>JAZEWU010000023.1:219894-240123 GCA_036362915.1 Geotria australis | reverse complement strand
ATGAATGAATGAATAATATTGTATGTTTCCCTTGTAAGGCAGTGCTAATTAACTCGAAGGCTTTCATGACCAATGTTATCCATAGTGAAGCTCTGTTTATGAGTTTAGGTCATGTGAAAAATGTGTGTAAGTGTTGTGCACCCGTCGATATGTTGGAGAAAACGAGCGAGCACACACAGCACTTAACTTCAAAGATGTTACCATGTGCTCGCTCGTTTTCTCCAACATATCGACGGGTGCACAACACTTACACACATTTTCACATGACCTAAACTCATGAACAGAGCTTCGCAGTGAGGGAGGCAGGAGCCCCCCTCTCCGGCGTCCCGTGTCGGCGCGTCCGGCGTGCGTGCGGTGCGAGGTCGGGCGCTCCTCGCGGCCCCTCGTCACGCGTCGCCGACACTCGCTGGCCTCGGATTGACACGCGGGAGAAAAACCCCTGGTGAGAATTTCGGGCGGGCGGCGCGCGGGTGTTTGTGCGAAGCTTGCAGGGGATTTGGCTGCTTGAGGAGCATTGACCCCGGACTATTGACTGGTGTCATGACTCGGTGAATACAAATAATAAAACACATTCGCGCCAGTCGTCCCGCTGCCCGCCCAATTCTCGGCGCTTTCTCAGCCCTGGTGCCGGCACCTCCTTGACACACGCCCGTCACTTTGGATAACAACGCGAGACTGTCACTGAGCCTCCAGATCAATATTTATTATGGATGTTTTAGGCCGTGTGTGTCCGTGACCGGGCAATGGTTTGTACGCTGTGCTGGGAAACGGGATGAAAGCTGGATTAGACTCCTGGCGAAGGGGTAAGATCCGTGGAGAGTGGTGTCCGACCTCCTCGTGCGCTGTGCCGGCCAATACACTTAGATGCTCTCCAGGCATCTAAGGTATATGGATGGTCGTATGGATGGTTATATCGGAAATCTTTACTTGTACATTATTCGATGATTTGGTCATAGGCGTGAGTTCATTAATTGGCAAAATAAGCCTGGATTACCTAAGCACCGTTCCCGTGAGGTTTCGGTCACTCGGCAGGGTAAGTGGGGTTTAGGCGCGCGTCAGTCTGCGCGTTGTTAACGCAGTGCAGCAGCTCGTACGGTAGCAGTATTGACCGGAGCTAGCATACCGGAGCGGGCGGCGCATTCCGGGACGCGAGATGCTGACCGCGTGGGCGGACGTTGCTCAGCGCGCCCATTACTGAGATTGCCCCCACGGTGACACGGCATGTCACCACCGGCAAACACGCAGTGAGTTCTAGTCGTGAGCAAGCGCTAGTCGCAAACGCGCTCTAGTGAAGACAGGCAGTGTGGGAGGGAGTGGAGGCGCAATGGTTGGCGCACTGCGTCGCGAACCTGCCCACCTGTATAGCTTCATTCCTGGCCACGGATTCATGGGTGACATGTGAACTTGCCAACCGCTTACTTCTCCCCACCGTGCTTGCCACCTTGACCTCACCTTGAGCACTGTGGTGAGATGTGGTCAAACACCCCCCATAATCGACATGTTGTGTTGGGGGGGGAGAGGGGGGCTTTCATTCAGCAGTGGATTTACAGAGAGCTGCACAGTGCGCCGTGGTTGAGTCACAGTCGCTCACAGATCGCCGCATCTGCTACCAGAACACGCACAGCTGTTGAATCACAGACCTTATAAAATGCATTTTTAGAAACCAATAAACTTATTGGTTTACATTAATTAGTTTTTTCATACGGCATCGTTTACAACAAATTCAGTAAGTAATGATGCAATCACCACTGCCTATCGGCGTGAGGCTTATAAACCCGGTGAGAAAGTGAATCGAGCAATCGGGCCGCCGAGTGCCGTCCCGCTGGCACACACCGTCTCCACTGTTATAGGATCCGAGCGACCCTCCTGGATCCTAACAGGATGCTCTCGTGCCCAGTGGACGGCACGTGACGCGTTACGTTTGTGTGGCGTCGCGCCTCCGTGTCCGCCGCCACTCCGTGCGCTTCCCTCGTGGTCCCGGCTCGCTCCGTGACTGGTTTGTCGCGGTGCCCAACGTTTCGCGCCCCGTGCCAGAGCCGTTGCGGGTAGGAGAGCGCGGCGTGAGGAGTTGCGCGTCGCGCCGAATGATGCGCGGAACGAGCCGAGCGCCCGCCGCACGGGCTTTTTAGTGAACGCGGCTACAGGGGATTTGATTTCTACACGGTCTGAATGCAGCGAGACATTAGGTCATTCACCACAGGACGTTCGCCGTGCGTGCGGGTATTAACAATCGTCCTAATGTAATGCCACAATGCGGACACGGCACCACACGCTATCTTCCCGGCACATTAAGGGCAGATGCTGGTCTCAATTCTCCTCCGTGTGCCGCGCGGAGGACGCTCGTGTGAGAACGCACACAGCACGCGTCTGTTTTCCTTAACAAAGCAACACAGACGCTTGCCTGGATAATGTAGCCAACGCTTCGTTTCAACACGGCGCGATTGTAATGTGTTTGAGAGCCACAGGCTGTGAACACGTCTCATTGATTTCTGTGCGATGTGAGTGGTGGCGATGGACGAACCACCCCCGCTTGCGCCGTGCCAGGCTTCATAGGTGCTCGCTAACTGCACTTGGCCCTAACACGGCTGCATAGGGGATCCTATCATTGCCCTTGTGCAGGTTTACTCGTTGAGCGGTATCGTAATGGTTAGTGCTGGGATAGCCGTGTCAAGTGTTCCTGCTCTCTCCTTGGCGACGTTTCGCCTCCCACGTTGGAGGCACGATCAGGCTGACGATTCTTATAGATCAGTGGTTCCCAAAGTTTCTCGGTTCACGGCGCCCTTAGTGTATCAGGATTTTTACACGGCGCCCAAAGTCAGAAAATATCTGGCATATATCAAAAGTTTGGAATATCCCGCGGCGCCCCCGTGAGTTAACTGCGTCGCCCCGGAGCGCCGCGGTGCACACTTTGGGAACCACTGTCATAGATAGCAATTCTCATACATCGAGATCTGAAAACCTACATCTTTGCATTGGCCGTGGGCCTCCCATAGGTCGGCTCAGCCTTAAACGAGTAGTGCGGCATGTAACATTATCACTGGGGAGAAAAAGATGGCTTAAAGTGGTATTGGCCGCCCCCTTTCCCCACCACCATTTATGTGCCGAGTCGGTCTTCATAGGCGCTCGCGAATGGCACTTGCGCCAACAGTCTGTTAAAGGCTACACGGTATTTTTTTGTCACACAACTGTGTAGTGTGTTTATGTGTACACAGTTGTTCAGTAGTGTCTTTTAATGACTGGGTGTGCAGCATTTCTTCAGCGCGTTTCCCGTGAGTGGTGTCACTTGCTGTGGCATTCAGTGTGGAGTGTTGTCATGTCGACTCGCTCCATTGTCTAGTAGCTGCTTTATTTCTGCTGAATTATTCCAATGTTCTCATCCGTGGCACGCCGAGTTTTATTTATTCACAAAGCCTAAGGTCATCGCCAAACAGCGGCGCATTTAAACACGCTGCGTGAGCTAAATGGAACCGTGGACATTTTTTAAATTAACGCGCGATGTACATTAAGCGAGGTGATTCGTACGTCCTCCCCGCGGAAATGAACATCGACAAGAGTGCCGACTGTCCCTGTCCCTGGTTCCCTGGTTCTCTATGCATTCGTTCCTTCCCCTGGCTTGGATTGTTGGAGTGGGTTATCGGTGCCGTGCCGAGATGTTGGCTCTCTCTCTCTCTCTTCCGATCTGTGTCTGCTAGAGGACATTTGTTCCCTCCTTGCTTGTTGTAGAATTATTATTAGTTTCCCTGTTGCATTTTCTTTTGTCCTTTGTCTTATAATTCGTTGCTACCGCTTGACTTTCAGTTTTCTGTCTCCCCGTTGTTGTTGTGCCGTTCTCTCCACAGCTCGGAAAAAAAAAACCCCACAAAAAAATTATTGCTGATTTTCCGTGCTCTGTCGTTGTTGACATGTCGTTCTCTCTGCGGCTTTGTGCAGCGCTTTGTGACCCTCGGGTGAAAGGCGCTATATAAATGCTATTATTATTATTATTATAATACAGATGTGAGGACCCTTGTCGACTCTCTTGTCAGGATGAGCCGTCGGGTCCTTTATCACGTTCTAGGGCGTTAGTCGAACGCCACGGACACCAGAGCACACGGTTGGCCGGTGCGGCCCAGGGCCACCCTCTTGCACACAGATGAAGGGCGAGGCGCGGCAGTCGCAAGAGGTTGAGCCGAGTCGTTTAATATTCTCCAAAGCCGTGTCGTTTCCATATACATCAACGCAGAGACAGACGTTGCACACCAGCGAGACTTCCCACATGCACAGCAGTCCATCACTACGACCGCTCAGCTTGCTCAGCTTGCTATCACCGAGCTCCTAGCTCACAGGCACGCCGTTTAGTTACTATCTAGCAGTGGAGCGTCGCAGCGCGCATACCACGCCAACGTCCCCAGCTCACACACACGCTGGCCGGGCCGTGCCAAGCACCCCCGGGCCGCGCCGGCAACGCGGCCCGGCACGGAAGACCTCCTCACTGAACAGCCGTCTACTTGTCACTCCTAAGCAGAGTCTCCAAAGCAACCTCTGAAACACCCTGGGCGTTCGGCTTATATGCTGTAAAGCCTTGGCGTAAACTCTGACGTCACCCCTCCCTTGCGGTGATGACTCACTTCTGCATATGCAGATCAATTCAATTCAATTCAACTTTATTTGTCAACTCTACCATATGTACAGGACATACAGAGAATCGAAATGACGTTTCTCTCAGACCCCGGCGTTGTTTACTGTCGTTCTACAAATGACTTGCAGAAACCGACGGCTAATACTTGTTACTTGATGAAAACGTAATAAAAAAAACGAACATGAAACCATGAAGACACCGCTTGGTTTGGAGCTTGGCCTGTGTTGACTTGGCCGGCCTGGGTTGACTTGGCTTGGGTTGGCTTGGGCTGGCTTTGGTTGGCTTGGCTTGGGCTGACCCGGCTTGGCTTTGGCTAGACCTTAACCCCGTCCAACACAACGGGATTCACAGCAGGACTCCCTTTAATCTCCCTCTTTCCGGCTCTCTGTGAGTGACTCATGCCTGCATATGCACATGTTGACCTTAACTCTGTCCGTACACAATGGGGGTGCGCCACAGGGGTTCTCCTGAGTCAATAGGACACAGGGGGCCAAGTCCAAACCCACCCGACTCCTTCCCCTCATCCTCGCCTTAATGGCGCCAACGGGGAACCAATTAAAACCTGCTCGGCTCCTATCCACTTCGTCCACCATTTTCGTCCACCACCCCTTGACCATACACGGGTCATTACACAGACATTGATGGAGAGAGAAGGAACACTTGACACCGCTATGCCCAAACAACAGCTTTGGAAAGCAATTATCAGATTCATTCATTGTCATTTCACCATCTCATGACTTTTTTTTTTACCAGTTGAGGGCCTAATAAGGCAACAAATGTATCCTCTCTCTTATGCAGAAAGCTGGAGGAAGAAAACCGAATGACACTCCAGCCTCACAGCAAGAAGAACCTGGGATTGATTCTTGACTCGGGTTCTCTGGATTCCTCCAATAGCTCCTACAATGTTAATGGTGTTGGTGAAATATGCTAGCACAAGACCCTCCTGCAAAGGTCTTTGTGCGTGCTGTGGCTCTCTTTGGTAAATTACAATTATTATTCTGAAGCCATAGGAAAAAGTGGAACGTAAACAGAGAAAAATGGGCTTTAAGCAATAATATGTGGCTTGTTTAATTATTGTAACTAATTAAACACGGCATTGCAATTATTGTAACTTATTGGCCAATCTGCCATCTACCCAAACACAAGCAGAAGTTTCGCTCGAACAACAGATGCTCAGATCTCACGGGGTGGGTGGAAAGCGGCTGGAAACTTACCGGCATCAGACAAGAACCGGGAAATCCCTGAAGGGGCTTCTCCTGGACGGCGGCGATGGTGGGAGCGGGGACGTTACGAGTGCGGGTGGCAGGGTGGCGCACTGGTAACATATGCAACTCACAGAAAGACAATCCTGCCAAGGTGCGGTTGAACCGCTCCACCATGCCGTTCGCCTGTGGGTGATACGCCGTCGTGCGATCTTTCTGGATACCGAGCGATTGACAGAGGAGACGGAACACGTCTGCCTCAAACTCTTGTCCTTGATCGCTAAGTACCCGTTCAGGCACTCTGTGCTGCAGCACATAGTGCTCTAAGAAAGCATGTTTCTACAGTCTCTGTGCACTTGTCAGGTATGGCTACTGCGACATGATGCTGGGTCCGGTACTCCACCACCACTAGGATGTATTTATTTCCCCGGTAGCTGGTGGTGAGAGGCCCCGTTAAGTCGATACCGACCAGCTGGTTGACTCGGCTGACGTGAAGTGGTCGCAGTGGAGCGACGCAGCGAGGTGGTTTACGGGCGGTCCGTTGGCAGTCCTGGCATCCCTGCACCCATTTGTGGACCTCTTGTTTCAACCCAGGCCACACGTACTGGCGGCGCAAGGTATCGCACCCCGTCATGTCCTCCACACGGCTGGTGTTGCACGGTGTGGAGCAACAGGGGCCGTACTGCGATGGGCACGGCAATAGGTCCCGGTTTCCCGTCTGTCGTCCGCTCTCTTACCACCCCGTCTATCAGCTCCAGACGTGAGTATAATACGCGCCAGGCTCCCCCGATGCTTGTGCGACCCTGTGCCAGGGCGTCCCTGACGATGGTAAGCTCCGGGTCGGGGTTCTGGGTGTCATAGAGTTGCTCCAGGGTAAGTCCCGGGAAGGCGCAGCCAACCTCCTCCTGTATCGCATCCCTCTCGGGAGGTTCACCGACAGGGCCTCCTCCGTCCCCCGGACTGGAGCCACCGTGGCTGGCTCGGCTGGTCCGGGGCTGAGCCGGACCTCAACGTGGTCGCGGTCGGGGTGACGGCAACAACCTCCCGTGAAGCAGGGGCAGGCCTGTCCACTGTCGAGCGCGGCTTCAATGGCCGGCCGGCAAACATCTATACGCAGCAGCGTATAGATGTTTGCGCCCTTCTCGATACTCGATCCGCAGTGTGTACTCCTGTAGCTGCGCCAACCAGCGGGCCATTTGCCCTCGGGGCTCCTTGAAATTTAGCAGGAACTGGAGTGTGTAGTGGTCGGTACGCACCATACACCCACTGGCGTGCTGGTACGGCCGGAACTGTTGACAAGCAAACACCACCGCATAAAGCTCCTGTCGGGTCACGCAGTAGTTTCTCTCTGCGTCGGTCAGGGTCCGGCTGGCGTAGGCGATCACCCGTTCCTCCGTCCCTTTCCCTTGCGACAGTACAGCGCCGAAACCCGACCCGCTGGCGTCTGTATCTAAGATAAATTCCTGGGTAAAGTCCGGGAATGCTAGGATCGGGGTCTTTGTGAGCCGGTTTTTTAGCTCCTGGAACGCCTCAGTGCACTGGTCTGTCCACTGGAAGGGGTGCTTAGTGGAGGTCAACTGGGATAGGGGCCGTGCCACTGCGCTGAAGTTCTCCACGAACCGACGGTAATAGGTGGCGAGGCCGAGGAACGAGCGCACTTGCGCCGCGTTAATCGGCTGCGGCCAATTCTGCACGGCATCTATCTTGCTTGGGTCCGTGCGTTCCCCTTCCCCACTGACGATGTGACCCAAGTACTCTACGGTTGTCTGGGCGATGTGGCACTTGCGGGGTTTTAACTTCAAGTGCGCACCGCATAGGCGTGTGAGCACCTCTCGCAGCCTTGTCAAATGCTGCCCCATATCCCGACCGAATACAATAATATCCTCCAGATAGATGAGGCATTGTTCCCATTGCAGTCCCCTCATCACTAGTTCCATTAACCGCTGAAAAGTAGCGGGTGCGTTGGAGAGCCCGAATGGGATGACTCGAAACGCAAAGAGTTTTATGGGTGTGTTAAATGCCGTCTTAGCCTGATCCGCCTCCGCCATCCTGATCTGCCAATACCCGGACGCTAGATCCAGGGATGTGAAATACCTAGCGCCCCCCATCAATTCTAAAGTCTCACCCACTCGAGGCAACGGAGCCGTGTCCCCCACCGTGACAGCGTTGAGGCGATGGTAATCTACACAAAAGCGGGTGGACCCGTCCTTTTTAGTAACTAGGACCACCGGTGCGGACCAGGGGCTCGCTGAGGGTTGTACAATGCCGTCCCGTAACATGTCGTTCACCGCCTGGGTAACTTGCGCCCGCTCCGGCGGGCCCATACGGTAGGCCGGCATTTTAATTGGTTTAGCCACCCCCGTGTCAATATGATGCTGCGCCAAGTCCGTCCGACCCACGTTGCTATCGTGCTTGCTGAACACATCAGCAAATTCAGTGAGTAGAGCGGCGATTTTTTCGCAGTCGGCTGGCTCATGTTCTGCCCAAGACACGTTCACCGTCTGCAGCAGCGGGGCCCTGGGCTCTGGCGAGCCCTTTGGTGTACTTTCCAAGCCAGATCGTCATCGGTGGTCTGTGACGCTGCTGCACCCTCCGTCCATAGGGTGTCAATCATCCCTGATGGGCATCGAACATGAGCCGTAGCAATGGGCGTCCCGTTTCTTAGTCATACAACCGTGGAGTTGGGATTCAGGAGCCGCATCATCTGTGTTCCCTGATGTGCGTCTACCAAGGCTGCTGCTCTCACTAGCCCGTGCTTCTGGGCAAGCTCGGGGTGCGGTTGTAATAACAGCTCCCCCTCGGTCGTTTCCCCATCACCCTCGTGTTTAAGGTGCAGCGGCAATATTACCTCGCTCAGGGCTGGGACGACCTTCCGACCTAGCAGCGTGGCGACCATCAAAGCCATTGATGGTCGTTGGTCGGGTTGCCGCACGAAGGGAATTCTTGTCGCCGGCGTCTGCCAGGCGCATTGCTCTGCCGCGTCCGCATTCAGTTTCAACGTGCCGAGCACGTCTGTCCCCAATACACAGTCGTGGCATAGTTCCGGTGCAACGTACACGGGGTGTGCGCACTCTCTCGTTCCCACTTGTATGTTCACCGTAACTTGCCCTCGAATCGGTAGTCCCGCTCCATTAGCGAGTCGCAGCTGTCGATCGGGTCGTTGCAAGTGATGGTCCGGGACCCCCAATCTCTGGCGATGCTCGTCGTTAATTAACGAGGCCGTGGCTCCGGTATCCAGAAGCATCCAAGTCGGTTGCCCTTCAATCCATCCCGCCACGGTGGCCGAAACTCCTGCGGGCCGCCCACGCAGCGCACCCAAGTGCGCCGTCGTTGTTGTCTGCGTGGCAGCTTCCGCTCCGGCTGCGAGCGGCTCCGAGGTACTGCCCATTGCTCCCCTGGTGGCCCCCTTCACCAGGGAGCGCTGGGGGTTAAAGGCTTTGGCACGCTGAGGGTGGGGGCCAAAAGCCCCATCCCCCGCTAGCCCCCCACCCTTTATCGGCGCATCGTGTAAACTTGTGTCTCAACATGGCCGAGGTTGACGTACGGGGTGACGTGTGGGTCACTGCACACGCACCGAGCCACGCGCCTATCCTCCATTTGCTGCATGGCCGCCCTCCTCCGTGCACGCCGCCCGTGAAAATAAAACCCAGCTTCTCCAGAACTTGTCCGCAGATAGAGCGACGAAAGCCATTACACGCGGTCACCCCTCCGTCAGGCAGCGGCTCGGCGGGTAGAATTACCCAGGGTGAAAGTTTTAGGCTCAGTTGTGTGGATGGACATTGGTGACATTTGTGTGGTGTTGAAAGTGTACTACAAATGGCAGGGTGTGTAGAATATAATTCCCCCGTATCTGTGTCTTGTCCATGACCAGGCGTGGAATTTGCGCGCGTTATCAATTGTACTATTACTATAATTCCCTGAATGCGCTCTCAAATGTAATTCTGCGATGGCAGCTATTTATCCATGTCCACGTTCTGCCAGCGTTGTATTTTCCCTGACGAGAGGGCACTGTGTGACGGAGCACCTGGGTACGAGCAGCTCGTTCGAAAATAATTTGCCGCCCTTCGCGGATCCGTCGCTGGATGAAGGCTTCCGCAAGCCTGAGCGAGCATCCATCCATTGTCAGAAACAGCTTAATCATGTACAGTGTACAGGGTCCCGATGAGCCGGAGCCTATCCCGGCAGACACAGGACGCAAGGCAGGGCTATTCCCAGGATAATAATAATAATAGCATTTATAGAGCGCCTTTCACCCGAGGGTCACAAAGCGCTGCACAGGGCTGTGGAGAGAGCGGCCTGTCAATAACATCAAGACAGATTAATTGAGAGTTTTGATCTTTCACGATCCCATATGCTCACGACAATAGCCATATAAACGCGCTATCAGCTGTCTGAAACAAACAAGGGTGATTAAAAACAGAAATGAACGAGCTAAGGTTAAATTGTAGGGGTCAATTAATTGGGGGTCACAAGACATGTCGACCAGCCTGTATAGCCGTTCGTATTATCGCTTCCAATTCGCACTCGCATGAAAAGTAGAGACGATTCATTGTCCCCCACCACAGCTAAGCAGATGCAAACCCCCTTTGGCGTCGTCTTTGCGGAAAACACGCCGATGTTTCACGCCGGCAGATGTATTACCCGGCCTCTCCGACCCGAACTCGCGTTGCATATAATCCGAATGCGGTGCCACGTTCCTGCTATGGAATACCACATCAACAACGAAATGGAAATGAGATTCCGATAAGGATTCACGAGGCACCGGTGCTCGGCATTTCGTTCATGGAAAATGCGAGTTAACATCCCCCCCCCCGCCCCCTTCCTTTACAGAACGCCGAGGAGATCCTTGTGAATGAGGTTTGGGGACGGCGGGAGGATGGGGTGGGGGGGCGCTCCCTTGCGAGCTATCATCACAGGGCGATGCACGTGTTCTTATCTCGCTCGCACCCATCACGCTGCCCACGGCAGAGCAAATATTTGTTCAGCCTGTACACGTTGATTGTAACTTTTTTTTTTATATTTCCCCCCCCCATTTCTATGCAATATGAAATGCGCACACGGCCCAGAGCCATTGGCACGTGCTCTGTTAACGTCGTCGTCGGAACGCTCGCCACGAGTGAAAGCGGGTCCTGAAACAGATGAATGTTCATCGCTTCACGTAAAGAGTTTAATAATGAAACCGTGTTCTCTCGCACGCTGTCTCCCCAACGCGCCACCGTCTCGCCCCCACACCACGATGGGGCTGCCATGCCCCGCGCTGATTGAAAAGCGGGGTTCATTTAGTGGCACAGGAGGAAGACAAAGTTAAACGTGGTGGAGAGGGACCCAGCTTCGCACGAGGGACTTGCGCCGACAGCAAGCGATAGCCATCGGTGACGAGAATCGACCTCTGAACGAGGGACCGCTTCCGATGGACGGGTCCCACGGCGCTCCTGCCCCACGGAGGCGGCGGCGGCGGCGTCAGCAGCGCGGATGCCGCTTGGCCCGCGTTCTCGTGATGGCCACAGCTCTTCGTGGTTCTGGGGCCACAATTGAGTGATGATGTCCCCCCCCCCAACATACTGATTAGAAAGCACTGAGTCGTCCCAATGAGTGTCGCAATAATGGCTTTCAATTGTAATCTTAGATTTGATAGAGCACCACGCAGCAAACAAGCATTCTTGTACACATAATCAGTTGTGAAACTACTGTGGAATTGTCTGTATGCCGAACGTCGCGCTGCCAAACGACCGGGCATTGGACCCCCTTTCCCCTCCGTGGGAAGGGCCCTTTACAATTGCCAGTGTAGCTCCGTGGATGAAACCGCTCGCGGTGGTGGCATGGACACCTGACTCGCATTGTGCCACTGTCGACACCGCAACGGTGGCGCCGGACGAGCGGCGCGGCGGTGTCCTGCCTTGGAAACACCGCCTCGTTGCCGCTCACTGATGGCGCCGCCAGATGCGTCCTTTGCGAAGCAGCCGTAGCAAATTGCCTCTTGAGTGACGCGGCGCCGTTCCTTAGAAGGTGACGTGCGGTGGCGGCGCGCGTGGGAGAGGGACCACCTTGTCGGGAGTCCAACATCTGCTCGCTTTGTTCCATCGCGCCAGTTGGCCCACGCACCAGATTTTTATTTCATTTTGAATGGAACCCGGTCGCAGGTAATGAAACGTGGAGCCGCCACACCTTACCGCTGTACAGTGGGCGCGTCGCCAGGCATAGCTTATCCACTGCTGGGTGAAGGCTTCTCCAAGCGTACAATTGGCTTTACAATGATTACCTGCTGCGATCTCTGAACTGGGGCACAGGAGATGTGGTGCTGTGTGCGGCTGACCACACCGCCCCCTCGCGTGTCTTAATATGTGTTCACTAAGCGCACTTGTGGCAACGCGGGGGCTAGATGAGAGATCTTTGTAAACGCTTGCAGCGATGTAGGTTTTCACGGCTGTATGAGAGTTTATGGTTGCTTCCCACAGCCGTTTTTTCCACGATAGCCGTGTTGAGCATTCCCCGTCTCTCCTACGCGACGCTTCACCTCCCACGCTTAAGGAACACACACAGCAATTACAACCAAGATATGCCGAGACTATTTATAATCCTGTAAACATTGATTGTGGAGTAATGTGACGAGGAGGTGTTTGTGTCTCTTGACGGGTGCGGAGATTGCGGGGATGAGCCGCGCTGGAGCTGTGACGCGTCACAGCTGCTCGGCATTATTATTATTGCTCCGCGCTTGATGTCAAATGCGTGTCCACACCAACGCTGGCAGCATTGCTTCAGAATCGCGGCAATTTTGCGACGTCTGCGCTTCCTGGCGCACGCCGAAATTCCCCACGGTGCCGTCGACGATTTAGTGAAATGACGGTAGGAATTGTACCGATTCACCATGGGTACCCTGGGAGCCGGCGAGAAGCCACCGCCGTGTTTCTGTAACGAATTCAGGTTTTCTCCGACACGTGTCTCCGTATCGCGTTTTAATCTCCCTGCCTGCAGAGTCTCGCTTTGCCGTTGTCGGAGAGGCGTACTTGAAACCCGAATCTTGAAAACATAAAACCTCCCAGTTATTTCCATCGTGCTACGGGTCTCGTGTTAGGAGATGAAGACATTTCCATCGGAGCGCTCGTATAAAGCAGCATACCTACACTCCCTCTGTGCCGGACACTGACCTCTGCAAGGGGCATGTTGCAGAACTCATGTTGAGGTCCAGTCAATTGCCTCTTTCCCAAACTAGGTGGTGTTGCACCTCATCAGTTGCCCTGCTCAACTGTAATCTCATGCCATTAAAGATCAAACGTATCCTGTCCTCAGCAATAGACCTTTGTGGATTGAAAATCAAATCTAAGACTTTCACCTGCGGTTATTGGTTATTGGTGTGTGCGCGTGTGTGTTTGAAGCGGCCTCGTCGCTCCTTGACGATAGTCCCAGTCCGCTGTGATGACTGATTATCCAATAAATAAATAAATAGCTTCACGCATTTCTACGAAATGCTCTCAATACGTTATACGCTATACAATAATGCGGCGTCTAAACATCGCTACTAGGGAGACAAAGGCGGCCGGGGGTGGTGCTGGTCACCCACCCCTTCGTGTGCCGTGTCGACCTTCATAGGTGTTCGCTAACGGCACTTGCCCCAACAGTCTGTTAAGGCTATACGGGCGATCTTTGTCTTTGTTCTTGTGCTTCATTGTTGATTGCTTGATTTGGATTGGCGTTGTTTCCCCCTCGTGTCTGTCTCTCTGTCTTCCTGTCTCTTTGTCCCTATGTCTCCCCTTGTCGCTCAGCCTCCCTCCCTGTCTCCCTCCGTGTTTGTCTTTAAGGAAGTGACGGCCATCTTAGGGGAAGCTGGCATATTTTTGCCGCTCTTAAGATTGCCAGTTTCACGACCTTTCAGTGTATTAGAAGCAGCCTCCGAATCATCGGGTGAAACGCGCCCGGGGAAAATGCGCGCGTTACAAAAGTAGTTTATAATTATTATTTAAGTTTCGTTGCTTTGGTTTTTATTAGCTGTTTTTTTTCCCTGTCGTTGTTGACATTCTATTCTCTCCGATGCCCTTGTGCAGCGCTTTGTGACCGTCGGGTGAAAGGCGCTCTATAAAATGCTATTATTATATATAGGGATGCAGTGTCTGGCCGGTCGACGCCGGCTAACCACGTGGCTGACTCCCCTCCCACCTCTCTGCGGTTTCCTCGCGCCTCTTTTAACGAATACCGTCGACATTGAACGAATACTGTACCACGCGTTATGAATGTGTATTTTTGAACACTCTGTTAAGGAATTGTGCGTGTTCGTGCGTGCGCATTCACTGGGTTGTTTTTACCGCAGTGTACTAAGCACTGCACTGCAAACCTAACGAATAGTTTTTTTTCCGAGTAGACAAGAATGGTAGATTGTCTGGCACTGGAAATGCATCATCGTAGACGATTTGTATAGTTGCTGCAAAGCAATTGTCCCGTTGTGACCTCAACATTCCGGTCCTTGCAGCAGAGGTTGGCAAAACTAGGGGTCGATGTTGCGCTAAATATTAAGGCGAAGTTTCATGTTTTGAATAATTCATGATTTTGGCATTCAAAACATTCACAACATCGAGATGCGATGGCCAGATCTTCCTCCTGCACGGGGGATCATGTCCATGCCGCCTTTTAAACATGTATCGTGCCGCCCCGGCTTGTGCAGATGCCGCAATCATCGCTTCACCTCGAATCATTTAAAATGAAAAGCGTGCCCCAAGTGTCAATCCAATAAATTTAATTTCCACACTCTTCATATTTAATGGGTCTTCTGTGAAACAGGCCAAGGTTTGGGTTTGCAGTGCGAGAAGGGATGGATGGGTGGGTGGGGTGGTGGGGCCGGTGGGTTTCTGGGCGAGAGAAACATCTTTGATGTATTATTCATTGTGTCACACAAAGTTTAATAAGGACATCCTGCGTATTGGCGCCCGTGATGGCCCGCAATGCGTCGACGATGCTGCGCGACTGGCAGGCGGAGGGCTGCAAGTCCTCGCGCTCCCGTCGACAGCCTCCTAATTGAAGGGGCGGATCAGGGCGATCGCTGCGTTCAAATCAAATTTGGGCCGGGTTCCGGTCGCGCACGGCGTCGGTTGTCAGATGCCTCGCCTGCAATGCCGAGGAGACGGAGCACAAGAAAACGTCAGCAGCTCTTAAAGGGCTTTGTTCCCTTTCGTGAGAATCTAAGTGGAGATCAAAGCGAGGGGAAGACGTGCTCTTGTTACGTGCCACATGTGAGAAGGGCTGCTTTCGCCACACTTTGATTTAAGTCGACAGAGCGTTCAGAGCCGGTGCCGTTTATTTTTGGTCGTGTCTCGGTCTGCTGGGGGAGGCTGCCGCGGTGTGGTGTCGAGCAATCTGGACGGAGACTCCATCCCCCGGCACGGCTCTTGAAACGAAGACACGCGTTGTAAAGGCCGCTCTGCCTATCCGCCCAGCGGCATGAGAGGGTACGCCACAGTTTTGTCGGCAGGCAGGTCGTGTGTGGGGGGGAAATTGTGAATATTCCAGTCTCTTCTCAGATGTCTTGGCTAGCGTAGAAGTGTTTGTTAAAATATCATCCGTTCTTTAAAGGTTGGTAAAGAATCTCACGGCCGTGCATCCTATGTGTATGTGATCAATAAACTTGACTTGAATCGGTGCAGTGGTAACATCTGCACCTCACAGGAAGAAAGTCCTGCCCGAGGCAGTTCATTTCCCGCCTTTGGTGCCGTTCTGTACGGAGTTCGTGTGTTCTCACCTTGTTCTGCGTGGGTTTCCTCCTTTTCGTTGTTGTGGTTTCTTCCCACAACAACAACAAAACACTCTTTCATTAATTTGCTGATACCATCATAATATATAAAGTGGTTCTCATAGTTTTGCACCTCAAGGCCCACTTGGCTGGGTTCACAGTGCACTGACAAGTCCACTGTGGCGCCCCTCCACCCTGTGGTGTGCATATTAAAGGACAATCTAAGCGGGGCAGCTGGTCTTTGGGTGATCCATTAAGGTGTTGGCAGTGAGACTGATGCCATAAAATGTGACATTACCCAAGATCGACGAAGACATGAGCTGTAAACCACTACTGCCACACCGCTATACACGACTGAGTGCGATTCTTAACCTACTGATGTCATTGATAGATAATTTATTATTATCTCAGCATTGTTAGTGATTGCATTTGTGATTTTTATTGTGCGAGGACTCGCAAGCCACCCTGTAGACTTGCCGTTGAAGCACGGCAAGTTTGCAAGGTGGTCCAGATGTTTTGTGACTCATTTAATTATCTTAAACTTAACATATTAGTATACCAATGGGCGTGGGGGTCACAAGACATTTGGACCCTCTCCAACAGCGGAAACACTGCATGGGAGCCCTTCCATTGGCTAGCGCCGATCATTGGTCAAGAGGCGGACGTTTGTAATACGGCCCTGAATTGGCTTTTTTTTATAGCAGCAGTTTTAAAACGACTTTGACGGATGTGTAAACAAGAATGAAAGTTTCTGTTGAAGTAAGAGGGGCGTGTACAGAGGCAACCGTGTCCCATGGTAATCTACACACATTGTGTCTGTATGTGCAGACACGCGAGATGTTCTGTGTGATAAGAGCCGTTGTGTGTGACATTTGATCGCACCGTCCAAACTGTTCCCACACGCACAAACTTTGCTCTGCGTCCGTTGCCGGAGATCTGCGCTGGACGGGAATCGGCTCAAAATGCGCTGTCACCGCCAGCGCGGACGCTCGGGGGAAATGGGCTGTCAAACTTGGAGGCAACTGAAAATGCCGTGTCCTTACCGGGAGGTCAAATAAAACAATTTTCTATCTGGGAGCGAGCGGTCAGGTGTGCGAGATTGGAGGCGCATCGACACGTGGCGTGTATCGGGCGCGGTTCGCGTCGCTCCCCCCGTGCCGCGTCGAACCGGCGCGTTGCCTCCACTTTAGAATGCATGGTTTTGACCACGCATTGCGACCCAGGGTGGCCGCAAGAGAATGTGAAGCACCGCGGTTTGGTGCTTGCCCCTCTGTGTGTGACGCCATCGACGTACGGTGATGCCGCGTTTGCTCTTAATCAGAAGACGTTTTATTTTTGTGGCTGAAAGTTTTGTGATTCATAGCGTTGCCCCTGTATCGTTATTCACGAAATGATACCGTACGATGTTAGTTTCCTCAATAGGATAATTATCACTTATATGAGTTTCCCATAGATTTGTAATTATATCTTATAACCTTATCGTCTCCTATTACGCTGTGCTGTACTTTCAGCGTTAACGAAGATAATTTCAAAGATTAAAATACGATTACTGCAGTAATGCATATAACGTGCACGCTGTCAGTTAAACAAGAACAAAACAATGAAATTCTTACTCAAACTCCGAAAATGTTCGTGTCGCATGACCACCACATCATACATTATTCCAGATACCATCTTGCAAAACAATAATTGAATGAGAAATATATATTTGTATAGCTCTAAGTATTGTGCTTTTGTTATTTTATAAATCTTGGAAGGAAGTAAAATATATTGTGTAATAATAATCACTCTATCATATCCTGGGCAAATAGACTACACGATGAACGTGGACCTTATGGTGTGATACATTGCAGTGTCACAATATCGAGGCAAACCTAGTAACTTCTCACAGCCTCTATAAGAATAGACGTGGCAATGTATGTGTGAAGGCAACGCTGTCTCCTATTCACCGCATCGACGATTCTCTTCTGCGGAGATTTAATCTGATTCCGGGAGAACGGCGGGGTGGTGGTGGGGGGGGGCTATTGCCTGAAATGACCCAGAAAGACGAGCCGCATTTACAAGGTGATGCTTTTGATTAATTTTAATTGCCTGCCACATTATAATGAGAAGAGCAGCCGTTTGGAATGTCTGTCTTTGAAATGGAGTCTGTGGCAGTCTCAGCATATGGAAGGGCCATCATGTAATGCAACACATTTCCCCATAATCATGATTGCACCTTATGGTGGATCGTGAACATTCACACCTCACAGGTATATTTTCCATGAAGGGATATTTAGGTACATGTGTAAAACTATATATATATTGTGATTCACCACCGTAACAAATACATTGTCAATGCGCAAATACCGCGTGGGAACAATGGGGAGTACGTTAAGCCACTTTACACCTCAAAATTACAGCAGCGAATCCTTTATCGAATTTTTGCATCAGGAATTATGCACATCAATGCATAGGGTTTTTTAATTAGCCACATCAGAAGCATGATGCTAATTGACTCAACTTTTGTAGTCGCCTTTGACTAAAATATCAGGGTGTTTCCTGTAGTTTGAACAAAGCATCGGCAAAGATCAATGTTTTTCTTTTTTCATTAATTTCACGCTGTCCAATTAACTTAAATTTAAGGAGAAACACGAACACCCTTGTATATTTGTTTCCAACGTTAGCTCCATTGGAATACCTTGCATTCCGCTTCATATAGCTTTGACTACATCGTATCCCAGGGAGTGCGTGGAGCGGAGGAGAGGAAGATGAGAGGGGAGAACTATGACCGTGAGATGGGAGGGGAGAGGAAGGGGAGAGTGCGTGGAGGGCAGTCGAGTGAGGCGAGTAGGGAGAGGTCGGCGCGGAACGGTCTGCGGACAATCCCGACGATGGTGTGACTGACCTTCATACTGGGATTGAACTGGGAGAATGTGTCGGGATGGGAGTGTGGCTATGACGTGGTCAGCATTACAAGTGTAGGGGAGACGCCTGGCAGCAGCATGTTTGTATCCCCTGCAGACCTGGGGAGGCGTGAGAGGAGGCGCAGTCCTCGAGTCGGGTTTGGGGAAGGCGTGTGAGATGGTCTCGGCCGCAGTCTTTATATATCCAGTCAGCTGTCAGTCAAATGCAGTTTATCAGCTACGAATGGGGCCAGTTATCAGCTACAGCTGGGGCTAGTTGTTGCACAAATGTAACCGCGTGATGATGCGATTTGTTGTGAAGCGGAGGCTGTTCATTATGCGCCATGACGACGAAGCGTAAAAGGTCACAATTATTTGTTGAGAAGGTGATGTGAACGTATAATCAGGATTAATTGCCAGCTTACAGAGTAGCGCCTCGCATTAAATACGTTTTCTGCACTCGCGAATCGTTGTCACGGACGTAACGGTCCATTTACGCTAATTTATATGAAAGTCACAAACTATCATGGGAAGTGACACATGGTGTTGTTCTGGCATTTGTCATTATTACGTTTTGAGCTCGCACTCTACGGTGGGAGCTGTGACGGGGGCATTTGGGGAGGTGGTTAGGGGAGATCGCCTCGAAACGGTGAAACTAAAGCGACACGGAAAGCGTTAAACCGACTGTAGAGCGGTCCACAAGCGCAAGCAAGGCGCACAACCCCCACTGAACACGAGACGGACCAGTCAGAGACCGGTTCTCCCTCGATTTATTCTCAACCTCACCCTAAATTGTAAATGTCCGCATATAAATAGTCCACAGTGCAGCTTGTACAACACGACCTCAGCTGCTGAGTCTCTGACCACTGTCCAATCACGAGACGCAGATTCAAGGGGTGAGGGTCAAGGCGATTTGAAAACAAGTCACAGGAATTTACGCAACGCGGAGAAATATAGACGGATTTCCAGAGGTTACAGGGGAATAACTTAACGCAAATCACATGCACAATATACTCGTGAATGGCAGCAGAATATGCTGGGTCCGGTTATAACGAGACCGACACCGTCCTAACGGCTCGTCATACAAGGCCAGACCACAGAGCTCCGTCAAGGAAGCAAGGCTGATCTCGATTCTGGGGCACGGGCCCGAACAGGGCGCCTGCGAGCTCCCAGGCTCACCCGTCTCGGCACCGGCACAGCAAGGTGCAGAGGCTGGAAGCTCACCGCTAGCAGGCTCCGGCTGAGCATCGCCCCTATGGAGACAAAGGCGGCCGGGCGTGGTGCTGCGTCGGTGCCGCACCAGTTCGGGACTCGCGGGCGTTGGCACCGATCAGGGGTCGCGAGCTCCACGCTCGAAGGTCACTGCGCAGGGTGGCGCGGCTCTCCGGCTCCAAAACTGTCGCACGGCCCGGGCCGAGTCGCGGAGGCGTTTTGATTGGTTTCGCATTCGGTTGATGGACACTTGTTGAAAGAGCCGTGGGGAGCGCGGGGGGAGGGGGGCGTCGGGAGGCCGGTGATTTGAATCTCCGCGTAACGAACGAGCGGGAGCTCCGTCTATCCGCGGCGAGCGACGGAGTTACTCGGAGCTCGATCCCCAGAGGGCCCCGTCTCCCCGGTGCTTCGTTGTAATTAACGCGGTAACGGCTGTTGATAAGGTATTCCCCGGAGCTTCGTTATGCGAAGCTGAATGCCGGCGGCACCATCGCGGTACACGCGGCATCGTGCGACCCGCTTGTTACACACGACATTCGCTACATTATAATGCGCCGCATCAAAACAAACGTCTGAGAATGCACAGATATACGGGGG
>JAZEWU010000023.1:201017-211226 GCA_036362915.1 Geotria australis | reverse complement strand
TAAGCCATGCCTTGCGCCCTATGTCTGCCGGGATAGGCTCCGGCTCACCGCGACCCTGTACAGGATTAAACGGTTTCTGAAAATGAATGAATGAATGATTGTAGCGCAGCGCACTAACCACTGCTCTACCGCTTCCCGTACATGTGCACACGCAACATACACACAAGCCACACACGCAAAACACACACACAGGACACAGACACAAAGTGGAACATACAAATAAGAATCAGACATACACTGACAGATGGACAGATACTCACACATACGGACACAATAACAAAAATACAAAGACGGACAGTAACAGAAACCATACACGGAATCAGTTATTGAGAGACGCACACACACCGAGACTCTTTATCCTGTAACCGACTGTTGGGGGAATGCCTCTTCGCGAGAACCTATTGGGACTGACGGCACACGGGGACACCATCCGCCTACTACCAGTCATTACTGTCCACCCGCCCCCTCGCGGCTCCTCACCCGCTCAGCCACCGGTGGCATCGGGCGCGACCATTGTGCTTTTTATTATAACAGCGTTAGGGCCAAACGCTTAAACACTGCTGCTGAAGCAGACCGAGGGCGGCACGCGCCCACAGTGGATGGGGATGGGACGCAGGTGGCGAGGGCGGCGAGGGTGGCGTGCCCGGCCGGCACAGGCTCGACCCGGTGAGACCGTATGTTTCTCGGAATTGCTGCGGGAGGTGAACGCGCACCTTCCACACCGCCCGTTCGAGCAGACGTGTCAGGTTACTCCCCGACACTTGTTCGGGGTGTACCGCGTCGTAGGCGTTACGGCGTCCGACGTTTCGTTCTGGGAGCTTCTTCAGCAACTGAAAGCTCGGAACTTGGGGTGTGGGCTCGCACGTAGGTAATAGTTGTGCCTCTCAGCAACCTGGCTTAGAATCCTGCCTCGGGCGCCTTTCTGTGTGAAATTTGTATGTTCTCCTCCTGTTCTGCATGGGTTTCCTCCGAGGTGTCCGGGTTCCTCCTCGAGCTAAACACATCACGGGTACTGGCCAACATCGCACTAGGGGATGCTGCTGAAAAAGAGTCTTCGGACCGAGTGCGGCAGTGCCAGGTAAATAAGTGATGATTACATTACTATGACGTGTAGCTCAATTCCGTTCTTCAGTTGAAGAAGCTCCGAGGCCGTGGAGCGAGACATTAGACATTGTGCCACACTTAACGTAGCACAAGCTGCAAGCATGAGCAATGGCAGCATCAAATTCATTTCCATTTATTATGTTTCTGGGCTCCGCAGTGCGAGAGCATTTTTCCACCGTCGTACAAAATTTATGTCGAAAAACGTCGTCTAGCTTTCTTGTAAATGCCCGCGCACGGGCTTCTGGCAGCAGCAGCCATCAGTCACTGCGGCACAGAATGGGAAGCGAGAAAGTAAAAAAAATCAAAATAAAATAAATTCCCTTTCAAGACAAGTAGCGAAGCAGTTGGGAGAATAACAAACTGTTGATGATTCTGGGCAGATTTATTTTGTGACAGACGGATGATTACCACCTCCCCGTCGCCGCTCGCTCGGGGACTGCACAACAGCGGGAGCAATTGGAATTGATCGTGGCGCCGTCGACTTGTCCGGCCGCCAGGTTAGGCCCGGAACGCCTCTCGTTGTGTCGAATCTCGGAGACGCGCTCTTGATCCGTCACGACTGTCAGTGCTTGTCAAGTGGCTGCGCCGAGTGGTCGCCACGGAACGCCTGATATTGAGTCGCTATTGAATGCATCGCGCTCCCATTAAACAGATTCCTCTCCGGAGCTTGTTTGCTGTCTGCGGGTAGCCATCAACACACACGCAAACACACGAACACACGCACACACACGTGCGCAGCGCCGTACCACTTTTCGTTAAGGGCACAGCGAAAAAGGGCACAGCGAAGTGGCACGGCGCTGCGCACGTGTGTGTGCAGGTGTGTGTGTGTGCGCGTGTGTGCGACAGTGGGGAGCGGTTGCTCAGTGGTTAGCGCGCTGGGCTACAAAATTGGCGACTCGAGTTCAAATCTCGCTCACAGTCAACACCAGTGGCGATTCTCTGAACAGGTCCTGGGCTACCGCTAGGTCGACTCAGCCTCAAATGGGTACCTAGTGCGGTGTGTAAATATCGCCACGAGGGAGACAAAAGCGGCCGGGTATGGTGCCGGTCGCCCACCCCCTTGTGTGCCGTGTCGACCTTTATCGGTGCCGCTCGCTAGCGGCACTTGACCCTACAGTCTGTTAAAGCTACACGGCAGGGATCTTTGTCTTTGTGTACGCGTGTGTGCGCGTGTGTGTTTGAAGCGGCCTCGTCGCTCCTTCACGGTGGTCCCAGTCTGCTGTGATGACTAATTATCCAATAAATAAATTGCTTCACGCATTCCCACGAACGCTCTCAATACGTTATACAATGATGCAAAAAACGTTACTAATTGGCGTCGCGCGCACTACGGGTTGATAATTGATGATTTTGGGAAAAAGGCTTTCGGCGCAAATATGTATTCTGTTGCAGTGAGCTGCCGGAAAGCCCGGAATAAATCTGCATCACATTTCTATGCACATTTGCATTTTGGTGTCCAGGTGCTTTGGGGCAAACAGTTGTTCACTGCTGTAGCGATGAGTTTGGTATTTAGTGTCGACCTCGATCACCATCATCCGTGGTCATTCAACTGCTGGATGAAGGCCTGTCAAAATTGTTGCCATCTCTCACGGTCCTGCGGCGGAGCAATCCACCGCGCACCTCCACACGAGCTGATTCCATCGCTCCGTCTCCTCAGCGGTCGTGCTGTCGGAAGCGGTCCATCCCTTGGCTGCCGCTTCGTCGTTGTTCTTGACCATTGGCCATCGTCCGTTCCCGCAGCGTGTTCTGCTCAAACCCATTTCCTCTTCGGCTGTTTAAAATGTGGTCCTTGGAATATAAAAAAAATACTGAACTTAATCTTATGTCTGGTTAGACAGGCATCTTGCCTTCTAGTTTAATATTCCATTAAAACGCTTTAAGGCAACTGCGTGTTCTTTTGCTAAACGGCACAGATATGTATAATTTATTTGCGTGTTTTTTCTTCTCAAGAAAATCCATTCAAATGACTCCACGGCCAAAAGTTGTTCGTCTGAGCTGCCATGCATATACATTTGCTAAAAAATACAATGCTGCATTTTAAACTTATTATTTCCTCTCGTGGACATTTACAGACTATAACACAGTTGAAATAAAACCACGAGCGTTCACAAAGCATTCACCACCCTCATGAGTCATGGTCAGTTCACTGATGGATCAAAACCTCTCCATGCCTTGCCGGTTATGCAGGGCTTTTTAGAATATTCTTCAGCGAAGTTGTCTGGACCGTGGCAGACGTGAACCATTGGACACGTGGGTTTTCTCCGAGTATTCTGGGTTTGTTCCCCTTATAAAGCCGTGCGTGTGTTATGTTGAAGCGTGCTTGTTTTCATCGTCATTCTCTTACCGCGACGGATGTATTGAATGCTGCGCATCCATCAGTCTGATGTTCACTCAACACTCACCTTGTTGTGGAAACGACATTGGTGGAGGTTCTACATATTCATGGCAGGGCAAGTCTCACCATCGGATTACCAGTGTTGACTTCCCCACATTGGTACTTAGTTTAGCGGCCGCAGAGGGATGATGGCCTGAGTCAACACTCAACCAGGACTTGGACTCCTTCCGATACAGCAAACGTGCCATTGGTTCTGCCAATAACCCTCGTAGATGGTTTGCTGGAAAAATACATTGGTGAGAATGGCTGTCAGCAGCTGCTCATTCGGGATAGCAGGGGCGAGCGTTCCTCCTCTTCTGTCCCGAAAAGCCGCTTTAAAGAGCAATTGTCAGACATGAAGCCATGAAAGCCTACATCAATACAATATTATTGATATTTTTAATGAAGACAGACTTAACCAACACCGGTTTACTTGATGGTGAGCATGAACCCGAATTGCATGATGGGGTAAACCAGTGATGCACTGGGACTGCAGTCGTACGAAAGGAAACGCTGTAACAGCAAATATTTGCCTCCTGGCGTAAAAAAGAAAAAAACCAAGGATAACAAAATCAATTTGTGCGAGCTCCCATTTCAAGAAGAAAAAACATCATTTATGCTCACATTTCAATCCATCAGATGATGGACAAGTGTCGACCTTCAGCGCGGCGTGATGGGCGAGCTGTTCAAATCACGCCGGTCAATTTGTCAAGTGACAATGACCCGTGGATGTTTATTAATTTCACGATGTAATTTCTCTAATTAAAAATTGATTTTGTGGTCTCTTCAAAACCTGTGGAGAGCGAGTAATTAATGCCAATGCTTAATGTGTTTGTCATTGCGATGGACCGCGAATATTCACACGAAGGCTGGTCAGGCATCCGCGAGAGCGAGGGTGTATGGCGGTGGCACGATCATCATTCCGCGAACGCGAGTCGCGCTCATCGACGTTCAAATTCACAGGCCTCTGACGATTCACTGCTGGATGAAGGGCTCCCCGCGTTGTCGGTCAGTGGGGTTGACCGACTACACTTCCCACTGGAAAGTGTCGGTGGGAGAAGGCCTATGGGGGACGTGGTCAGGTATCGAACTGAGGTAAACTAGGGTAGCACAGTGCAGCTAATTGACCACATCATGAGAACAAGAATTGCTCTCAAGAGCTGTTCTATTTTTCGGGATTTCCGTGGGACGCAAAACATCGCGAGGGGTGGAGGGGGAACGCTCGACACGGCTATCCCGAAAGAAGAGCCCTTGAGAGCAATTCTCATACATTGAGTTGTGACAAACATACCTTTATCTCGATTCGAGGCCACGCGTTCGCTTCAAGAATCGGTTGTTTTTTTGATTGTTTACAGTGAACGTAGCTGCAACCTGCAATGGTGTCCTGGGCGACGTGATCTCGATTCCCGCTCGTGTCGCGAGGCTGCGACGAATAATTACGTCACTTACATTGAGCATGAGATTCGAAGCGTCGTTACACGTGTGCCGTATTAGTGGTAATGAGCAGCCGTGCGAGCGCGATTGTGAAATGTCTCGTTTACTCAGACGGCCCTGGCTGCTCCCCGTGCACGCCTGTGCTTATAAATAACGTATCGAGTCTGATGGATTTATGTGACAGGCGGCGAGCCCGACAAGAGCTTCACTGAATTCGAATCCCTGGTAGCGTGTTTGCCCGTTTGAAGCAAACTAGAGCCTTGCCGATTTGAAGGTCACAAGGTCATCGTGACCAATGTTGTTGATGTCGCCACGCCTCGCCGCTGCAGTCCTCTCGCAAAGTCCCCGAGTTGTGGCGCTTGACTCCTGATCGCCAGCTGCCGATCGTGGCCAATTGCCCGAAACCCCCTCGCATTGGCCATTTGCCAAATTGGTGGAGGTGGAAACATCGGTAAAACCTTTACTCCAGACATTGTTGAAATTGAAGATTTTCTGGGGTGAGAGTTTGACGTCGGTCGTATTCACCACGTGGCTTCAGATCCTCCCGTGCGTTGCCGACGTCTGTGCCGACGTCTGTGCCGTGTTCGATCCCAATCGTCGAAGTCGCACACCATATTGACCATCGCGATCTTAGACTGGCCCGGCATGCACCTGTGCTCACACACCAAGTGCTTCTCTTCTAATTGCCTCGTTCAAGAGCGACTCTGTGAGCTGCATGCTAAAACCGACATTATTCGCGCCTCAAACACCCGTCTCGTAATACTCAAGTTGACGTCTCTATTCTTCCTCAGGGGCCGTGTAATCCACGAAAAAAACCCATCCTGCTCGGTGTCACAAGTGAGAAATTGAGTTGATGATAAAGGAAACTGTGTTGAAATGAGACCTCGATGACGGTTGCACTGCAGCGCTGTCCCGCCACCCCCCTCTCCCGTCACGCGGTCGCCACCGTTCCTGACGAGGCTGTAGGGGTGACGTGGAAATTAAACGCAACAACGAATGAAACGTTTGAGTTTGTTGAGGTCGGTTTGTCAAGGGTCGCTGTGGAATGAGAACTGTTCTCGGAAACTGCTCTTCTCGGCTAGCAGTGTCGAGTGTTCTTCCTCCCGGCGACGTTCGCCTCCCACGTTGCCTAACGGCGCTTCCAATGTAGGAGGCAAATCGTCGCGAAGGAGAGTGGAGGAACGCTCGATACAGCGATGCTGACAGAGCAGCTATTGAGAGCAATTCGCACACATTGTTGAGTCTCATTCACACGCAATTGGACGTGTTTATTTTAATAATAATAATAATCGATTGTTTTGTGCACACACACATTCCGCTGTTGGTCGAGACACGGGTCCCGAGTCGCGGAGCCTGGCTCAGCGAGGCTCTGGATCGATGTGAATTGACGACGCGATGCTCCTCAACTCGATGAACATGCTCTCTCCTCATAAGACACGCTGCTGCTGCCTAGGTTAATTTACCTGCTGACTAAATTGATCCGCCCGGTTCCCTGTTTATGGAATGGTGTCCCACCGTCGGGATAGCCCTGCCTTGTGCCTTGTGTCTGCCTGGATAGGCTCTGGGCCACCGCTCGTCACAGTCGCCGGAAGTGTTTCGGCGACAGCTGCGCCGGCGTGCCGGTCACCCCACAGAGCGCAGCGTCCGTTTCATTTGTTAATTATTTTTTCTATTTTTGTTTCGGTTGATAGGTGCGGTGAGCGCGAACAGAACCTCGGCGAAGCTGGCGGCGAGGTAATCTTGCTGCACACACGCGCGTTACACACATGTCCGATAGGCATGGGCGAGTGACGGCTGCCGCGTATGAGAGGCGCGTGTGGCGCGGAACAGCTCGGCACGGCGCCGCCAAATCGTGGACCGCGATCGGCTCGTGAACGGATCGGAACTCTGTCGGGTAACTCACGGCGGCCATGTGTAATCTTACCGCTTTCAACGCTGGAAATTGAAAATGTACACGGTTTCAAATTGACTTATTGCATGCACGTTGTTACATGTTTAAAATAATATATCGCAATTGTAACCAAGGTTAGAATTACATTTGCTCAAACTTACCGTAGTTGTCACCAAAAAAGAAAATGTTGTTTTTTTTCCTATTCGATTGGATGGTGATGCATATATATTTCAGGTCTTTTTTTTATTACGGAAATGTTTCATCAGGAATGTGAGCGGGGTTGTTGCAGACGGCATATTAAATTGCCGCTCATGTGTAAGTGTACAGAGGTAGACCAATAATGATAAAACCACTGATCCGAGGGAAAATATAATCTCTCGGGTAAATGTGCCATTGTTATGTGAATACTAATGGCAGAAGATGAACCATTCTTTTTGCCTAATGGATAAAAGAGACGGAACGCAAAGGAGGCAGAAAGCATGATAATCAAGTAGAGCAGTAGTATTCATAAAACTGTGGCACATTAGTCGGATAAAATACATACATGTTTTGAAGAAATGCGCACTGAATTTGTGGGTCGGCACAGTGGCGCAGTGATTATTGCTGCCGCCTCACAGCAAGAAGATCTTGGATTTTATTCCCGGCTTGGGAACTTATCTGTGTGGAGTTTGCATGTTCTCCCTGTTGCCGCGTGACTTTTTGCCGGGTACTCCGGTTTCCTCCCACAGCTGGCCTAGGTTAATTGGACTGTTGCTCCCGGTGCCCTGTGATGGACTGGCGTTCCACCCTCGGTATAGACCTGTTTTGCGTCCTGGGTCTGCCAGGATAGGCTCCAGCTCACCGCAGTCCTCTACAGGATGAAGCGGGGGGACTGAGAATTAATGAAAAGTGAATTGAATTAATGCTGCATAGAAGAGAGCGTGAGCATGGATACATGTGTCGTGTTTATGAAGGCAGTGCCTCTCTAGTTCAGTGTGGAAGAAGTCTGTGCTCTGTATAGACCATTGTCCTTCATTGCAAGGCCCGCGAGCCACTGGTGGCCCCTGGTGGCCTAAAGTGCGGCACATGACGTGCGGACCCCGACAGTACACAAACGTGAAAACACAAATTGACCCAGTCGTTTCAAACGATTGTTGCAACGCGAAGCGTAAAAGTGACATAACTGCGTCAATAGATGGCATCATACAGACGACACTGCTGGTCTTGTAGGCGGTGTGCGGCTCTCACACCGATGTCTTATCGGCGAAGTTGGCCACATTCTAAGAATCGTGAAGATCACTGGGGGTCAAGGTAGAAGCGTTCACGTCGCGATCCCTGTCAGGTAGTACTTGGTATTGCCTGCGAATTCTACCAAACACTTCGAAGCCAAGCTGAAAGACGACGATGTCCAGAAGCTAGCCATCGTGCTTCGAAGAATCGCAAAGAAGAAGACTGGCGTAAGCTGTTGAGACCCTTCCTCTGCGTAACGGACCTGTAAACGTCCACACTGCGTCTAAAGGCTTACGGAGACCTGCGCTTCCCGTAATGGATAATAATGACCCACAGCTTACAATGCGTGCTCCATACTATCTCTTAATTGTCCTGAATATTTACTATTTAACGTTGAGTTCTACAGTTCTCTTCGTCGCTCATGAGAATATAGTTTGCCCAAAGCCCAAGAGAGTTTATTTCTCTCTCGGTGAACGAGCTTGCCCGAGCGAGCGCGAATGATTGAGCAAGACTCTTACTTAAACTCCGGCTCTCCCCGCGCACGCTCGCACTGCCATTAAGATAACGGAGCGGACTTTGGGTTTTGGGGTTTTAGGCTACGACCAGGAACTGACCTCGGGACCGCGCCGCGATGGCTTCCGGGCGCGAGGAGCTCGCCGGTTCACGACGCACACCGAGCGATGCGGTGCCGGTGCGGCACGAATACCGGGGGGCAGCGTTGCTGCCGGACTAATGCCTGCTCGAGCCGCCGCCTCTCGCAGATTTGTAACAATCCGCCGAGGACCTATACACGAGTTGAATTTATCGCTCCGTCTCCTTGCTGGAGCGATGCAGAGGGGAGGCTCCTGCGTCGCCCGGATTCACGGGCCGTGCGCTATCGGGGATAACGCATCCACAGCTCGCATGCCTGCCCGACGATTCATTCTGTCCACACGTTACGGGCCCGTTGCTAAAGCGCAGCGTTTGTCGCGATTCCTTAACCTGAGGCAGTGATGTAAGAGGCGTAGACATGTGCGCGTGTGTGTATGCGCGCGTGTGTGTGGGCGCATGCCTGAGAGAAGAAAGGAAGCGAATATTACCACTAAACGCTCTGAAGTGGTGGCACATTTCATGATTATGGGGGAGGGGGGGCGGGGCAGTGGCGGTGCGATGACATGTATAATATATGTTCTGTAGCTAGCGTTTAGTCTGAAGTCCGATGCAAAGCTCTCGGTCATCGCGATGATCACCGTGAGCCTCACGCACGGCGTCGCGACCCCGTCACGGGGCCGTCCTGCCGCAGACGTTCGGCGCTCCTCGCCGCTCGACTGCTCGTGCCACGCTCGCGTTTTGTAGTGGCGGTGCCCTGGGGGAGTCTTCTCAAGCAAGGAGATATATATATACAGTACTTTTGTGTCCGGGAAATTTAAAGCGAGAGCTGTCACAGGATCCGAGGAAGCCAAACAAACAGTGCAGCTCCCAGCGTCTTGTCTCCTCTTCACAAAGGCGGCTGTCACTGCAATGGCGCTCTCTCGCTCTCCCATTCGTCGCAATCTCAATACAATACAATGCAGCGTGGATTTATATACTGGCTAAATGGAACCGCATCTCAAGACACTGTACTGGAACAGCGGGCGTGTTTATTTTCGGGAGCAGAAATGGCAGAGAACCATAGGCAAAGGACAAAATGTATGAACCTGTACTTGTACAGGGTTGGGAGCGGTGGTGTAGCGGTGAGCGCGCTGCTCTATGAATCCCACGCGCCGAGCTCAATTCCAGGTCATGGCCAACACCAGTGGCGCTTTTCTAAATCGATTCTAGGCCTCCCTGAGGTTGATTCATCCTCAAATGAGTACCTGGTGCAGTGTGAAAACATCGCCACTCGGGCGACAAAGGTGCTTGCCACCCACCCCACGTGTGCCGTGCTCGCCTTCGTAGGTGCTACTTGCTAACGGCACTTGACCCGATAGTCTGTTAAGACCGTACGGGATCTTTGTCTTGGGGAGGGTATGGGCACGGACAGCTGAGGGCAGAGATGGGCAGCCCCTGGGGGCGCTCGCTGTGGGTGAACGGGCCTTCCACGGACAGAGACAGTTGACTCCGAGGGGCGAGTAGAGTGAGAGGGGAGAGGTCGGCAGCAGTGAATCCACGGTCACTGCGATCTTGGAATTGATCCAGGATTGGACTGGACCCTGTGCATGGACAATATTCGGATCAG
>JAZEWU010000023.1:164041-184193 GCA_036362915.1 Geotria australis | reverse complement strand
TTGGTGGCGTGGCGGTGGCTTGCCCACGAGGTTAAACACGCGAGCGCGCCTAAGTGCACGGGCGGCGCTTCCAGACATCGAGGTGGACACCGTCGTGCCCTGACTGTGGCAAGGCGCAACATGACGGGGTCGCCGGGTCACCGGGTACCCGGCCGCAACGCAGCCTCACGTTCATATTAGAGTTGGTAATTCCGATTTGCGATTCTCAACTGCAGACAAGGGGAGCTCCTGGACACAGACCGAGAAAGAGAAATAGAGCTCTCGATGGCAGTTTTGCTCGACGAGAAAGAGAGAGCGTACTGATTATGATCATATGGGTACTCACGGTGTTTTTGTCTTTCACTAGATTGGCAGATGCGTTATGAGCTGACATGTATGAAAGAAAAAGTTGCAGTTTTGTAATTTACACACGTGCCATAATTTCCTTCCAAGTCTCCGGTTTAAGCCAAAAGTGGTCTTTACGCGTGTGAGCAGGCGTCACGGCCGCCCCACGCGGCGCCGCGAGTTCAGGAAGCTTCGCGATTGGGAGCTGAGCGCCGCGCCGCCCTCTGCCGCCACTTCTCCCCGGCGCTTCCCCCGACGCTTCCCGACCACTTCGATCCGGCGTCACGGCGGCGTTGTCCCGGTCCCTGGCTTCGCCGCAGCCCGCGCTATTGTTGCCGATTGTCCTCCTGTCGATGCCGCTGCCAGCTTTCGCCCACTCTTCTTGTTCTTGTGCTTGGCTCCGCACGTCCGCTAAGTGTTGGCATCGTGGCGTTTTCTTATGTGTGCTGTGCTTGCGTGCGTGCGTGCTTGCGTGCGCGTGTGTATGTGGGCGCGCGTCGGTGGTGGCTCAGTGGTTAGCGCTATGTTGGGCTACAAACCTGGCAACCCGAGTTCGAATCCCGCTCACGGCCAATACCAGTGAGGCTTTTTTGAACCGGTCCTGGGCCTCCCCTAAGTCCACTAAGGAGACAAATGTGACTAGGCATGGTGCTAGCCACAACACCCCATCGTAATCCGTGCCGGCCTTCATAGGTGCTCGCTAACAGCAGTTGCCCCATCGGTCTGTTGAGGCCACACGGTTTTTGTTTTTTGAGTGTGACGTAAACACGATCTGGAGGAAAATGTTTTTCAACAACATGCATGTCGCCGGGCGGTTGAAACCCAGCTAGTTGGCACAGCGGGCAGCGCAGGTGGAGCATCTGCCAGTCATCTCCCGCATTTAATCCGTAACACCTGGGTCTCTTTCACCCCCTCCTGGCACTGTGCCTTAGACATGTTTAAAGTGGCCCCGAAGAACATTTGGCCTGGCACCAGCAATGCGGTGACCGCCACAAGCAGTGACACGGCCCCGAGCATGCACGGTGTTATGAGCTCGGCGACTTGAGCTCAATTCCAGGCCACGGCAAACATCAGTAGCAAGCGATATTATATAGATAGATGTTTATTATTTACAGCAGAGAAATACCCAGTGAGCTTGCAAGCTCTTTACGGGATTCCTGCGATACAACAAACACGTGAATTGATGACAATAATTTAAAATAAATCTAAGATTTTTAGAAAATGGATGGATAAGATTCATATATATACACATTTTAAATCAAACTGCAAAAAAAAACATTTACACATAGCATTGCACACATTTTTCAAATAAGTTAGTAAAAAATACACAGCAAATATGATAACTTGTCCGAGGCCTCTCCTAAGTCAACTCGGTCTTAAACATGTACCTGGTACAAAGTGAAACACATCAGCAGTAGGGAGACAAAGGCAGTTGGGTTTGGCGTTAGTCGTGTTCCGTGCTGGCCTTAATGGGTGCTCACTAACACTATTAATGCCTAGTCTCCGTGGCCATATGTTGGATATTTGTTTTTGTGTTATTTATTTGCATGTGTATGTGTGCACAGGCACATGATGAGATTTAGTTTCTATTAATCGGTTTTTTTTGGCTGTAAGTAATCAAACACATTCTCACGTACACATCATGATGTGTGTGCGTGCATGTGTGGGGAGCGGTGGCCCAGTGGTTAGCGCGCTGGGCTACAAACCTGGCGACACGGGTTCGAATCCCGCTCACGGCCAACACCAGTGACGATTTTCTAAAACCGGTCCTGTGCCTCCCCTAGGTCGCCTTAAATGAGTACAAAGTGCAGTGTCTCAACATTGCCACCATGGAGACAAAGGCGGCTGGGCGTAGTGCTGGTCACCCATCCCCTCGTGTGCCGTGTTGACCTCTTCATAGGTGCTCGCTAACGGCACTTGCCCCTACAGTATTCTAAGGCTACACGGGGGATCTTTATGTTTGGTGCAGTGGTCAGCACACTCGATTGCTCGCTATGGATAATATGAGTGAGAATAAATAGCTAGGCACAGTGTGTGAAACATTAGCACTGGGGGAGACAACGACGACGGGGTGCTGGTCACACAGGCCACCCCTTGTGTGTGCAGGCTATACAGGGGATCTTTATCTTTGTGTGTGGGTAATGTATATTGTTGTGTGTGAGTGGCCTCAGGGGCACAAAGCCTGAGAGATGAGACAGGGTCGCGTGTAGGTACGCCCACCTGGCTGCCTGGGACCCGTGTGCTGCTCCCATGATGGATATGAAACCGGACCCATTCGTCACCTGTCGGCAATAAACCATTTAGTAAGAACTAGGAGGAGGAGCCGCGAATCTTAAAAGGACACGGCTTTGAAGAGAAAGAGCATAAAAAAACACTTCCAGCTAATATATAGTCTTAAAAAGTTTTGGAAAATCCGTCTGTGTTTCACTGTCATTGTTTCATAGCAGTGGTTCGAGAACCTGGATGGGAATGACCTGGAATTGGCCACAAAGGGAGATGACGGTTGATGCGAGCAGAACGGGCTGTGGTCTCCTCTTCCAGTGTGCCGAGACTCTCATCCGCGGTAACTGTTCAAAATAAGCCACACGTTCTAGAATAAAAATTCAGAATCATGGATTTGGAAATTCTCCACTCTCTCCCCACAAAATTATTTCTGGGAAAATATTTTTGACTAGATCCCAGGTTCGTCTGTCGGTAACCCCGGGTATAGTCTGGGCAGTTTGCACATTTCCCCCCGTAGCAGCTTGGGAACGCCTTCATGCAGAAGTTGGGTGACGATGATCATGATGATGATATTTTGATAACATCAGCGGCATTACTACAAGAAGATATTTTTTAGAACGACGCAGCCGGCAGTATATCACCTTGTGTCAAAGAACGACCCTGGAAGGACATCGGAACTACTCTTAAGGTCACGTTAATTAAATCTAACATTGCAATTTATAACACATGCCACAGTATTCGCTCAATGTTGAAGATGTTAGTTCGAAGTGAGAACGCCTCAGAGGGGAGGCAGCCGCGCGGTTAGCGGCCACCAACATTTGCTAAACATTAAGTCCTATATATAATTGTTATCAGCCAATTAATGAGTGCTTTTTAGTTTTGGGAGGAAACCGGAGAACCCGGAGGAAACCTACACGGAACAGGGGGAGAGAACTCACAAACCCCACACAGAAATGCTGCCGAGGCGGTAGTCGAACCGCCTCGGGCAATAGCTTCCGTCTATGAGGTGGCGTGGATGTTACAACTGCGCCACCCTGCCGCCCGAACCAAAGGCTGCTGGAGCTCCTGTTTGAACAGCGGACGTCAGTTGTGCCAGCTCGCCTCCCTGACCCCGGGGCCACGCGGCCACGGCTTACGAGGTCTGCAAACCTCCCCGTGCGTCTGTCCCGCGTCTGCCATTTACCCAGGATAACATCTTTGCTCAGGAGCACTTTTAACCAGAACAACATATTTGACCAGGATAGTGGGTTCACCTGATCCGGCGTTGTTCTCTAGCAAACACTGCGCAGCCTGCAGCCGCCGCTCTTAGAAAGCAACAGACGCTCGGCTTTTCAGCCACCACCGCCACTGCCACCAAAGATAAAGTCAAATCTGTCCCGTATCGCCTCAACAGACTGTAGGGTCGAGTGCCGTTAGCGAGCAGCACCACCGCCACCGCATACGTAACCAGTGCCAGCGGAGGAGCCCCCTCCATCAGCGGCAGCGCCGGTAATGACAACAACGATCGGAAGTTTCAAATAGAGGGAATGTGTGCGCCGTGCATGCGTGCGATGCATTAGACACCTTAAGCGAAGGACTCTGCGGCTGGGGTAAAGCCAAGTTTAAGTGTATCTGAGTGTAATGTGCATCAGGCTGTGAGAGCAAATAGACTTTCCAGCGCTGATGGCAGAATCAATATCACATTTGCTTTGCTTAGAGGCGGCCCCACTCCGGCCCCCACAGCCCTGGCAGCCTCGCCGTGGCGGCTGAAAGGTAATTATTCAGTGATGGCCCAACACCGTAGCTGCCAGTGTCTTGAATACCGACCAGAGTGAGAGACGCGCGGCTCTTATCTGTAGTGAAATTCAGCGTGCGGGTCAATAAAGCAGACAAATCAATTCGGGTGTCGCCCTCGTAACGCTCGCCGACCGTCCGCCCACAGCCGCCTCTGGCGAAGCGGAGATTGCTCACCCGCGAACGTGCTCTCTGTGCGTCGCCGTCGCGGTGGAAATGGCGCGATGCGGGATCTGGCGCGTGTGACTGCCTGCCTGCGCTCTTTGCGTTTCCTTTGCAAAATTGCAGACAGACATTTACTTTTGTTAGGGAGGCAGAAAGTTGCCGTGCGTTTCCCCAGCTCTTTAAATTGCTTCTGCAATTTCCTATGGCTGGTAGCACAAAAAAAAATCACACCCCCTGTGACATGTCATTACTTTTCGACAGTTATCTTTGTGGCTCCTCAGCAACATAATGTAGTGTTTCTTTATCATCGCGGTGTTTTGTGCCGCGATACGGGGTTGTTTTTCTCTTTGCTCAAACATATCGCCCAATATGCTGCGCGGTATATGGACGGAGCGTTGGTTTTAGTGCTCTGTGCAAGAACACAGTTGATTCCAATGCCCACTTCATGACCAGCGTCGGTGCCGAATATGTGAACCGGTTCTGGACCTTAAATAAGTAATAACAATAATAGCGTTTTATATAGCGCCCTTCACCCGAGGGTCACAAAGCGCTGCACAAGGGCCGCGAAGAGAACGGCATGTCAACAATGAAAAGTAAATAACTTAAAAACCAAAGGAACAAAAAAAATAATGTTTATGGCTGCTTCGAATATACTGAAAGGTCGTGAAACCGGTTAGCATGTGGAAACGTCAGCATTTGGGAGACAAAGGCGGCCAGGTGTGGTGCTGGCCACCCCCCCCCACGTGTGCTATGCTGGGCAAGATAGGCGCTCGCTAACAGCACCTGCCCTAGCAATCTGTTAAAGGGTATATATGGGGCCCTTTGTCTTTATTACACATACATACACAGTGGTGGTGCCGGCTAATTCAGACCTGACGAGATGCAGATAAGGCAGAGACAGGAGAATCATGGACATTGTTAGAGATGCAGTCAGATGAGGGGCAAAGCACAGGCAAGATAGAGACAAGAGATCAGTTGGTGTAATTAGGTTAATTGGCTTGCTGTGTTTAGTAGGATTTTTATTGGGGCCCGTGTGAGATGCACACTATTATTTTTTCATGAATACGGGGCCTCTTAAGTTTTTTTGGGCCCTGACCTTTGCTTTAGTTTGCTTCTGCCAAGCACTACCACAGTCTGTGTATATACTTACACATTGCTGTACCATTAGAATATCTGTGAGATTTCAGAAAAAAGATAAACAGATTATGCATTAAAACCTGAATAACTCATTGATGGAAACAGGACAGAAAGTCCCCAAAATATCTGGAAACGAATTGCAAGCATTCTGGTATTTGTGGGATTGTCATGTATTTAAGCATATACATTATAATAGTACAAATACAAAAAACGGCTGCGATGTTCTATCCAATTTCTGGCTGTTTAAAGCTTATTTCACAACCTACCTTGAAATAATCCCGCGGAGTTCATTTTGGCGGTAATTCACTTTCCGCCAGTGTTTGCCCGTCACACACCTCGACTGAGAATAATGAGCTGACTCGAATCGCGGCTTGCGTGGGGAACATCAAATGCCGCAGAGGGATTTGGCTAAACGGGTAGCGAGAACGAAATCCTGGATGGTCCAATTACTCTCGCCGTGTTGCGTTTCCTACGCTCGTAAAATACAAATAATTTACTCAGAAAAAGTGATTTGAAACAAAACACGGGGCTGGAAATTGAGTTGAAATGGGACATTGTTGGTCTAGATCAAACTGAATGACGTGATGACCAAATAATGTCAATTATTTACAGAGCAAAACCTCACTAAGTCTCAAGGCACTTCCTCGAGAGGGTCCTCCGTATTCGGATATTCATCCAAATTCGTTTAATGAATGCTTGAGGAAACAGGAGAGACCGGAGAACATCCAGCACGCATTCGAGGGGGCGACATCCAGCGCACTCCGGCGCTGGCCACTCATCGCAGCCGCACGCCTACAGCACCTGGCAAGCCGTGGTGGCCGCCCATCCGTGCACTAAGCGGCCGCAGCTCTACTTAACATTCATTCATTCATTCATTTTCAGAAACCGCTTAATCCTATACAGGGTCGCGGTGAGCCGGAGCCTATCCCGGCAGACACAGGGCGCAAGGCAGGGGAACACCGAGGATGGGACGCCAGTCCATCGCAGGGCGCCTGGGGAAATTTTAGTCAGTACGCCAATTAACCTGGCAGCATGTCTTTGGACGGTGGGAGGAAACCGGAGTGCCCGGCGAAAACCCACGCGGACACGGGGAGAACATGCAAACTCCACACAGAAAGGCACCCCGAGCCGAGATACGAACCCGGGACCTTCTTGCTGTGAGGCGGAAGCGCTACCCACTACGCCACCGTGCCGCCCTCTACTTAACATCCTACATCTAATGAGATGTGCTGCGTCTCCAGTGATTTAGACATATTTGCAGTTAATAATGTTCCTAGCAATCCATAGTATTAATCGGCTAAGTGTTTATCGATCTCATTTTAAGATACGTTTGGAAATGGATTTTAATTTGTTTACAACCCGCACGTGGCGCGCGGTCGGATCGCGCGCCACCCACTCGTATGGCACCGGTGCCATACCGAGAAGGCGTCTCAGTGCCGTCGCATCTCAAGACGCTGCACAGACACATTGGGTTTACTGGGACGAGAGAGGCAGCCGGACATAGGCAGAGGGAAAGAGAGGGACGTTGTGAGCCTGGACTTTGAACAGGGGCGGGCAGCCGTCAGCACTGGCGGCTGGAGGGCTAGCAGTGTTTGGATTTGAGTTTCAGACAGAGGGGTCCAGCAGAGCGGAATGAGTGACCTTTCAGCCACGCGCTCCGACGGTTAGTCTCATTGCCGTCAAACCAATATTTTTACTTCTCAGTATTTTTTGCCGAATTGAGTGGAAATCCAAATTTAATCGAATTGGGGTTTTGTGCATTAGCTGGTGACGGGGCTGAGAAAATCACAACTCCCTACGTGAGATTTCCCTCCAGACCACGGGAGCAGCAGAGGAGACTGGGCCTACACCTCGCCGAGCAAAGGCGCCTTTGAAGCTCCCACAGAGACGCTCGCAACATTCCATCCAGTGGGACAGATATATTGTGACCACACATCGGCAAGTGGTCACTGTGGCGTGCCGGCTGTGTAAGATGTCGCAGTTCGAGGCTGTGGCTCTCTGAGTCCGCGTTGTTTTGTCAGCGTAGCTGCAACGGCTGGCGTGAGCGTGTGGGGGTCACGTCGGCCTGGGCTGCAACGGTTGGGATGCTGAGGTCGAGCCGTGGCGGAGCGTCGATGGCGTGGGTCCCTGTATAAGGAGTGGGGCCCCGTCCACTGCCCCCACTCGCTGTGGCCCAGTGCGGGGCCCCTCCACCGTGGGCCCCGGAGCAGTTGCTCCGCCTGCACGCTCGCTAGGTTCACCGCGGGCAGGAAACTCGAGAAGGAAGGAAACCCACGTATAACAAGGGGAGAGAACACACAAACTCCACACAGATAAGCACCCGAGGCGGGGATTGAACCGCCTCGGGCAGGATCTTCTTTTTGTCAGGCGCATATATGTTACCACTGCACAGACACCCTGCCGCCCGCGCGCTGCAGTCGTGTATAAAGGGCGCGTCCCAGTCCGGGCCTTGTAATACTGTAGGCCCACCAAGCAACACATCCTGATTCTGAATTCGCACAACGACAGATGCCTGGTGCGGAGTGAGTGGAGACGATTGACAAGGTGACGCGTAATCGTGGGTGGTCGCTGACCTCCACTCTGCTGCCATGAGCAGCGAGCAGCGTAAGAACGCGGGGCGGCAGGAGGCCGCCGCTTAAGGACGCAGCGGTGTTTAAACAGACTGATGAGGCCGACGGGCCCCTCCGCGTGACCTCTGACCCGGCGTGCGGCGCCGTCAAAGCCGCGGCTCGCATCCGGCGCGGAGACGTGGCGAAGCGATCTGAGCAGGTTCATCCGCGCGTTTTTGCTCGCCGAGATGTGAATGCACCTTTCAGCGTTTGCTACATTTGCTTTGTCAGTGTCTGTTTCTGATCCACATGTCACAGCGGGTAATATCCACCGCTTAAAAGCTTTCTTCTTGGTCTATATTGGTATGGGAAAGTGTGCAGAGAAACAGATTACTTAGTGTATATCTCTAACCTTCAGTCTCACAGCTGGTGGGAAGAAATACAATTGAATGAATATCTATTCCAGGGGGGACAAGTGGTACCCGATCCTTGGAGTTGGACCAAATATTCGGGGAAACCGACGTCGCCTGGTGTGCCTCCCCGTGTCTGTGACAATGCGGGGTGACACTGAGCCACTCAACGTTGACACTGACCCGGCCGCTGTGTGGCCACTGCCCCGCGCTGTTTGTGGCCTTCACGTGACCTGCTCTGTGGATAAATGCTGTCGCTCCGGTTTGTGCCACTTGCGTGCGAGCTACAGCGATTGTGCAGAGCATCGTTAAAACAAACAATCCTCGTAATCCGCACATAGTGGCGAGGCCTTCATCGAGCAGTGGATTGACATAGCTCTAAATATATAGGTGACGCGTGTCACTTGCGGACCCAGGTCACACTTTGTAAAAGCGACTTTGTTTGGGCTGGCACTCACCTGCTGAAACAAGGGCAGCTGTGTGGCTGAGGTTCACGGTGCAATATCCGTCAACACACCGACGATCGATTCATGTTGGTGTAGCGCTGTTCAAGATGCAATATTGATGTGCCTCGCAAGCGCTGAGCTGGGCAAAAATCTGCAAGAATTGTGACGGCGCTGGCTGCACGCTTTGTAGCAAAAATGTGACGGATTTTGAACAAACAAAAATTAAATCGATATGTTTTTCATTAAGTACTAGTGTAGTCGATTTTTTTCCAACAGGATTTTGTATGAACGCAAACCCCACCGGAACACGCATACACACGCCGCACCACCCCCGCGATAGGTTATTACATACAAATCCGGCGCCTTAAACCCACGAAGGATTACTCACGTTGCAACATGCGCGAGAAGAGCGAAAACGTAACTTAAAAAATATATGATTTTGTTTTGTCGCGACACGTCGGCAGAGCGTTTAGCGCCTCCGTGAATCGACGGGGGCTGTGCGGCTCCTGTGCTGTTCCAGCGGTGTGATGTTGAGCCGCTTGTGGTTAAAGCGGACCGCGACACGACGCGAACATCCCTCACACCCCACGAGAGGGACACACACGGGCAGAAACGCTCGTGATAATAAAAGCACGCGCCGGCTCTTACTGAGTGCTTACATACATATTTTTTTTTATATAACACAGTTATCTGCCAGAATGCTGGAAAAATGGCTGGTGCGGCCACAGATAAGTGTCTTTCGGGAATGGAGGCGTTGTTCCTTAAAGATTTCACTATCGACGGTGAGACCAGATTTTCTCCAAGTCCGTTCAGCCCTGCGTACATTCGCCTTGAGAACCCGGAGTTCAGCTGTGTACCAGGGGGATGGCTTTCTGTCTGAGATATAACGTGATTTCAATGGGGCCAAATCATCAGGTATGCTTAATAGCACATTATTCACCTTCTTGAATAAAAAGAAGTCCTCTGCAAAAGCACCTTAAAGCCCGTCTGTCATCTGTATGGAGAGCAGTGGTGCAGCGGTTGGCCCGCTGCTCTCGAACTGACGAGTTTGACTCTCGGCCATGGCTGACGTCAGTGGAAAGTCACATCTGACCTGGTCCCGGTACTCCCACTCTCGCTTTCATACCGACCACCATGGTGAAGTATGGTCAAACAACCCCATAACTCACACAGCAGTGGATTGACGTAGCCCTCGGTATTATATGTACACAGTAATAATAGTGTGTTAGATAATTCATGAGAAGCGGCACAATGCGTGTGTAAATTACAACGCGAATACGACGTTTGTGTATGCCGAGTATTAGCTGCCAATATGATTAGTGGCTGTGGCGCGTGACATTATTTAGAGAAAGGTTAATTAAAGGTAAGGATTTGCCTTCAGCCACACGGCCGATTACTGGGCTGATTGCAAAGTACCACTTCATCAACGCTGAGTACAATAAATATTTAGCGATGGAAGTAATTGTTTCAGCAAAATTATAAATGTATTAAGTATTCACCTTCTTGAATAAATAAACCATTAATGCAGAGCGGGGCCCGTGGCTGCTAATGAGCAGAATGAAATGATGGGTGAATTATGATTAATAATGATCGATGTTCTTTCGGAATGGCAACAACCAAATCACCGTAATTGTGCCCAATCTCATCGGATCTCGGAGACTAAGGAGGAAAAAACTGGGTCACTACGTGTATGGGTGAAAACCGAGGCTTGCCTGGTTGTCGGCAGCTTTCGAGGTGAGCAGAAGCCCACAGTGTCTTGCAGTTGATCACGTGGTGGAGTTTCTCTCGGTTCGCCGGTTTCCTCGCACATGCAGCTGGACACCCGCGGAATTCACCAAACGGACAGATGTCGAACTCTGCTAAGAAACGATCACGAAGACTCACCGAGGGTTCGCTGGGTAAATAGGAGGTAGACTGACGCAGTGGTATTTGTAATGTCGTGGGGAGAGCGGTGGTGCAGCGGTTGGCACGCTGCTCATTTTTTATAACTTAGCATTGTAATCGTGTTGTTCAGTGTGTGAACTGGCTGTTTGGAAGGCGCTACATACGTATTATTATTTAGTTGAACGTTAAAGTTGGTCACGGAGTCCTGATTTGATAAAAAGGTAACACAAAGGCTTTCGTGACGAATGTTGTCCATAGTTTAGCTCTTTTTATGAGTTAGGTTACGTAAAAATGTGTAAGTGTCGTAAATCCGCCCTCACCCGACACAGCCAATCAGTAAAGGGTTGTCACGTGAACAAAAAACGTGCCAATTCGTTACTACTTCAGCACAGCGGTATGTTGGAGAGTGAGCCCACAACCCTGTGGAGACACCGCATGCTCTGATAATAATAATGACAATGATGATGACGTCTTGAGGCCACACCTGACGTCTTGAGGCCACACCTGGCGTGGGGAGCGTGGAGCGGGAGCGCGCTGCATCGCGGCTCCGAGATGGTCTCCACAGAGCCGCCATCTGATTGTGGAGCCTCTTCATCTTGTAATTATTGAACAAGACGAGTCAATGTGAGGTTGTCCAAATGCCATGGTTCACAGCTGCCGGGGGTGGGCGAGGTAGCCTCCGCAGAGGCCCGCGCTATTAATAACAATGTTATTGTTGTTGTCGTGGGGTTTTTTTTTACCGTCGGTCCCCCACAAATCCTATTTAAAGTGTCTTCCCACAGTTGCTTTGACTGCTGCTCGGCACTGTCACCGTTATTGCTTGTGACAATCTCGGGCTGGAGCTGAATTCATCACTCCGATCAAACCGTAAATAATAACGCGAGGCATGCTGCGTGGCACGAGGCGATAATTGCAGATTGAGAGATGTTTGTTTTGGTGGCAGCGGAATAGAACGAGACGACACAACACATCTGGGCCCCGAGACCCTGACACATTCCAGAGCAGACAGAGCGATGGGCGCTTGGTCATTCCATGGAGATTTAGTAAGATAATAAAATAATGTGTATTTTTTTTTGTCTCATGCAGCACGCCGCCGTGTTTTGACACGAGCAGTGATGGAGCTGTCAGCTTGCTTGCGTTTATCGAGCTTGGTTATTGCGAGGCAATTTGTCGGGCTGCTTGATAAAATATGAGCGGCTGCTACGTGGCAGAAGGCAGGGACCATGAACCGGACAATTTGTCGGAAACCTTTGAATTAAAAATGGGTCATCGCCACCGTACACATAATAATTACCGACGGCAGTTGTGACGTGAGAATATATCGCGCGGGTTTTACTCGCACGGCCACCGCCAATTAGACAGCTTGTGGTCGAGGGGGAAAAAACCCCACAGATGTTGGCAATTTATATTGTCCTCAGATTTGTGCAATTTGAACACTGATGCGAGCTGCACTGCACGCCTGGAATGAGGATTTAGGGCTGCGGAAATAATGCAATCAACATATAACAAACATGTGTCTGCATCTAACGAACGCGCGGCCATCAATCGGCCACGCGGATTAAACGCGCGAGTTTCCACACCGCATCTGAATGTCGTCGGCTCCTCAGTTGGGGTTGTGGATGTTTGTTATTTCAAGGCAGCCCCAGATTGCAGCTCGTATCGCAGCCGCTAAACAGTAAAGGAAAAATAAGCCCAGCAAAGCTGTCATTTTAGGTTTTGTTGCTCCCCAAAGTTGGATGTTGCATTGCGATGAAATATGAGCTGCACGGAGTTGTGCTGACTCTATCCGCCCGGACTTAAATTAGCAGCGCCGGGCGTCGCTCATCAATCAGCGTGACGGGCGGGAGTGGGGGTCCGGGCGGGAGCGGGGGTCCGGGCGGGAGTGGGGGTCCGGGCGGGAGTGCGGGGCGGGAGCGCGGGACCGGGAGGGAGCAAGGCGGGAGGGTGTGCCCGTGCCGGGGGGGGGGAGCGCTGCCGCGCCGAGCCAGGTGTCGGGAGCACCGCGCTCCCCCATACTTCACCCTAACGATGACATTCTATCTCGGTTACATCTGTATTTCAGAGCGGTCGGACCCCGGCAGAAATCGTTTGCGGAGAAAGCAGTTTGTATCGATAAGGAGTGCCGCACGATGCATTCAGTCATGGGGGGTGGGAGGAGGGGATGGTGGCCGGCTGTTTAGCACAGCGATGTTCGGCATACAGACAATTCCACAATAGTTTCATAATTGATTACTCACGTATACAGGAATGCTCGTTTACTGCTCGGTGCTCTGTTACAATGCATCCTTTAAATCTAAGATCATGTCAACATTCCTTGGGAGGATTCAGTGCTTTAATTCTATCGTGGGGGAGCGTAAAAATCACGAAGATCGCCGCTGGGAGGGTGGGGGTGTGTGTGGGACGGTGAGCGGCGCCGTGTCGGAGGGGGCCCGCCGTGACCGCGGCATCGCCATCCAGACCCAAGGCCGAGGAAACGTTCGACATGAGGCGAGGTTTCTTTCGCGCAGTCGAAGCAAATAGAAGCGCAGTGTTTATTGCGCCCAAGTGTGGCATTGACCAGCGGCCTCCGGGCACAAACATGCGGCGCCGCGTGATGAGGAGGCGCGCAATCACCGGCGCTCGGCGCGCTGTCGGGGCGCGTTGCTCGCGAGGAATCCCGCGTCCTCTCGACACAGCGGCTCTGCTCGCTGCCGATCATTCAAAGTCACGGCATCTTTTTTAACACCTTTACTGAACAGAGGCCCAAGCGGTCACAAACAATCCCCACTATCAAGTGTATCGATGCAGGTTTTTCACGGCTCGATGTGTGAGAGTTGCTTTCCATAGCTGCTCTGTCAGGATAGCCGTGTCGAGCGTTCCCTCTCTCTACCTCGCGACGTTGCGCCTCCTATGTTGGAGGCAGAGGGCTTCTGATTGCGAAACGTCGCAAAAGAGAGAGGAGGACCACTCGACATGGCTATCCCTAAAAAGCACTTCTTAAGATCAGTTATCACTATCGCATTTGTTATTTGAGGAACCGAGTTCGAGTTCCGTCTCGGGTGACTTTCGTTGTGGAGTTTGCATGTTCTATTTGTGTCTGCGAGGTTGTTGCTGTGTAGTCCGGTTTCTTCCCACAGTCCAAATACAGTCTGCTGCCAGGTTAATTGGTCTTATTAAGTTACCCACGTTGCCCTGCGATAAAACTGGCCTTCGCCCTACGGAGAATGATGTAATGAGGTAATCAATGCAAGTCGGGACAAGCCCATTGAAATAGGGGGGCCGAGGGGCAAATGTGGGCGCTTTGGCCCCAACCCTCCTTGTCTTGCTCAAACACCTCATTGTATAAGATGTAACACGTTCGGGGAAGGTAGCCAGCAAGGCGGGTGACGTCAGTAAGAATCTACAGATCTTCTTCTTCTTTGCGATTCTTCGAAGCGCGATGTTAAATTACAGTTTCCCATTTTCTTACAGAGCCCCTTGCATTTTCATTGAACTCCGCAAGGTCTTTTGAGCTGCAGAGGTTGGGTAGTAGAGCACAGACAAGGCAGTGTTCCATAGTATGGTCTGCTTCTCCACATTCACAGGTGGTTGGGCCGGTCTTGTAGCCCCATCTGACCAAAGCATCTTTTGATCGTCCCGTTTTAGTTCTCAGGCGGTTGAGTGTCTTCCACTGAATCCATGGTGCATCTGAGCCAGGAGGGAAGTCTTCAGCAGGTGGGATTCCCATGCCAGTTGCAGGAGGGTCACTCTCAAGCTTTTCCGTCCAGAGCTGGAGTCTGGTTTCCCCTCGAGATGTTGTTAGGGGCTGCACATGGCTGAGGAAGCTTCTTCTTGACTTCAGTCGTTGGGCCGGGGGTTGACGTCCATGAAGGAGGTGGCGTTCATCGCTAGTAGCCTTTGTCATCTACAGATAAAGACCACCAATTACCAGGAGAGAGGGGGAGTTGGGCAGAGAGTTCGAGCTGTGAAGCAAGCTGTGTAGGCGTGACTGAGTGAGTGGGTTTAGAGTGTTGGGGTCTGCACGGCAGATGATCCACTGCTAACCTAGAACGAGACAGTGCGTCGGTACAGCGTCAACCCGGGAGGAGTCAAGGATTGAACTGCGGATTTACTCGCCGGACATCGCCATACAGCTGCCGTGTGGATTTGTGCCCTGTGGAATATTAAACGACAATCTGCTCCAGCGAGAACCAGCGTGAAAGCCGTCTGTCTGTAAGAATGCCTCTGACGCGGAGCACGAGACGGGAAGGGGAAAGCCGCGAGAACTCCCCAATTCGCGGCGTTTCCGAGGACGATGGGGCAGTGCGGACGGCCCACGTTGTTGTGGAAGAGGGACCTGAAAAGGTTCCTCACAACCGGATTGAATCAGTGAGCGCTGGTTCATCAATCACCCTGACTCCTTTACAATGAGATCTGTCAAGTACTGTTGCTCGAGATTAAAATTCTATTAGATTTTAATTTAGAAGTCCGACATTCCTGACCTTAAAAACAAAAGCGTAGTGATACATGGGTACAAGAGGGTACCACTCTTATACCATTGCTGATTATGTCATGCAAATGAGCAAATCACTCCGACTCGTCGGCTCTCGGCAGCTAGGCAGGCTTGGGCCTGGTTAGTGCTTGGGAGGGGATCAGGCCAGTGCATACCATGTGTTCTCGGGGGTACACAGTTGGGGGGGGCAGCACAGTGATGGACATAGTCAGTCCACAGAGAGATTTGGGCCACAGTCTGCATGGGACCTTTGGATGGAACGATTTAGGTCTATCAATGTGGCATGCGTATGAGTGTGTTCAGGTGTAATCGTGTTCTCTCCTCGTGGGTTTTCTCTGGGCATTTCGGATTCCTCACGCTCGTAAACAGTGTTCTCCGAACACGTGCACGAGGTTTTCCTGGGAAATTCTTGGTGTAAAATGATAATTATTATATTTCATTGAAATGTAAAGTTTGCTGCGGTGTCACGACGGTGCGAAGCATCTCTATTCTCATTCAGGATGCGGGCGGCTCGGTTGATTTAAATTCACCGCAGTGCAAACATCGCAATTAGGGCTTTTGGCCACACCTGGCCTGAGAGGGGTGCAAGGTGCCTCCAGCATTCCACCATCACGGACCTCGTGGTTATAACGCCGCCGAGTCGTGGCTCCGCGGTGAGCGCAACGCCCCGCAAGAGTCATTATGACCCGCCGCTGCGAGACGCACGCAACAATACGCTCAACAAATGTTGAGGCACACGGCGTCCTCGGGCTCTTGTGGATGCTGCCGGTGGGTCGCCCGCCGGCGGCGCTGGCAGGACGCCGGATGCGTTACGCGCACAGCCATAGATGGCGAATCGCTCGAGTGCGCGTGAATATTGTATTTTTCTTCTTAACTTTCCGACCGCGAGTGCTTGTGTATTTATTCACATTATTCATGAAACATTGATATGAATCTAAGCAATGTTGCAGGCGGTGCGTTTGTATGGCGGCAGCTGCAGCGTGTTTTCAGAACATCCGACAAGGAGGAGTGTTTTGATCTCATGACAGGCATGACATTTAACTTCTTTGCATTTGTATTTTTTAGCAAGGACAAACAAGCATGTATTTGTAAAAAATAACAACCTCGTTTCGGACCATGGCATACTCCCTTATACTTAAACATAACTCTCCAGCTAAAACAAGGCTTGAAAGGTATGACTGTGTATTTGTTTGTCTTTAAAGCCAGGCCTGCTTAGCATGCCCGCGACCACAGGTGTGGAGGAGCAGAAGCAATCTCCCCACGCGGGATCCTCCTTCCCGGCCCTCATCCCACCCCGAGGCGCCTCTGATCTCTTTCACCATCATCATCATCATGTGGTTTTGGTGATGTTTGCATCGTTGAGGGACGGCTGCCAGAGACGCGGGCGGTGTCCGCGCCACGGCCGCGCCGCCACCACCGCGCCAATCTCATTTATATTCCGGGTACACGCGCTGCGTGCATGCGCGGGGCGGCGTGTCCGTGTGTCCGTGTGTCTGTGCGTGTCTGTGTGCCGTGCTGGCCTTCATAGGTGCCACTCGCTAACGCGCTAACAGAACTTGACCCTACAGTCTGTTAAGGCTGTAAAATCTTCGTCTTTGTGATTGGTCACGCTACAGTGTGGGGAACGGTGGCTCAATGGTTAGCGCGCTGGGCCACAAACCTAGCTATGACCCGAGTTCGACTCCTGCTCACGGGAATCCAACTCCACATCAGGTACTCATTTGAGGCTGAGTCGACCTAGGGGAGGCCCAGCACCGTTCTAAAAAAATCTTCACTGGTATTTGCCATGAGTGGGAATGGAACTTGGGTCGCCGGGGTCGTAGTGTAGCGCGCCAACCGCTACTCTAGCGCTACACGTGTAGTGTATGTGCCGGTATACAAGTGCTCGCACACGCACAGCGCACGCAGATTCGCAATTGTAGCACATCGTGCACGATAGCATACACGTTACACACAAAGCGTGTCCTATATGTATAGCTACGTGTGTTTAAACGTTAAGGTCATCTATACCTGGCGGTCTACTTCAGGAGGTCATAATCGTGACGCAGCAGTAGATCACGGCTGCTGCCGATGATGACATGGTCCAGTTACCTACAATCAATACGACATCCAGTTACGCAATCCTGACATGCTGGGGACAATCTCTCCCGAACAACAGTTTAAGATCGCCACGTCGCGCTATCGCTCGGCATTATCTAATATGATGCATATGATGATTATCGCGGAGGAAGGCCACGCGGGGCCCAATTAGACGGGGCTTCCCGTGCCGGCCGCAATCCGTCTGGGCGCCGCTGACCCACGGAGGGTCGAACACAGCGAACAAAGGGCGCAGCCGCCTCCTTTGTCATTTCTTCCACGGCTTGCCTTTCATTTCCCACCGTTTGTTTTGGAAGCCCCGTAAAAGCCATCATTCCACTTGAATTGTCGAGCCGTGGTCGGAGTAGTAATTTATGGGTGTGAGGGAGGGGGGCGAGGGATAATGTAAATTGCCTGCTACGATGAATGCCTACGGTGTTTATGCGGGAGTGAGCGGTTTTGGGGGGTGCTGGAAGTGGAATATCATTATCTGTGTGATGATGATGATTGTGATGTCGCTGCATCGCTGTGTCGCGTCTGCCATAAGCAGTACCTCGTCGAAGGCAGACGAGGTGGGGGCTTCATTCGATCGTCAGCACAGCCATTGCCATGTTAGGCATGTTACCCATGCTAGGGACATCGGTCATGCTACCCGTGTTATTCATGTTAGGCATGATAGGCATGATAAGCCGCTCATTAGTCTCTGGGAGGGAAGATCGCCGTGACCTCCCGGCCGGGCGAGGCGGCGCCCCGGGAGGCCCGTCACGCGTCCGGCATCATTCGTCTGACTGATGAGCACGAGCGACGCTGCAGACACTATCGCTGAGTATGTTTCTGTCACAAGCGATGAGATTCGAATGCGTCTCGCTGGAGGTTCGCTTCTCCTCAGAGTCGCGCCGCCACCTCAGTTGGGGCGCAGCTCGGGGGATGTTGCGGGATGAGGGGCATGGTGTGGGATGAGGGGATGGAGCCGGATGAGGGGGCAGATGCGAGATGACGGGAATATGATGCCGGACGAGTCCGGATTCGGTGAAATGGTTGGTGGACTAGACTCTCCTTGGCGGGAAAACAGCTTCACTGAAGTAAAAAAAAAATGGTATTGATGAAAAAAAACATCAAATAAAGATGCACTGATGTAGGTTTTCACGGCTCGACGCGAGATAGTTGATTTTCAAAGCTGTTCTTTCGGGATAGCGTTCCCTCTCTCTCCTTTGCGACGTTTTGCCTCCCACGCTGGAGGCATCCTGAGGCGTCATGAGTTCCGAGTGTCTGGGTGAAGCCCGATAAGTTGTGCTATATATATATATATGTTGTGCGATGTTCTTAGAGATTCTGGGGCTCCAGAGCCCCCCCCCTCCCACACAGACACTGATTAAAAAGCACCGAATCCTCCCAATTAATGTTGCGATCATGGACTTAAATTTAAATCTTGTATTCAAAATGTACTTTCACAGAGCAGCGCCTCCCCCGCTGTGGGAGGCGGGCCTGCAATGGCCCCTGTTGCCTGATGGCTAAGACCGCTGGAGCCCGTGGCCGCCCGTTCCCACTTTTCAAATCGTAATGGCTCCTGCGGCTGGGGATTGGTGGAGTGTGGCCATGCCAGCAGAGCGTGCGTGGGGAGGGAGCGGCGCGTTTGGTCCCACGAGGTGAGCGCCTGGCGAGGGCCAGGGGACGCGCGGCGCCACCGGGCCTTCTCGCGAGATGCCGCCTCTCATTATGTAACCAGCAGAGACGCGGCACGCACAGCAGGAGACATAAATCTCCCCACATATGGAAATACCTCCTCCCCTTGAAGGTGACGAATGCAACCCGCGGGCCGCGGCGCCACCGCATTTAAAATAAGGGACCCGAGCGCGCGCTCTGGCGAACAGTTAGCAAACCCAGCCTATCACTGCGAGTTATAGTTAATAATGTTAACGCGCATGTTTGTTTGAATTCTAATGTGCGGTGAACTTCAATAATCGTGGTGATCCCGAGAGCAGCACGGTGCCGGGGCCATGGCAGTCCGCTGACTCCCGACTCGCCGCCGCATTCACGGGTCGTCACGCACACTCATTAATAACACGGGCGGCGTGCACAGTAACTCACGCCCTGCTGTGACACTGCAAGGGATGCTCGTGACAGCTAAAATATGGCAGTGGTTATTAAGGCAGAGAAGGGAGAAGAGGAGTGGGGGGAGACGCTGAGATTCCGCGGGGCGGGTGAGCGTTGGTGCTGTGTGGCGGGGCTGCTTTACGGGCAGCGCGGCGCTGATGGTGACGGCGGCCGAGAGTGACGCGTGACTTGCCCCACGGTCTGGCGGTGGCCTCTTCACGGCCCGCGTAGGCCCACGGAGGCCCACCTAGGTCAGCCCGGCCACCTGCTGGTGCGTGCTGCCGTGGGCGACGGCGGCTTGGCGACGTCGGGCCACGCTTCCCAGAGGCTCTAGCACTCGGACCCTGGAGCCCGGGCCGGTCTTAGTGATTATGGGGCCCCAAGCACAACTCAATGTTGGGACCTTCGCCACACTGATTAACCAGCACTAAATCCTGCAAATGAATGTTGCAATTACTTCAATTTAAATCTTAAATCTAGTAGATTTATTTTAACAGAGCACCAAGGATTCTTGCATACGTGGCTAATCAATTGTAAAAGGATCGTGGAACTGTCCGTATTTTTGCTTAGCCAGACGTCTGGCCATCAGCCACCCCCCCC
>JAZEWU010000023.1:143063-163981 GCA_036362915.1 Geotria australis | reverse complement strand
GCGCTTCACAGAAAGAATGGTCTTGCCCGAGACGGTTCGATACCCGCCTTGGGCGCCTTTCTGTGTGGAGTTTGTTTGTTCTCCCCCTGTTCTGCGTGGGTTTCCTTCCATAACTTTAAAAATACACTCATTAAATAGTTGGCCGATAAAATCATAATATATAGGAAGCAGTGTGTGGCAATATGTTGGCGCCGACAAAACCGCCTGGCGGTCTCTCTCCTCCGCCTCTTTGCGCTTTCTTCGCGCCTCTGAGTCGTTCTCTCTTCGAATGAGTACCTTCAACACTGAATGAATATGCGCGCGTCATATATTTAATATTATTATTATTATTATTTAAATTCTGAATTTCCCGTGTTTGACCCCCGTGCGTAAGAGCGCTAGCGGCTGAGCTGAGCCGGGAGCGCTCGTTCTGGGCAGGAGGGCGCGCCGCGGTACGCCGCTCTGTCAGCCGGCAAAACTGTTGCTCCACCACGCGCGATTTCTGGATATTAATTCATGGAAGAACATATACTTTATGGAAATAGATCCACAACGTATTAAAATGTGTATTTTTTGCCGCTGCTTATGTGCTGCTGCACAGAGGCGTATTGCGCATTCTCTGCTGGCACGGACACGATTGACTGCATTTGCTGAATGTGAAGTTTGACGAGAGCTGGAATACTACTTGCTATTGAAATCTGCTGCCGAGATTATTCTACGGGACAGCACTACTTTAATTGCGTGCTTTTCAGCAACATCCACATACACGCAGACTCCGGGTAGGCACCCACGCCAGTGTGCCTGCCGTCTCAACCCCGCGGCCCCGCATGAGCCTCTCATAACTCATCGGCTCATAGCGTGCCCAACTACTGCCTCTCGCCACCGCGGCGCTTGTGCCAGCCTGGGTGCAATATGAAGCGATGTGAAGTGTCACCTGTGATGGACCGGCGTACCATCCGGGGTATAGCCCTGCCAGGATAGGCTCCGGCTCACCGCGACCCTATAAAGGATTAAGCGGTTTCTGACAATGGATGGATGGATGATCACAGGCTTTGCCCGGACAGACCCAGGTGTTGTGGATTAGCTGGCCTGGCTATTGCTGTGAGCGTCGCTGGTGGGCGTCTGTCTCAGGATGGCTGCCTCTGTTCTGTCTAGCCTAGCAGTGCGTCGCAAGGCTATACAGGCAGCTTAACCAAGGCCATCTTTACTCACTCTCGCACCAGAGTCAGGATTGCATCGAAGCTGCTTGGGCAAGCGGTGGCTGCACATACTGGCTGTGTGGTCCAGCCCAGGCAGCCTGATGTGCATACGCACCCACATTTGCATCTGTATCTCTCACCCACAGATACAAGTCTCCTAATCTCAGCTCTGTTTTATCTTTTCAATCTAAACTGGCTGGAATAAATGGTCCAATTATCCTTAAACTACAAAGTGAGACAATATGGAAATTCTATTTCAGTTGGCTATTTTGTCTGAATTGTACTCGAGATGCCTTATAAGTAATAAAAAAAAGTTAAATATACGAGTAAAATTGCTTTTTGCTGTTATGTTTTAAATATTAATTATTATGAAGCTCATGCACAATTTAAATATGCACTTGAAGTCTGCAAAGTAATGGGTATATTTGGGCACTGCAGTAACTCTCAAGAATGTTAAACAGATTGTTAACAAAATTGCAGCACGGAATAGTTCAGAACCGTATTATATCCACAATCACCTTTCCGGAGTTTAAATGTCCGTACCGTTTTCAAAAACGCACTCCACGCCAGACTTTACACTTGGAAAATGCAATCAAGTCAAATTACAAAGGTTCCTTTGTAAGTTAGGCACTACAAACGGGCCATTTGCTCAGCAGTGCCTATTTTCTTCAGTCAAAATGTAACATTACTCACGGTCAGCTGTTGTATCAAAACGAGAAAATCTGGAAGGGCCCTTTTCAGGTACGTAAGCGTGCACTGGGAGGGCCTTTCTGGTAACAGTTTGAATTGCCCGGCGTGTTTAATCCCACGATTAAGGGAGGCCGGCGGACGGCGCTCGACGTCGCGTCACCTGATGACCTCCAGGTTGACATTTAAGCGCGTGAGATGCGCGGATAGTTGGACACGCCGCGGCACCCCGGGGGGACTGGGCCCGGGCGCGTCGCCCGTGCGTCGCCCGCTCGCGTGATGATGAAGAGGATGATGAACCAATCTTGAGGCAAACCGCAGGCGACACTCGCACTCACGCACGCGGTGCCCGTGAATCCGGGCCCTAATTGCCAATCAAGTGCACTTAGAGAGCGGCTCGTCGCTATTGGTGAGCTTGCAATTCATTCCGCAGATAAGTTGCCCAGACGCGCTTTTCCCTGCATTCCGCTGTAATGGGATAATGGGCTTTGCGGAAACTTTTCAATTTTCCTGTTCAGTATGGAGATAATAAATCGCGACGCCGCTGCGTGCACATCTTCTCCAATGTAGCCCGCACTGCTGTATTGCTCCGGTCGTATCTTTTAATTTGCCAGGGCTCATTTCATCGAACAGATTTATTTTTTTTAAACACTCCTGACATCATTGCAATTCAATTGAATGTCCTTAGCTCAACAAGGTGAGAGCCCATTGAGATTCATTACCGCTATTGTATAGATGACCTGAGTAACCATAGTTATTTGGAGCCGGTAAGTAATTTCGCTTTTTTACTATTTAGTTGTGGATAATTTTTAAACTCAATATTTGATCTATGATTGCAGCCCACAGTAACCCTCTCTTGCATATAAATGCAAGGGGTCTTTAAGACAAAATTCGTGGCATGTGGCACAATTTGGTAATTCATCTGCAGATGTTATCTTGGAGCGTCAGAAATGGAAAATGTACAACGTAGAAATCTGGCGCAGGAGTGAGCGTAGCTGCCACACTTCGACCGCGCGACCCCCAGACATTGAGAAGGGGCCACCCATCCATTCATTGTCAGAAACCGCTTAATCCTGTACAGGGTCGCGGTCAGCCGGAGCCTATCCCGGCAGACACAGGGCGTAAGGCAGGGCTATACCCAGAATGGGACGCCAGTCCATCGCAGGGCATTGAAATTAATTTAGTCCGCGGGCCAATTAACCTAGGCAGCAGCATGTCTTTGGACTGTGGGAGAAAACCGGAGTGTGCGGCGAAAACCCACACGGACACGGGGAGAACATGTAAACTCCACACAGAAAGGCCCCCAAGCCGGGATTCGAACCAGGGACATTCTTGCTGTGAGGCAGCAGCGCTATACACCGCTACGCCACCGTATGAGGCGGAGCACTTTGTTAATATTTGCCAACAAATGTACAATGCTGCTCTGTGGCCAATGTAGGCCAAGCACACTCTCAATACCCATTCAGCGACGCGTAATGAGTGAAACGCTGACGGAAGATTATTTCGCCCTTGTGCAGCGAGTAACCGGAAAAGTAGTCGTTACAGAAGCGATGTATTCTGCTAAGGGACGTTACACACATTATGCATTGCTCGCAAATAATGCACGATGCACTGTAAGTATCGCAAACATTATTTATTTATTAAGGAGCCATATGTCACAGAAAATGTCACCAAGGCTTAAACATAGTCCATTTCCTCGTGCAAGTTATTCCCAAACTTTCCCTGCTGTGTTAATGCGTATTGTTCATCATCCCAAGCAATGACTGTCCTTAAGAAGCAGCCGGCACATTTGTCACGACTCGCGCTGCCATTATTTAAATGCCATTACCCAAGAATCGTGGGATAAAAAAAAACTCGGTTTTAAAATAACGTAGATTGGGCGATGGTAGAGGGCCCACTGCCACGCACCGCGCTCCGTGCGCGGTCGTCGCTCCGCCGACCTCGGGCGAGAGGTCGTCCGCCTCGCGCCCAACGATTGGGCGTCGAATGTTTATGTGGGCGGCGGGCTGGCACAGCGGTAACATCTGCGCCTCACAGAGAGAAAATCTTGACCGAGGCGGTTCGATTCCCGCCGAGGGCGCCTTTCTGTGTGCAGCTTGTGTGTTCTCTCCCCCTGTTATGCGTGGGTGTTGTCCGGTTCTCCGGTTTCGTTCCACAACTATAAAAACGCTCATTAATTAATTGGCTGATAACATTATAATATTTGGCCATGAATGACAATCTACGTTTTCTATGTAGGTGCGTTGCGGGGAGTAACTAAGTTATCGGTATTTGCCGACACATTTCCGCTGCTGCGTTTGTCACTGCTGAACCAAGCCTGCCGGTTACACGGATAAGGGCGGAAGTCAGAATCAACCCCCACAGACAAGTGTAGTTAGTGGCAGAGTGTGCCCAATTATTTTAATCAAGGGAGGTGTAGTTCATATCAAAACTCCCAGCCTCTAACAATATGCAAGCGGTCGTTTTTCCATGAGCAGTTTTGTACGGTTCCACGTTCCTTCTCGCCAACGATGAAAGTATGTTTCACAAAGAGCACATCTTCAGGAATTTTCCCGATAAGCTAGTTACGAGGAGCCCGGTACGCGGACGGCCTTCACAGAAACAGAGACGGCGATTACACGAACTAATGAGCTTCTCATTCACCTCTCATCTTAGCGTGTGCGTGAATGTAGTGATGTGTAGTGTGTGTCTGTGTGTAGGGAGCGGTGGCGAGTAGCATTTGACAAAACAGTATCTTAAGGCTGTATGGAGGATCTTTGTCTATGTCTTTGGGGAGCGGTGGCTCAGTGGTTAGCGCGTTGGGCTACAAACCCGGCTACCCGAGTTCGAAAACCGTTCACGGCCATCAATAGTGACGATTTTGTGAACCGGTCCTGGGACTCCCCTAGGTCGACTCAGCCTCAAATGAGAACCTAATGCAGTGTGTAAACATTGTCACTAGGGAGACAACGGCGCCCGGGCATGGTGCTGGCCAGCCACCGCATCGCGTGCCATGTTGGCCTTTATAGGTGCTTCTCGCTAAAGGCACTTAACCCTACAGTCTGTTAAGGCTATATAGGGGATCTTTGTCGTGTGTGTGTGAATGTAGTGGTGTAGTGTGGGTGAATGTAATGATGTGGTGTGTGTGTGTGAATGTTGCTTAAAGTGGGTGGAGGGTGATGACGCTCCATAATAGTTAGGTGAAGCCTGCACCCCTGCTGTGTTTGCCAGGAGACGGAATAATAATAATAATAGCATTTATATAGCGCCTTTCACCCGAGGGTCACAAAGCGCTGCACAAAGCTGAATACTCCACATTTATGCTTTACGCACCCTTGTCTTCGGAGAAGGAAATAAGCGCCGATATTATTTGCGTGCGTTCCTTATTAATGAGCGCCACCAGAGCTCGGATGCATTGTCGGATATATATTCAAAGTTGATTTAAGGCCTGCCTATTTTCACAACAAAGTTTTACAATGCTTGCGTAAAGTGGCACGCGTGCTGCGGCGCAATTAATCTCGGCGAAGTTTACACCGGCGCGTAGCAATGTCGTTGTCGTGGCGTTGAGTAAACGCGCCTGAACACGCACACGTGCGCGCGAACAGCGAAAACATGTCTTGCATAGCGGTTAACCACAAAGACTGCATTGTTTCGCTTAAATGGCTTCACGGCCTTACATCGGTCGTATTTTTTTCCGCATTCATTCATTGTCAGAAACCGCATAATCCTGCACAGGGTTGCGGTGAGCTGGAGCCTATCCCGGCAGACACAGGACGAAATGCAGGGCTATACCCATGATTGGACGCCAGTCCATCGTAGGGCACCGAGGCAATTTAGTCAGCAGGCCTATTAACCTACGCAACAGCATGTCTTTGGACTGTGGGCGGAAACCGGAGTGCTCAGCAAAAGCCCACGCGGACACGGGGAGAACATGCAAACTGCACACAGAAAGGCACCCGAGCCGGGATTCGAACCCGGGTCCTTCTTGCTGTGAGGCGGCATCGCTACTCGCCGCGCCTCCGTGCCGCCCGGCATCTTTGTTTCCCGCATCTTTCCTTAATTGCTGAGGCAAGGAGAGCGCGATGCGGCTCGCGTGCCGAGGGCCCCTTTGGCTGCGGATGGAGCCGCAGAGGGGCGGCCAAGTTCGCGGCCCACAGCCAATCTTGGTTCGGAGTCCGTGCTGCCATCGGAGAGGCGGCGGGGTGGCGTCTGATGAGATGGGGAATCCTTGCGGGAACTCTCGCGGAGTGGCGCATCGCGCTCCCTACGACGTAGCTCGACCCGTGGAAGGTGATGGCACACGATACCATGTGTGGGGCGCTGTAGAGACACGGCACGCGTATCTCTCAGGTAGAGAGAGGGAGGCAGACGGTCACCGGCAGAGGAGGAGAAGGGAGGTCGGTTGCCTGGACTCGGACACGGCCGTGGAGCTGACGGTGCGGACGAGCGGGGGAAGTGGGTTCCAGACCGTGGTAGATAGATAGATGTTTATTATTACAGCAGAAAAGTACCCTGTGAGCTTGCAAGCTCTTTACGGGATTTCTGCGACACAACAAACGTGTGGTGGCGCCAGAGGAGCGTCTTCGCCGCGTTCCCCATGAGGATGATAGTCTTATGGCAGTAAAACTTGTATTTTTTATTTCGCATAATTTTCGCCAAAACAAGTGGAAGGCCACATTTAGTTTGCTGGGTTCTTCTGCACATTCCACCGGTGGCAGCACTGAGGCCCATGAACTTCCCGCACCCGAAGTACCCTGCTATTTTAAAATAAATATTTCATTTGCACAAACACAACAACGCAATCACAGAGCGAATCATGCAAGTAAAATATTCGCAGAGAGTATGCAGCAGTAGAGAGGGTAGTCGCAGAGGATCTATTAGTCTTACCAATGGAATAGTGTAGTTGTGTGGAACAGACCGCACGGGCGAGTGGATTATCAGAGCATCTACGAATGAGCTCAATGACCGAATGAAACCAGCAAAATCGATCACATAAGAATTGGAGATAATACTTGCTCTGATCCAGGTATTCCATCTTAGAGGTTTTTAACCGATCAAAAGTGAACAGTTATCCCAGATGGGAGATTGCAGGGTTAACGATGCGGGGAGGTCAGCCTCCGTCTGTAGACGCCACCAGACGTGGAGAGTGATGTCCAGGGGTCACGCCAGACGGACGGTAGGAGGGGAACGTTTTGAGTACAAGAGGGCTATAGCTACAATTGAGATAGGGAGGGCCGGCATCCGAGCCCGGGCCCACCAGGGGCAATGGCATCGTCGGTCGGGTGGCAGGAGGTGCGAGAGGGTGAAGAGCCGCAGCTCGGTGGTTCTTTTGGAAATCGGGGAAGGCGCCTCCACCCCGGGTCACAGGAGTAGATAGGGTTTGAAGACCAATGGGGGCAACACGACAACCCCGGGTGTTGGAGGAAGAGATGGAGTTCGGTTCACGGAGAATGGGGTGCTGTACGTAGACCGGGAGAGATGTGAATTGCATTGAGAGACAGAAGCAGGAACACATGAATTAACAACATATCCAGGTTAGTGACTTTACCCAATATATTGAGAGACGTGGCCTTGGGCAGGCCACGGTCAAGATTACGGTCAAGACTAATGACGGAGCGGCAGTCAAAGAATGGAACACATTCGAGAGAGAGAGAACATACTGTGGGGAGATAGAGTGATTACATCACGGAGGGACGAGACACAGTTGTGGTGGAGGCCTCCATCCATCCAGCAATGGACGGAGCGTGGCTGATGATGTCAGTGTTTGTACTGCTGTGAAGGTAGAGGTAGTGCCAGCGTGGCACCTGCTGCCACACGTGGCCACGCTGCTGTTGCTGCACGAGTGAGGAGGGTGAGTGTGGTGAGAGTGACGCCGTGGGACGTTCTTGACCCACATTCCTCACAATATGCGATGTTTTGCCCTGTGCAAATGGGTCCTCTCCAAAAAAGGCTCCCATGCAAATCCAATGAATGTTATAATGAATGTTATTCATTCGAATTTATTTTTAATACCCCAAGAAGAAGTGAGTGGTTGTTTTGCACGGAATTTGCTATTAACTGTAAGCTGTATAAATGAAGCAGCTGCAGCCACACGCGTACATTTGCATAAATTCTGTCCGTTTTGCTGTATTTCATAACCGAGCAGTTTTTGGTTATAAACAGCGAAGAATGGGTTTCTTTGTAGACTTGAAATTGTTCCTTTATTGCATGAACCCCACAGAACTTTGTGCCCTTTATCTCTGCATTTTGCATAATTTTCAGAAACGATATTCAAATTGAATCATCACGGAGAGAAATGCAATTTATGCAAATAGTGAGAGATGCCTGAAACACATTAACATTGCCGTGTGATGTGTAAACGGGCTTCGTCCGCGGTGCACACACGCTACGGCTTCCTCTATGGTAATTGCACCAGGATTTCAACAAAGGAGGAGCTGTTTTATCTCGGCATGAATTTGTTCCCGGCAATGTTGTAAATACGAGTTTGAACTTTTAGACTGGAGATATATTAGCTTGCATCCACACGCACGAGTGTGCAGTGCGATTTAAAACACTTAATTGGTTAATACAGTCATTGAGCTTCACAGCAGCGTGATGGGCATCACACTGGACCTTTAATACAGAGGTCGCCGGTTCGATTCCTTCCACTGGCAGTTGAAACAATCGCACCTCCCTTCCCAGGAGTGGAGATAAGGACACAGCGGGTAGTTGAATCCCGCTAACGGCCACCAACACCACTGACGAGTTTATGAACCGGTCCTGGGCCTTCCCTAGGTCCACTCAGGAGGAAATGAATTGAATCTCTTAACACCGTGACTCCCATCTCTAACACCGCGACTCCCATCTCTAACACGCAGCCCCCCATCTCTAACACCGTGATTCAATACAAACCGACTGGCTTGACTTGCTTCATGCCGAGAGAAACGCGGTGCCGACTGCAAACGCATCAAATGCCCCCCAGTGTTCACGGCGCGCGGGGGAGTGGGGGGGCTGTAAGTAGCAACATATGCTCCCTGTGCCCCTCTCAATCTTGGGGACATCAAAGCATCGTGAGCGACACAAGTGTCCCTCTGTCGCTCTCTCCCACGCCCTCTCACTCACAGACGTCGTCACATCGCTCGCTCAACAACACAGCGCCGTTCGCCACTAAGTGGCGGTGACGTCACCGCGGCGCCCGTGCCAGGCCAGGTGCACCCTCGAGGCTGTCACGCAGAGTGTCGAATGCTCGCTGACAGGAGGTCATGGGGCAGACCCAGGTTGCCACGGGCTGACTGCTGTGCCAGGTTAGGTGCTTGAGGAGGTCACGGGACAGACCCAGGTGCCACGGACTGACTGCTGTGCCAGGCTAGGTGCATGAGGAGGTCATGGGACAGACCCAGGTGCCATGGGCTGACTGCTGTGCCAGGCTAGGTGCATGAGGAGGTCACGGGACAGACCCAGGTCTCATGGGCTGCCTTACCGAGATGACTGAGATGACAGACTCACCACTTCCAGGACGTCTGGTCCATGTACAGGCTGGCCAGATGTCTTGTGACCCCCATTTAATTCTCTAGAAAAAATAATATTGTTCCATTCATCCATCCATTTTCAGAAACCGCTTAATCCTGTACAGGGTCGCGGCGAACCGGAGCCTATCCCAGCAGACACAGGGCGCAAGGCAGGCTATAGCAAGGATGGGACGCCAGTCCATCGCAGGGCACCTGGGGAAGTTTAGTCAGTACGCCAATTTACCTGGCAGCATGTCTTTGGACGGTGGGAGGAAACCGGAGTGCCCGGCGAAAACCCACGCGGACACGGGGAGAACATGCAAACTCCACACAGAAAGGTCCCCGAGCCGGGATACGAACCCGCGGCCTTCTTGCTGTGAGGCGGCAGCGCTACCCACTACACCACCGTGCCGCCTAATAATATTCTTGTGTAATGTAAATCTAAGCTATATAAAAATGACACACGTAAACTTTATTCATCTGAAAAAAATATAGATGGATTATAAAAAAAAATGAATTAGCTAAGGATAATAATGTTCGTGGGGCGGCATGGTGGCGTAGTGGGTAGCGCTTCCGCCTCACAGCAAGAAGGTCCCGGGTTCGAATCTCGGCTCGGGGTGCCTTTCTGTGTGGAGTTTGCATGTTCTCCCCGTTTCCGCGTGGGTTTTCGCCGGGCGCTCCGGTTTCCTCCCACAGTCCAAAAACATGCATAGGTTAATTGGCCTGCGGACTAAATTGCCCCCGGTGCCCTGTGATGGACTGGCGTCCCGTCCTTGGTATAGCCATGCCTTGCGCCCTATGTCTGCCGGGATAGGCTCCGGCTCACCGCGACCCTGTACAGGATTAAGCGGTTTCTGAAAATGAATGAATGAATAATAATGTTCGTGCTCAACTAAATGGGGACACAGGACATCTGGACCACCCTCATCGAGGCTGTTACGCTCTCATAAAGGCTGTTAGTCCAGCGGTGGCATGTACGAGCAGTTGCAGGGCTGCACCTTGACCTTTTGTCCGTCGTTAATTATGCAATGTTTCCTTATCTCGCTCGTGCGCTATTCCTCCTAGTGAATCATAAGATGCTGCCATAAATTTCAGCGCCAGGTCAAGTTTTTTTTTATTTTTCTATTGACAATGTTTTTAAAGTGGTTTTAGTTTTATTTGAAAACGTGATGTATGCCGTGGAGATTTTTATCACCCTGTCACGGCCACGTCAAATGCTGTCTGCGGAGACTCAGCTGTGAGCAGGGCACTGCTGTTTCGTTGGAATGTTTTTTTGTTTAGTGTTTCCCCCCAGTGTATTCCAGTCTTGCCATCGGTGTCATGTGATCCGAACCAGGTGCACATTCGGAGCCGTCACACAGCACGGCGTCGCCCCGTGTTTAGAGAACGGCTCGCGAAACAAGATATCGGAGAACTGCTTCTGAGCTCCTTTGGGTGGCAGGGTGACTATGCAGCGGTAACATCTGCGCCTCACAGAAAGAGCATCTCGCCCGCGGCGATTGGATTCCCGCCTGGGGCGCCTTTCTGTGAGGCGCAGATGAGTTTGTGTGTTCCTACCCTGTTCTGCGTGGGGTTTCTCTTGGTTCTCTGGTTTCCTCACAGAATTTAAAAAAACCTACTCATTAATGAATTGGCTGATAACATCGTAAAATAGAGGAAGCAGTGTCTAGCGGTTTGGCACCGGCTGACTGCCTGGCTGACTCCTCCCCTCTCTGCGGTTTCCTTGCTCTGCCTCCATATTCCTGTCTCGTCCATGACCAGGTGTGGAATTTGCGCGCGTTATAAATTGTATCATTAATATTATGATTTCAAGTGGAGTTTTTGGTTCATGAACTTGAGGGCGCCCTTTCTCACCTGCGCGGCTGCTGTCCATGGCACGCATGTCGAGCTGAATCTGCCGCTCGAGAAAACCAGCTGCAGAACTCTTGTGCGCGTTACACATTGTATTTATTATTATTTTATTTAAATGTTATCAGAGCTGGATATTGGCCAAATAATTTTTTTTTTAAATTGCGGTAATTGGTGGGCGAGCCGAGACCATCGCCTTCCGGCTACACTTGAGAAAGCGGGTCAATGCCGAGCCAGTGTAACCTTGCTTCCAAACGGAGAACTCGGCTGTGCCGGCTCGTGAATCACACGGCCGAGCCACCCATCCCGGTCTCGTGACCCCGACACAGAGTCACCGACACAGTCACCGCCACAGAGCCCGCACTGGCTACTGGCTGCTCCCAGAGCCGTGTCGCGGCACGGAGGTCTCGCCACCGCCTTGTGCTCGCCGCCTCGCCCCGCGCTCGCGTTACCGCCTGTGCACACCGCGCGTTCACACCGCGCGTTCACCAGTTCGCGCGACGTGCGCACACTTCACAAGCATATTCCCAGGGACCGCGGAACGATTCTCTCTTTGACGACAGGCTTACATCTTGACTAAAACCTTTATTGACGTAGAGACATATGATTGCTAAATTAATTGTGCCATTTTTATGAGTACGGGGCTGGTGGCGTTGAGCGTTTTATTGAAAAGCGAGAATTGCCCAAATATCGGAACCTACTGCGCATACGAAGAAGGCGTGAATGTGCAGACATCACGCGGCATAGTTATAGGACGGTTCGTTCTCCGTGTGTATGGGACGGGTGGCCGTGCCCCGCCGCCGCTGCCCGACTCGCCCACCGACTCGCCCCCGGGTGCCCAGGTTACGCGGGTCAGCGATTCCACGATCGCGGAGAGAATCGCCGCACGGGGCATCGCTGGGGCTTCGATGTCACAGGTCCGCGGTGAAATTCCACCCCTTATTACGATTAAAAGGCCTCAAGGCTGTTGACCTAGGATCTGACAAAGTGATCCAGGTGTCATTGTGTGTTTGCGCGTGTGTGGGCGCGCATATAATGGACACACGGGGGAGAGAGATTGAAAGCGGCAAAGGGGAAAAACTACACGAAAGCATTTCATATTGGCCATAAGATGTGTGATTGGGACACGTGTTGCCGTGCGTTATTGTGCCGAGCGGTATTGGCTCTGCCACGTGCGCTCGCTCTTCAGACACTTGAATCGGTGGGTGGACAATGTCCGTCGAGCGGTCACGGGCGAACCGAGTGTTTTTTCTCATCAAAATAAAATAGCGGCGAATATCTCTGGAGCCTTTGTACCGGGTTCCGCAGCACGATGTGCCGCAGCGTCACCATGGCAGAACACATGGAAAACAAACACTGGCTGATGTAGGTTTGTCACGGCTCGATGCATGAGAATTGCTCTCCATAGCTGTTCTTTCGGGACAGCCGTGTCTAGTGACGAACCTGTCTCATGATGAACGACGCGTGAGGAAGAGAGGAGGAACGCTCACCACGACTATCCCAAAAGAACAGTTACGGATAGCAGTTCTCAAACACTGACTGCGTTCCACACGGTGGTTTGGATCTGGGTTAGCAATGTATATTGGCAGCACACATTTTAATTCTCATCCCAACCTTGTCGACTAGAGGCCCCATTTAAAGAAGAAGAATTGGGTCACGCCGCATGGACAAAAACATCAAGGCTATTGGTTACATTATTTGGCTCGTATGTTCAATTATTTCATATGAGATCATTTATTTCCAAAGCTCTTGTTGCGAGAAAGACGTGTCACTGAGCGCTCCCCCTCTCTCCTTTGAGACGTTTCGCTTCCCACGTTGGAGGCATCCTCAGGCGTACCGAGACCCATATGTATTTCCAGGAACGTGTGTAAAGCACCGTGATAATTTCCTGACAGTTTACATGTGGTGTGGATGCTGTCGCGCTGCCACGATTAGTGCACACGACTTACAAGGCAGAGGTCGCCTGCTCCATGTCTCGACGTGGCTCTCGCAATAACGAGTACGTTTCTCAGTTCATCCGCAAGCCTGTCTACCTAGCACGTACGCGGGTACACCAGTTGTGGGGCAAAGCGTGGGTACTCCCACCTCTTCGAACACATCTGGCCAACGTCGTACAGTTGGCGCCGTTGCCCTCGGGCGCGGCGCACGGTGCGGGGGCCACGCGTGAGGCCCTGGGCAGCGCTCCGCCAAGCCGCTCCCCACGCCATTGTCTTTACCAAGCGACAGATGCTTCGCTGCAAGGGGGTGTTTGGAACGTCAGTGGAGGGTTGATGGTGGTCACCGGTTGCGCAGTGGCTCCCTGGAGCTCTCCCCATTAGACAGCCGTCCGCCGACCGCGGCGTGAGCCAGGGACGGTTCCTTTGCCTTGATGTTGACTCCGCAGATGGTGGGTTGAATGGGAGAGTTTCGAGCTCCGTCTCGTGTGTCTGTACGCGTGTCTGTACGCCTCTGTTGACAGAGACCGTTACTCACGCCGACCTGCGTGTGCGACGGGTAGCGCACGCCAACCATTTGGCACGGCGTAGGCACGACCTGGGCACGCTGCGGGCACGGCGCGCCGTGTGCATCGCGTCCGGGCGCATCGCGTCCGGGAAATCCCGGGCACCCCGCGCCGGCGAGCGAGCGACACAGAGTGGTGGCGCGGGTGAGCGTGCTGACACCCACTCTGCCATTCTCTTTGATAAGGGTTGCCTTCACCAAGCTGTCGCTGGCAGCCCAACCTGAGTGCCCTTTCTTATTACACGCGGCTTGCCTAATGGGCGACCAAGCCTGAAATAATCGGGTCAAATGCCCCCGCGGCAGCCCGGTGGGTTTTATATAGTCGTTGTTCCGTGAGCGGTGAGGTGGGGTCTCTGCTATCGAGTTAATACTCTCGTAAAGCCGTGGGATTTTCGTTTTGATGAGCGTCGGCTACCTCCATTCGAGTGCGGAGCCGCCTTGGTGTCGGTTTGTTGTTAATTTTTGTTATATTGACTAGACGTTCGTTATTATTACAGCAGAAAGTAGCCAGTGAGCTTGTAAGCTCTGGATGTGGGATTGATGCTGTGAAGGCTGAATTCGACTCCCTTCCGAGGGCCACACCGCGACCGGTGTGGACATACATCGCTAAGAGCGGACTTCTTACCAGAGGCTTCATAACACGTTCCAAGCAGAGTAGCCCCCAATCAATACGTCACGAGTCAAACGGACGGTAATTCTACAGTTTAATTTATTGACGTAAACCGTTTTCAAGACATTTCAGTGTATTCGAAGCAGCCTTAATCATTAAATTTTTGTTGCTTTGGTTTTTATTATTTATTTTTTGTTGTCATTGTTGACATGCCATTCTCTCCGCGGCCCTTGTGCAGCGCTTTGTGACCCTCGGGTGAAAGGCGCTCTATAAATCGCTATTATTATTAAAAGAACTTCGCTCGTAATCCTTCACATTCCTCCGCTGTAGCAACATTCATTTGTTTCCCTCTTTTCCCGAGCGTCATGACCGACGAGTTTGCCGTTAGATGTGTTTCTGAACGTGCCCGGCAATCGTGAAGAATTCTTGTGAAGGTGTGCAGGTTTGCTTCTGTGCACGTCTGGCTCCTCGCGTGTGGGTGGCGCCGAGATTTAACGCGCAACGTGCTCATCTCCGCGATGCAGTGACCGAAGATTAAAACAGCCCTCGGTGTGTTTAGACAGGTGGAAAGATCGAGGCAATTTCTCGGAGGTTTCATTACGGGTCGAGGCATGGCATTGATTACGGCTGCGTCTGTCTCACGGAATCGTGGCGGTCGGCGGGGAACAGGGAGGAGCAAAGAAAGCCGTTGAAATCATCACAGCAACCGCCACACAAAGTGCGTCTTGGAAAGAATAGCACTGATGTAGGTTCTAATGGCTCGGTGTACTGAATGAGAATTGCTCTCCGCAGCTGTTCTGTCGGGATAGCCGTGTCACTGAGTGTTCCTGCCCTCTCCTTCGCGACGTTTTGCCCTCCCAAGTTGGAGGCATTATCAGGAAGCATCATCAGAACGCCTGACGATGCCTCCGACGTGGAAGGCGAAACGTCGTCGCGAAGGAGACAGCGGGAAATAATGATTCCCATGTGTGCGTGTGCATGCCTGCATACGTGTGTATCCGAATATACAGAAACACCAGCTTGTTTAAAACAAATCTCTCTCTATGATATTGTTTGCGTTGTGTGCAGGGACTTGTGAAACAAACAATAACCTTTGATAAGCAAAATAAACCGTAGGTTCGCACAAACCCAGAACCGTACGGACATTCAAACACATCGCCGGAAAACGTCGCCCTGCAGAATGTTGCAATTTACTCGAATACAGAGACCGGTTCGCGTGCGAGTGCCAGCTGGATTATTACATGTCGCGATCACGAGGAACGGCGACGGATTCTGGATGCCTTCATCCAGCAGTGGATTGATCATGTGTGATGGTGACTCACATACAATCAGGGAAGCTGCTTCATCAAACACGCCGTCGCTTTTTAACACGTATAGCGCGCCGCGGCATATCGACCCTTGCTCGGGCTTAGGCTCCACAAACATCGATTGCTGCCACAATACCTTCACGTTTGCTTCTCGTCACTTCTGGCCGCGCGGCACTTGTATATAAAAACACTGTCAATATTACTTCTGTGCACTTAAAGGAAATCTGTTCACAGCTGCAGCTTTTCTGGAGAATATATGTGTATCTTCTCTGTATGTGTCCGTGGCGTGTTTGTAGGCGTGTTTGTGTTTGAGCCTCGAGTTAATGTTTGTTAACGTTTGTTAACATTTGTTAACGTTCCGCGATCGCCCAGAGCTCGTGCGGTTTCCCGAAGAACTCTGGCACTAAACATGATCCACCGATCGCTTTGAATGTGTACCGAGTCCAGGAGACTCCTTTATCCGTGGGCCGCGCGCGCGCGGTGCCGTGCTCGGGATGTAAAACGTGAGATCCCTATTAATGCCACGCTGCCTCCAAACGCTGCCGCTGCTGCTGCGCCATCCACGCAGAGGCTGGGAAATGCGCCACGGCCCACGGAGACATGTGTCTCGATCTACGCAACTGATACAAATTCCGCCGGCGCTTTGATGGCAATTTTCTGGCCATGTGGCGCAGTGGCAGAGCGAGGAGCGTGCAATAGACATAATCATATCCTCGTTGGAGGTTGACTCGGTCCATCACCTTGCTGGGGTCCAGAACATTGGTGCCACTTTGTCGGAAAGCCACCGTTGGTTGTCCTTTGGAGAGACTCACCCCTGCCATGTAAATGTGGAATTTCCACCATTATCTCTTGGCTGCAAGCAGTAGGTGAGCTCCATCTCAGTGCTCGTTTGAGCAGCGGGCATCGCTGGATTTTTGTCGACGCCAAATCAACGCCACCGCAATGCAGGAGTTCACACGCGTTTGCGCAAAACGCAATAAGCAATATTAATGAAGAATTATTTTTGCTCGTGTCTCGTTAGCGGGAACACCAGGCCAAGCATGCTGATGCAGCGCCACCATTGACTGAATGCTCATCAGACTAAAGGTGTCACCAGCCATCGGTGTGCTCAGGAGTCGTGTTGGTGGCTTTTGTGAATCTCTTTCAGCGCTGCGCTATTTGATTGCTCCTGTAAGTATCAGCTCTACCTTAAATGAGCCAAAACTAGATCGAGGCATTTTGGCGCCGGGCCGTGAGCGGGAGTTCAAATGACATAAAAATAGAACGATTGCTGGGTTCCGCGTGGCGATCGTTCATTCATTGCACATGGACAATAGTGAGCTGGGACCGCGAGACAAAACACGGCACATTCACAGCCTTGGTCACAGGGAGTACAACGTGAACCGATGGCATTGAAGCATCTGAAAATGTCAACCCTTGTACGCGCACTGCTCTGCGCGCGCGTGCGCGCGCGTGGGTGCGCGCGCGCGTGCGCTTGACGGTACAAGGTACGGAGCAGTAATTTCTCACACCTCTCACGTGTGAAAAAAAGGTAAAGCCAACGATAAATAAAGGATCAAGTGAAGAAGGTTTTTTAATGAGTGCGGAGCTATTGGGAGGCGGTTGCAGATCCTGATTTATTAAATGTGAGCAGAGCTTGATGAAGCATCGATTCGTGACCGACGTCGCTTTCAGGGCCAATAAAAGCGCCGCAATTTCCCCGCAAAGTTTCGCCCGCGTTACAATGGTGTCAGCGGCGAACGTGATTGCCGATGCTGTGTTCAGCACGCTCTCTCCCCGTGCTGCGGGGAAGCCATTTGGCAATTCAATATTTACCCATGCGAAGACTTTACTTAGGTCGGGTTATTATTCTCCGGGAGTTTCCCGTGTTAATGCCACTTCGGCTCTCTTTAAAACAGAACGCAGTTGTCACAGCGGTGATTATTAACCGTTGCTCAGTGGAGGCGCTGCACCGCGGCTTGGCTTGTCCCCTAAACGCGGCCGCGTCTCCAGCCGACGCGTTAATGAGTCGGACTTGCGTAACTAGTGGGATTATGAGCTTTAAAGAGCATTGTTGACGCGATGACGTCTGTCTGCGTTTGCCGAGCCGGCGTTTCGCGTAAACGGCATCCTTAGTGAACGATTATAGCGAGATGATGAATTCGCATTTCTCTTGTCCCCCCGATGTTGCTGGCTGGGGAGGTCTGGGTGTCACTGAGCGTTGTTATGGAGAAAGCTCACATTCTGCAGCAACATTTACTCCTCGAATGAGCAGTGAGGGTGTGAGCAATGCGGTGTAATGCTTGGTAATCACGTTTAGCTTCAGTGATGATCTGTAATAATATGTGATGATCTGTAATAATATGCAGCAGATGACGATGTAATTGCCGTCGTAATTTTCATATCCGCATGAGTCATTCCTATAAAACACGCACCCGCAAATTAGACATTTTTGCTTCCTTCCTGTATTTTTAATGATATTATTCCACGATTCACATAGACGATATTCCACATCTCGATTGCGTGCCGTTTAGAGGAAGCTTGACCCATCTCGCTCCAAACCAAAGGATCATGCAGCATATTGCTCAAATTTTACAGGGTGGTCCAGATGTCTTGTGATACACATTTAATTGTCGCATCATCCTGTGTAAAGAAAATGCTGGTTCCCATTCAGACTTACTGGAACCCTAACAAGGACAGTGTTAATATTCATGGTTGTCTTTCAAAGCTCTTATTTTGGGAAGCAGAGAGAAAGAGCGCTTGACACGGCTATCCCGAAAGAACAGCTTTTAAAATCAACCATTATCCACCGAGCCGTAAAAAGCTACATCAGTCCACTGTTTATATTTTCAATAACGATATTTAATATAGTGTATATATGTACATTTTTATTCGACTTACATTGCATTACACAATCATTGGTGTACAATAATCTTACGCTTTAGAAAATTAAATGTGGCTCACAAGACATCTGGACCACCCAGCACAATTTGACCAACATGCTGCATGATCCATTGTGCTGTCTGAGTGCCGGGACAAGGGGGATGTGCTGGTGGCGTTGATGAGATGTATAATTCTTAATCTGTGATTTTTTTTATCCCTGTCCAATTCGGAATATAGTGGGGGAGTCTTGATTGCTTGTAAAATTGCCAATATGTGTAAACAGGGCTTAATTCCTCACTAGATATTCCGCGGGTCTCTATAAGACTGGAGCCAGTGGCAAAGGATTATTGAGTCGATCCCATTTATTTATTTATTTAACGGGAGATGAAATTAACCCATTCATGAAACAGTAATGCTTCCTTCACAAGGGCATCCTGGGTGACCTGAAGGCTTTTTCAGCGCATACAATATGCTAAGAACCTTTGAAATATATCAAATCCAGACCAAACTTGACGGTAATTTCAGGAAAAAAAATGTGACGAAGGCTTTGTAAGAAGGGTAAATTTGGCTTCCAACTAGAAGCCAAAGCTCGTAGCGGTAGGTATCCAGAATGTGGAATGCCGAGCGCAGGATGATTTGATTGTGTCGGATGCGGTTGAGAGTATGCTGTGGATGTGGAGATGGCCGGCTGGCGGAGAAGCCGCGCAACAGCCGCCGGCAACGGGGGAGCGGCGAGCGGAGCGGTGCAGAGCGGTGCAGAGTGGTGCAGAGCGGTGCAGAGCGGCGCACAGCGATCTCCGCGCAAGGAAACCGCCACACGGCTGCATGCACACACGGCCCGTTTACCAACGCAGAATGCGCAAAGGTGCAATTATACAATTATGAATGTTCGCATGGGGTTTTTTTTGCGGGAGATTGTAATTATCGACGGTTAATTTCCTTTTATTTAGCCTTCAATTACTTGCAGCGGGAGAGCTGAGGCGAGCGTAAATTCAAATATACGATGGATCCGGGCATAAAACGTGACCTTCCAAAAGTGCATGTGACGTTGATACAGGAAGACTTAATGCCGTAATCTCGAGCTCTGGATTTAAAGGGTATCTTTAACACAGCCGTCCTCCACACCGTCATGTGCCAAGTAACACACTTTAAGACACAACAGAACAAAGCAATGCAGTGTTTCTTCGGGCTGTTTTGTGTCGGTGAGATTCCGAACATAATAATAGTAATGCTTCTTTAAGGTCCAGGTTTACATCGCTCACACAATGCATTTTCCACAGCATAATGCATTTGTGATAAATCAGGTTTAGATTATGGCGATATTAATAGCTTGAAATTCATATGCGCTCTTAAAAGGATATGGGTCCGCAGATTTATTGCCTTAGGCACGGCGCTCTATGCAGCCCTGTGACAGGCCTGCATTGTCTGCTCTCGAATGGAAAGCATCAACATGACGGCTGGGTGCAGGGTTCAGCCAACACACAGGGCGGATGCCGATGGAACGGGCAGCACGCTCGACTTGCAATCCACAGGCCCCAGTTCGACTCCCTTTCCAGGCACGGCAGTTAAAACAACGGGTCTGCGTTGACTAAATGTCCCCACTGCATCTGTCCTCCGAGTATGGTGAATAGGTTCATCACAGAGTCAATCCGCAGGTCGCGTGTGGTGGGGTAAAGTGTGGGTACTCCTACATCTTCCAAGATGCCTGGCCACTGTGGAAGAGTAGGCCAAATACCATTTTGTGGGGCTCTCTCATACCTCCCTTTAAGCAACGGTGGCAGGGGCAGGGCGTTGCAGGGCGGCACTTTTACCTTTAACGTGGAAAGTGCATTGCAGAATATCATACGGAACCCGAAATGGGGAAAACCCAGCAGGTATGATGCTCCGGGTTGCCTGGGGAGACGAGGAGGGAGAGGAGGAGGAGGGAGAAGAGGGGGCGGTGTGCTGCTGCCGAGGAGTGCGAGGGCAGGACGCGAGATGACCGCGGCGTGGGCCCGCGAGCGCACGGGGCCCCCCGCTCCTTGCCCCGCTCCGCATAATGTGCCCCCTGTGATGAAAGTCTGCTTTAACCACAGCTTCTCTCTATTATGTATTTTCTTCGGGGCGGCATGGTGCCACACTGAGTAGCGCTGCCACCTGACAGCAAGAAGGCTCTGGGTTCGATTCCAGGCTCGGGGTCCTTTCTGTGTGACGTTGGCGTGTCTTCCCCCCTTGTCCGCGTGGGGTGTCGCCGGGAACTCCGGTTTGCACCAACGGTCCAAAGACAAGTTGCTGCCTTGGTTAATTGAACTGTCTAAATTGTCCACAGTGCACTGCGTTGGTCGGGCGTCGAGCGTCTGCCAGGATAGGTTCCAGCTCATTGCTCTATAGATTAACGGCCCTCGGATGGAAGGCTCTCTGTGGCTGCTACTGTTATTGTTTTGATTTTTCTGCCGTCTTTATGAACTATGTCCTATGGTTT
>JAZEWU010000023.1:78427-90944 GCA_036362915.1 Geotria australis | reverse complement strand
ACACAAAGTCAACGTGCAAAGTATTCACAAAACTATTATTGTTTAGTATGGAAAACCCTAATAATGTATTATTATTTATGATTACGCTTGTTTACCCAGGAAGCCTCACTGAGTCTCAAGACTCGTGTCAGGAGGGTCCTGTCAAGTTCCCGCAGCCGGAGCTGACGCTGTTGTTGTGTGTCAGTCTAAGCGAATCACTTGCAGCCAGTTGTTCAGCATTAACATATTTGCCCAATTCTAGTTAAGTAATTGTATGTTGATTTTATATAGGAGACAATTGAGAACCCAGGTGGAAACCTATGCAGAATCGGGTGAGAAGATACAAACTCAACCCAGACATCTGAGTTAGGAATTGCTGTTCTTGCTGAGACAACAAGCGTTACCACTGCCGCCCGACTACTTCATAACAAATGCATTTTTTATAACAAATGAATCATCCCTAACAAATAAATACTTCATAACGTACTTCCGGGTTGTTATTGTGTAATGAGAGCAGAGTAGGTCTGACATTATGTCACAGAGAGATGTGTGCAGGCACTTGAGCTAAAGCGCTTCCCATCATTATGATTGCAATGAGGGCAGGCTGAACAAATGCCGTGAATACAGCGGTAATTAAGCGGTAATTACTTCCCAGTCACCATGAGTCCAGGAATTCATTTCATGGATGTGCTGTGAAAAAAAACAAGTTTTTCGGTCGTGCGTGGGGTTTAATTTTTATTACAATTTCCAGCAAAACAACCACACGCACCCACAGCTAATTCCGCTGCTTGTTGCTTTTAAAGGCATCGCAGGTGATGCAATAACGATACAATAACGAATGCGGTATTACTTGGCGGAGGAAACGCAAGTGAACAGTGTCGCAGAACACAGCAATGGTAATCTCACTCCGAGCCAGAGTATAGCAGTGTAATGCCCGCTTAAATGTCCCTGTGCGATGCCCTGTTAAATGTGCGATGCCCTGTTAAATGTGCAATGTCCAGTGAAGAGAAGGGAAAGGGGGGGGGTGTCGCTTAGCAGCGCCGTCTCCCACAGCGAGCGGGCAATGAGGTTATTGCCCCCGCCCCTCATTGTCCAGATTCTGGGTTAATGAACGCGAGAGATCTTCTTCTTTGCGATTCTTCGAAGCGCGATGTTAAATTACAGTTTCCCATTTTCTTACACAGCCCCTTGCATTTTCATTGAACTCCGCAAGGTCTTTTGAGCTGCAGAGGTTGGCGTGGGCCCTCAACGTCATGATGTCCAAGTCAACGGACGTGAACGTGATACAACACCCGACGGCACATCCTGACACGATGCCGAGTGGGGTATCACAGCAGAGCGAGTCACAACAACAATGGTTCACGTAATTGATTTGAGGCGTGCAGCAAATAACAAACAGCACAGGCCCGGGTCCTTCCAGTTAATGGCCACTGAGCACACTGGTCACAATCAGACGTCGCCGCCCAGACCCACCCTCGAGGCTGTATCCTTTATTAATAGCGGGGCTATCGCTCATGAATGTGGCGCGCTCTGATCACCAGAATAATGGATGCTCTTCTAATGTTCCTGCTCGGGCGGATGCCAGGGCGCTCGAGTGGCGTGCGGTGAACCCTGCGTGTGCAGCTCAGAGCCTGTATGTGCCTTCTTCTTTGCGATTCTTTGAAGCACGATGGTCAGCCTCTGGACATCGTTGTCTTTCAGCTCGGCCTCGAAGTGTTTGGTAGTCTCTCACAGAGTTTACGATTCGTGTGGCGGAGCGCACGATCGGACTTCACCGCTCTCTCCTCGGCAGTCCCGTGCCGGTTTCGTGCCGTGACAAATGGAATGAATGTACAGCGGACGAGATCGCACCGCGTCCCATCGTGGAGGACAGAGCTGGTGACGAGGCGGGGGCGCGAATGAACGGGAAGGCTCTCTCCGTAATCAGCGAGCAGCGTGCGGTGTTCCCATTAGCCGTCGCCCGCCGTTCTCTCTTCACTGCTGGATGAAGGCCTCCACACGGGAGAGAGAAATTCCCATTAACGTGAAATCGTGTCCCGGCTGCCGGCCTCCTCAATCGATTAAGCTCGCGGCGGGAGGCTGCGTTCCCGATAAGGTCTCGTTAGTTGGAGCCCTTATCGTTCCCGAAGTGAATTCCCATTCGGCTAAACACAACGACGCCCGCTCCTCCACGCGCGGCGTCCCCGCGCCGCGTCACTAGCGGCATGGCCGTGACCAGAACACTGACCGCTCGGACACACATCGGCAGAGTCAGCTTTGCTTAGACTCTAAGGTTGAGAGTGTCGTGCCGGCCGGAATAGATGAACAGACTGCCATTGCGCACTCCGCAGTTGGTTAATATCCTCACACGGCGGGTCGACGACGCCTCTAATGCGATTAGGGGCTGACCAGCAGCCTCCCACGCCCACTGTAACGATGGCCAAATAGCTATTGATCCAATTAGAGGCTGTTGCCTCACGGGGAGATGTGATAAGCCCGCTTAATCGAATTAAGCATTTGCCATCACATCTCCCAGTTGCGCGCCGGACTTTATCGTCGTACTGTCGTGACCATCCCTCCATATCTATCACGACGCTGTCCTCCAGACCGAGGACTCGTCGTTCTGAGCGGGGCGCCATCACACTCGCGCCTCAGTTGCGCGGAGTCGACGCGCAGATCACCAACGGCACCATTTGACCGAAGCAGGGCGTGCTGTTTTCCGCTGCCCGTCAACACAGAGATCGCCGCAGCCACTCGGAAGCTCCGTGAAGCAGCACCACTCCGACGTCCATCTTTCCAGCGCAGCCTCGAACACACGCTCCTCTCTCGTTCGCCGCCGTCGCGCTGCCGCTCAGCGCTCATACCATGCCAGCTTAGCACACCCAACTCCCCAGCAAAAGGCAACCAACTTATATTCCCGCATATCACCCGTGATTGGCTTGTCAAATAAACAATGGTTATTAATCATTGACCCGTAGCCCCTTTGATCATAATCATAACTTTCCCTGTCCCCCGCGGCCCCCCAATATGCACGGCGCCAACCCCCCCCCCGCCATTGTTAATTAAATTGACCCTTATCATCATGCCCTGTCTCACGGTCCTGCTGATCCCCCACACTCCCCAGACCCCTTCCGTTCAGCCCATGCCTCCACAGTACGATCGGTTCTTTGTTTAGGAGAGAATGGAAGAGCATTCCTGCTGACAAATAGTCCCCGGTCTCCTGTTGGTGGCGGTGGCGGTGTTGGTGGTACCCGGGCAAACGGGAGTTGGCAATCTCACGAGTTTCGGCTCCATATCGGCGAGAGGAGAGGTGATGCCGTCGCGACGCTGCGGCAACGTATTTGGTGCTGGTGGTGAGGAGCAGGTGGCGCGGAGCAAGTGACGTGGAGGGACACGGACTCGACTCGGAGTCCAACTGGACTGGTAGGAAGTCGGAAGCCCTGAAGAGCAGCTGATGTGCTTCTCGTGGAGCATCTGCTCTGCCGCCTCCCCCGACGCAGTTAATTATAGAAGCAGTCGCGTGTTGTCGGCATGGAGTTAATCTATTCCAATAAACACACTCCCGCGTCCTTATCGCATAGTCTCTCAAGGCACTGAATGTTAAATCAACAATATGTTTAGAAAACGCGAGCAGTAAATCACACACCCCTATCGGCCATGGTCAATCCGCTGCTGGATGATGTGGTCCCAATCTGCCGCCGCCTCCCGCAATCCCGAGATGTGATCATCCGCTAAGCAGCTCCACACGGATTTCATCGCTCCGTCTACACACCAGACATGCTCTTGAAAGCATTTAATTCCTTGGTTTAGATCAGACTAGCAGAGGGCCTGCCCTACGGGCAAACTTATTCCAACCGTGTAACGCGTTCTTCTGACTTCAATATAAAGGTGGAAGTGTGCTTAGGAGGGTTTATGGCCATGCAAAAGTGGAAATTTAAATCTGAAACAGTGTCAACGTTTCAGGAGAGTGGGAAGTAAAGCTGAAATGAGACGTAAAATTAGCGTTCATGAAGGTTTCGAACCCGGTACCCTCTGTGTGGACATTCAACAACAACAACCGCCGTTGGCCACTAATTGGCGGTGACGTCACCACGGCGCCTGTGCCAGGCCAGTTTCACCTGTGGACATAAACACACAACACGCGCCACATTGTATACTGATTCCCTCTATGCACACACACGCAGACACGTACAATTATTTAAGGTTAGTGCCGTTTTATATATGGAGTCGTGTTCCAGTGATTGCCACTGCCATAAAAGCCCAGTTATATGAGTTCAATTCCTGAACACGGCTTACGCCACTGGCGAGTGCTATGTCAACCAGTCCTACCTAGGTCGCTCCGCTTGACGAACTTACATTGATATGCGTGGTGAAGTATGGTCAAACACCCTCCATGACCGACATGGGATGGGCAGGCCTTCATCCGGCAGTACATTATATATTGTGTTTTAGCGGCAATACCACAATTATGCTAGGGCGGCACGGTGGCCCAGTGAATGTAGCTGCCGTCTCACAGCAAGATGACCCTGGGTTGGATTCCCGGCTCGGGTAGCTTCCTGTATGGAGTTTGCATGTTCCCCCCGTTACCATGTGTGTTTTCGCCGGGACTAAATGTCCCCTGGTGCCCCGATATGTTGCAACTTGCTTACCCTGTCCTGCTGGATAACTGTGAAAAAAGAGCTACATAGCTCAAAGCTTGCTTCCAGATTAAATACAATCCGACTGACTGAGTGAGAGAATGCTCGTATCGCAGTAAAGGCGCTGTTGAGGCGTGAGTCTGGCGTGGCCTGTGGCCAAGCAGGAGTGGATTGTTGCCGTGTGATCGCGACAGAGCGGCGCGCCTCATTGAGACGCGCAGGGGACGTAACGGCGCGTGTAAACGTGTGTAAACGTGTGCAATTGTTTTAAATCGGCGTTCGAGACGCGCACACCCAGATTTACAGTTACGGCCCCTGCGATGATGGAAGGGTATTCTGGCAGGTGTGGAGTTGCAATTCAGAAATAAATAATGATAATAAAGTCTGGAAAATGTATCAAGGCTGCAATGAAACAACACGCAGGCGGTGCTCGCTGAAACGATTAAAAACGCATCATGCAGCTGCAGAGGAAAACAATTAAAACATTAAAGAGCAATTAAAGCAATCAAGTTGGGCCGTCAAAGACTAGGGTAGTGCCTACAAACATTGGCAGACAGCCGTTTCATTATGAGACCGGCGATGCGATGTAGTATCGGGAACGGACCACGGCACCATCAATCATGCGCAGAGTTATTAATTTGTATAAAAATGGCATTGGGTCAAAATTAAAAACGTGTAAGCATACCTTGAATAATGCATTTTTAATATTCCGTGCCGTGTGTGAGTTTAATACGAAGCGCGGCTTTTTTTTCAATTATAGACGCGGCGCGGATTTTACGACTCGTGTTGACGAAACGTTGCATTCAAGATGAATTTGAGCTCATTTCAAAGGCGTGCGTTTTATTTATGCTGATTGATGAGGAACACTGCGTTACAGTGCGGCGGCGTGCGCAGCGCTCACAGTTTGATGTGTGGGGAGCATCGCGTTGTTAGCGTCGCCGATCAGCGACACGAGACATCTCGCTACCGACGCATCATCTATCGGCCTGGTAAAGATCTCGCCTTGAGAGAGTCTGGACGATGAGTGTCTGACCCTAATGAAATCTGGTTATCTCTTAAAAGTCCAAGAATCTAGACGTAATCTCCATCGCGCTTTATCAATTACAAAGGACGAACATTCCATCTTTCGGCGTAGCCCATTACAGCGCTCTTTGCGTAATTCCGGCCACCGCTGTTATTCCTGCAGAAAACATTCCCTCGCCGTATAAAATTCTCTTGCGCTGTGTAATGATTTTTTGATGAATAATAATTATAATAATCCAGCGGCAGACATTTGCTGTTTCCGTAAGTGTGGCTTATACTTGTAAATGAGAGCAGTGCCTCGTTGTGTTTTCATCGCTTTAAAAGCTTAGTTGGACTTGTGTTTACAGATCGGGGGGGGTAAAAAAATAAATAATAATCCCAGCTCCTTGTTAAAGCTGCAGTAACTACATTAGCGAAGCTTCCTCATGAATAATGTAAATCGGGAATGCCTGCTGTCTGTGCGGTGCCTCTAATACAGACCTGCTCCATTTCACATATCATTACCGGGCCGTTGATGGAATATCCGACAGCTACCGCGTGTCACGCCAGGACCACTGACCTAAAATTGCTGGGAATCAAATAATAATAATAAAATAAAAGTCACAGATCTCAAAACCAGACGGTGCGGTGGGCCCGCGGCTCGCGACCCGGCGAGCTCGCTGGGATGCGGGCTCCATGAACCGTCTCCCCCATGCGTAATAAGAGCTTAACGCGCGTATTTGCACCTAAATAATTCACGGCGCAACCCCAATTCTGACAAGTGATCACTTTTATTGTCTTTAAATATGCAACTTGCCCCGTAACCCAGTGCTTTTAAAATATACATAAGCAGACTGTGTCTACGATGGGCACTCGGGATTCTAGGCTGTGTTCGGCAAAGACACCGTGCAAAGTGCTAAAGATGAAGACAGAAGTTTAACTAAATGCTAGAAATTAAAATACTATTTTTGACAACACGCATATTGTACTGATGTAGGTTTTCACGGCTCGATTCATGACGGTTACTCTTCAAAGCATCAACTCCTGAGGATGCCTGAGGAGGCTTCTAACGTCGGTGGCGAAACGTCGCGACGGAGATATGGACAGAGCGCAACACGGCTATCCGGACAGAACAACGTATATTTTCTGAATCGAACCTCCGGTCCTGTTAATTTGGTCAGTGCATCAATCAGAGGTGAAAAGACTCCACAGGATTCAGGCTGTCTTGGCAGAGCGACATACTGTGTTTATTGACCCGTGAACAAAGAATATTCCTTCACACATCCCCGCAGCTTCTTGTTCTCCATAAAGAGTGCAGCCGGTGATGTGGCACGAGCTGCTTTAATCCGGGAGCAGAGCCTCACCGTTTCCATGCCGCGGCAGACAGCCGGGAGCTGGCACTGCAGACTTTCTCCCTCTTGTAAGCACGCTGGGTTTACTCAGGGTTCTCCAGCTTCCTCCGACACAAATCCACACTGATGGAGGTTTTCACGGCTAGATGTATCAGAATTGCTTTCCAAACCTGTTCTTTTGGGATCATCAGGCGTTCTGAGACTCAGAACGCCTGAGGTTGCACCCTACGTGGGAGGCGAAACGTCACGAAGGAGAGAGGGGACGCACCCGACACGGCTATCCCGAAGGAACATCTTTGGAAAGTAATTCTCACAAAGCCAGGCTCTCAATCATTGGATTGGCCAATAATTTCAATGTAGAACCCTCCTAAAGAAAAACTATCTTACACCTCAGTAATGCTTTAGTGGATAAATAATTGGCATTTATAGAAATGTAAAAAATAATAGGGTGATATACGTAAAAAATAGTCTAATTGCATCAAAAAAACCTTTGCCAATATCACAACTTAGCTCCTGTCGACAGTGGGCGTCATGCGGTCTTGGCAAAGCTTTCGCCTTGGAAATAAACACAGTAATTACAGCGCAATCGTCACAGGTATTTGCTGCATTCTCTGGTTTTGAAACGCATCAGTGTCTCGTATCCGCCAGCCCATCCCTGGACATCACTGGGATGGGAGAAAAGGTGAAGGAAACTGAATGGCGCTCTTGTACAATTGATCAGACAAGTCCAATTATGTGAGCGCGTGATGGAGGTCTGAATTGCACACAATACTCCGTGCGGAGCTGTCAGTCTCCGAGAGAAGCCTCGTGGGTTTTTTCTCTCCCTCTGCTCCAGCACATTGGCTTGAAAGATGTCAGCGTGTGGTTGCGCGCGAGTGATGGCTCCGTAGCGCTTCTTGCTCAGTGCTGATCTGTTTGAATCGGTCTTGATTATATTTACTCAGACACCGTGCCCAGCAGTGGCCTATGAAGACGTCGCCGCTGTATCCCGTGGCAGCCACTTCTACCTTGAATGAATGAACCGGTTTGCAGGTTAGATATATACGGGGGCAGCAACAAAAGACGCTCTAGTTTGAATCGCCGATATTTATTGAAGAATTTCACGTACAATAATTAATGTGGTGTTACAGAACACGTGGACCGTGGGAGTTTATTAGCGGTGTGTACGGGAATAATGTAAGTACGAATGAACAATTGAACACGACAGAAGTCACAGCTGCTGTGGAGAGCGTCGCTGAAGAAACACTCGCTGCCGCAGTGATGGAAATTTTAAGTCGACGGCTGCAGATGAAATACTTCAATAAATAAAGGCAATTCAAAGTTCAATAAATAAAGGCAATTCAAACTAGAGGGTCTGTTTTGATGACCCTGTATTGTATATAGCTATATGTCCAGGTGTCTGCATCACGACCCACTCGGACATCAAAGTCACCTAACAGGATGATTCTATCCCGAGGGGCCACTCCAGCCAGCACCTGGGACAGTAAGTCACAGAAGGCATGTGACTCATCAACTTCAGCCTTGCCTGCATCACTCAATTGATGTTGATCTTCGGTGGAGGCGTAAGCCACCATCACAGTTCCTCGCCTCCCGTTCATGGGGAGGCAATACCACAACAGCCTGTGACTCACAGGTTTCCACACCTCACCACCATGCTCCCACACCTCACCACCATGCTGCCACACTCCCTTCATTGTTTTGTTCAGAAGAAGAGCCACTGCATGTTGTCCCTGCCCCGAGTGTAGATCTGTCCATCTCTTCATGGTGACCAGACCTCCTGTATTTCATGGCGGTTCAGGTGATACTGCTTTATCTCCTGACGGAGGAGTAGCAGCCTCTCCTCCGCAGCGAGCGTTCTAATATTCCACGTGGTCACACGCAGGGGGCTGTTGTTTCTGGAGGAACCCCGAGGGTGGGAATTCAGTCTCCCGGCTCCGTCAAATGGGGCTTCTCCAGGAGACATCATAGATGCCTGTCCCCTTGGGGTCTCCGGCACAAGCTTAGTTTGATCTTTTATTCATAGTTTTGTGGTGATTAGGTTGAAGGTGGAGAGGTCACCAACCCCTCGCAACCATTCTGAGCCCTCTTGGCCACTGTGGCCGTTAACAGCACGTTAATAGCCACCACAGCGTTACCGGCCGGCACCGCTCACAACAACATCTGCCATTCGCCAGTAAGTGGCAGTTACGTCACCACGGCTCTTGTGTCAGACCTTATGCACCTTGCGGCCAGGTGAAGTGTTGAAGACCCCAGGTGTCATGGGCTGCCTGACCGAGATGACTGGCAGCTGCACCAACTGTGCCCCCAACTGTGCCGACATGCGATGTTTTAGCTGTGATACCCCACTCGGCGTCGTGTCAGGATGTGCCGTTGGGTGTTGCATCACGTTCACGTCCGTTGATTTGGACATCATGAAGGCGAAAGCGCACACTTCTGGCGTCAAGCCGGGAGCTGCGGACTTCCCTTCACAGTCAGTAGCCTGGGAGCCGTCGCGTGTGTTGCTCTCTGCTGCGTGCTTCTTCTTCTTTGCGATTCTTCGAAGCACGATGGTCAGCTTCTGGACATCGTTGTCTTTCATCTCGGCCTCGAAGTGTTTGGTAGAATTCGCAGGCAATACCAAGTATTACCTGACGGGGATCGCGACGTGAACGCTTCTACCTTGACCCCCTGCTGCGTGCTGCTCAGCCGTCACACAGCGACCCCCGCTCCGAGAGACGCGTCACCTCCTGACCACGTGCGGGCCAACCACCCCCCCGCACTCCTGCACGCGCGTCGAACCGGCTCGCCACCGGCCCCTCTCGGGCCATTATCATGTGCACTCCATGCCTCGCCATTGTCGTGTACATCTCCACGCCTCGCCATTGTCGTGTGCATCGCCACGCTTCGCCACGTGCCCGAACCCCTCGCCACGTGCGCGAACCATAGGTCATGCCACCTGCCCGTTTCATACGGGCAATACTCTGGTTCGAGGGTCATGCGGGGTACACGTGGCCACAAGCGCACTACACAAGGGCACGGCCAGAGCGTTACACAAGGGCTTTACATAGCCGCCCGGCGCTCAGCTCGATGTTATGAGCATCGCTCCTATGCCCTCCACTGTTGCTGGAGGGCGACTACCTCCAACTGCCCAGTGGCGTCCTTCACAACCCTTATCCAAATGGGTCAATGTTGAAACCGCTGGCACCAGTCTTCAGCAAGTCCACTCAGCTCCGGGTCTTCTTGTGCCACATCAGTCCATCTCTTCTCTCGCCCGTGCCGCGTCCGTTTAGCCCCCTCTATCCGGCCAATCAAAAGCTGCTTGGGCATGCGGGCTACATGACCCAGCCAATGCAGCCTTGCCTGCCGTGCCTGTGTACCGCGTACACACACACGCACACCCGGCACTCCAATATATTCTTGTTACCAGTTGAGAAGGAACTCAAAAGAGGCCACAGGCTGGCACAGCGGGCGACGCGCTCGCCACCAACCGGCGGCCTCGCAGGGAGATTATTATTTTCTCCGGCGCCAACCGAGCAATGCTCAGCATCCAGCGGGCAGGGATCCAATACCCCCCCGGCAGATAAATCACCCTCGTTTGCACAAAAAGGGCCTCTCCTGGGGACAGGAATGCCTTTTGACAGCAGAAAAGTGACGGATGAATGTATGATCAGAGCAGATGGATTCACCCTGGAATGGACGACATATGATTTGGGTGGGGAGCACAGGAAGAGGACCCGTGGGGAAGCGCGGGTGAATGACTCTTTAACATTCATTTTACTCTCCATACAAATGAATGTATGTGTAGTTTTGCCGATTTGTCAAGGGTTAGTCTTGTACTGGATGTCTACTGTTGCTTAATATTTGTGCCAATTTAAGACGTTAATCTACAAACGTTCTTAAAATACGATTTCTCTTGGACCCGTGGTGTGTCTAGAGGGCACTTTGACTATCGCTCTGAGGTTTCAATGCGCTGTGACGAAGCGCTATTACCACAATCGTTGCCCATTATATATTTTTGCCATTTTCAGGTCACAGTGTTGTTGACGAACGTGATTATTTGTTGTTATTTGTGCCACTGGCCAGGCGCTATCACAACACGTTTGGTTTAATATCCACGTTGGGATTCTTTCATCATGCGATCATCGTTAGCCATGGGCAATCCATCATGCGTGTTTGTTGATGCAAATGCAATTACGTGTAAACAAATCCATCGATAGGAATTGCAGATAGGATAAGGAATAAACTGTCGTGTTGCTGCGGCAAGGGGTGAGTAGGATTCTAGATAATAGCCGAATTGATAAGATGAATGCGATGCATGGCCTGTGTGGACAAAGAGGGGCTGGACTGGCGCGTGTGCGAATTACCGCAGCATTCATCTACGTTCGGCTCTCATTGTGGATAACTCGCTCGTGTAGGCGTTATTGAAGCGACGTGAAGTTAACGCGTACACATCTTGTCACCGGCTGTTTTACACGTGCGGTGGAGTGGTGGCGCAGTGGTTAGTGCACTGGATTCATTGCCCGGCGACCTGAGATAGATGCCCGGCCGACGCTGACATCAGCTGTGCTCGAGATCTTAGCAGGTCCTGGGCCATCTCCTTTGGCCGCCTCCTTCACTAACCCGCAATGACTAATGTGGTCAAGTATGGTCGAGCAACTGCCATGACGAACATGCCTTTATCCAGCAATGTCTTGATAGTGGGTCCACATTATTGTTATTATTACTACATGGCATAGCTGTGTCCTCTGCGACGTTCCGCCTCCCACGTTGGAGGCATCTTCAGGCGACTATCCAGAAAGAACAGCATTCAAAAGCGACTATCATGAATCGAGCCGTGAAAAGCTACATCAACACACGGCATGACTACATTCTGTAAAACCTTAAAAGCACGTACAATCCAAAAATGGGTACGTTTTTCTGTACATGCTAGGCGTGTGCGTTGAGCAGTTAATGGCAGCATACATTACACGTTATGAATCGTGGTCGCGGTGCAATTACCGTGGCCTCACGGGGACGCGGAGAGCCGCACGTCGCTAAAGCCGTTGTTTCCCCCGCAGCAGGGGAGCCCTGGGCTGCATCTTAAGCACCCGGACACTTCGACCCTTGTTAGGCCCGTTGTTCTCGAGGTCACCTGGACAAGCGATTACTTAATACGGGTAGAGAACAGCGCTTACCAACGTGCGGCGTCGTAAGCTGGCTCCTGCGTCTGTGAGCGGAGGCGTCGGGTTGTTTGTGATCGCGACCACGTGAGGGGCCCCGCTTGACCGAGCTCCGTTGGCCCGTGTGCAGGCGAGCGGAAGAGAGGCCGCAGTGATTTCTCTACACGTTACTGTGTTGTTTGAAACTTGTTTGAGACACAATGGGTTGTCTATCACACAGACAAAGATCCCCCGTGGAGCCTTCAACAGACTGTTTGGACAAGTGCTGTTAGCGAAAACCTGTGAAAGCTGACGGGGCGCACAGGCGGGTGGGTGGCCAGCAACACTCCTGGCTACCTTTTTCTCCCCATTGCTGATCTTTGAATTTCACACCGATTGCTCATTTAAGGCCGAGTCTATCTACGCGAGGCCCAGGACTGGTTTAGGTATT
>JAZEWU010000023.1:47442-62940 GCA_036362915.1 Geotria australis | reverse complement strand
GCGGAGTTCAATGAAAATGCAAGGGGCTGTGTAAGAAAATGGGAAACTGTAATTTAACATCGCGCTTCGAAGAATCGCAAAGAAGAAGACCGTGTCCCTGTACAGGGTTAAACGGGTACAGATAAAGAATTAATGTAAGGAAAGGCACCAACGAAGCCACTGCTCAGGACGTATCCTCCCGCTACACTTACAGTTCAAAGCCAAGCTGAAAGACAAAGATGTCCAGAAGCTGCCCATCGTGCTTTGAAGAATCGCAAAGAAGAAGACTTACAGTCTCATACGAACATTGGACCGCCGTGACGCAGCCATGTCTGGATAAGAGACTGGGTTTCATAGGAAGAGAGTTGTGAATGGAACGATCCATGCTGAAATGGATAAAAAAATAATAATAGTACAATATATAACCATATGTATATTCGACCTTATGCCATTGTACAAAACATGAAGAAAATACGAAGTTGTCCACTTAGTGTTTAAACATCTTAACACTGTTTTCTCATTGCCGGAAAGGGTAAAACCTCGCATTTTCTACATTATGTATATTCCATGCCTGGTCATGGACGAGACACATACAGTGGCGTAGCGAGGAAACCGCAGAGAGGGGAGGAGTCAGCCGGTGCCCGCCCGTCAGACACTGCTTTCCAATATTTCATGATGTTATCGGCCAATTAATTAATGAATTATTTTTTTAGCTGTGGGAGGAAACCGGAGAACCCGGAGGAAACCCACGGAGAACAGGGGGAGAACACACACTCCACACACAAAGGCGCCCCAGGCGAGAATAGAACCGTCTCCAGCAAGACCATTCTTTCTGTGAGGCGCAGACACCCTGCCGCCCGATAAGGGATGGAGAAGCTGTATGGATTCTAACTGATGTTGTTGCTGAATTCTCACCTTGGCTGCCAAATTGGCCTTGTCAGCCACCAACGCCTTTAGATAATGCTTTCTGGCATTGTCTGACTTGTGTTGGTAAACCTGAGCGACAAAAAACAGCCTCAACAGCTGACAGCGGGTCTCAATAGCAGCGCTTTTTAGTGTTTACATATCAAGTGTTTACTTCTTTGTTTGTGTGCTGCTCTTACTGTCCTATTTATCCTGCACTTTTTAGGTCTCACTTTACGATGCTTTCACATTCTGATACGTGTTTTGGAGCGGATTCATATCGTAAAGCGAGGGATACTTTACACGTTTCTACACTTAAGGTTTGTCTGTTTATGAACACAAATCTACATCGACCGGCACCAACAATTACAGTTACACCAACCGCCCTTCCCCTACCAAGTGGCGGTGAAGCCACAATAGTCCTTGTGCCAGGCCAGGTTCACCTTGAGGCCACGTTAAGTGTCAGAGGCTCACAGATGCATTATCTGTGCTCCCGACCATGCCAACTCGCTGAGTTTTAGCCGCCCGGCGCTCCGCTCAGTAGCATCCTTCTTCTTCATACTCCACTGAGGCCGACGTTTACACCGCTCACCATTGCCAACAGCACAACCAGGATCATTGCCATCCATCACCACCTCCGTTACCTCCTCACCTGCTTCTGCTCGAGTCCGAGGCTCTCCCACATGGAGGACACGATCTTGGTGATCTCTACGAACGACGCGTTTGGCTTTTGCCCCTTGATGGCCGCCTGCGTGTCGCGGAAGAAGAGCGCGTAGGCAGAGACGGGGCGAACCGGCAGGACTGGGCTCGTCTTCTTCCCTGCGGCCAAGCCAGACACGTTCACCGGCCTCCTGGTAGCGGAGGAGGAAATGGCGGCGGCGGCGGCCAGGCCAGTGGACACAGCGAGCTCCTCCTGCCCATCACCAGAATTCGAAACAAATGACAATTTCCCTTATCTACTGGATTAAGCTATGCAGCAACATAGGTTAATTGGCCTGCGGACTAAATATCACAACTATTTAACATCCATCCATTATCAGAACCCGTTTAATCATGTACATGGTTGTGGTGAGCCGGAGCCTATCCCGGGAGACACGGGGCGCAAGGCAGGGCTATACCCAGGATGGGACGCCAGTCCACCACAGGGCACCGGGGCCAATTTAGTCAGCAGGCCAATTAACCTACGCAGCAGGTTGTCTTTGGACTGTGGGAGGAAACCGGAGTGCCCGGCGACGAAAACCCACGCGGACACGAGGAGGGAACATGCAAACTCCACACAGAAAGACACCCGAGCCGGGATTCGAACGCGGGATTTCTTGCTCCATAGTAACAATGTTAAACGATTTCAAATACTTTTGAGGAGAACTCAACACTGACGTTTGACGACGCGGACTGGAGGAAGGCCGACCGCACGGAAACCGCGCCATTCTTAAAATAATCACGACCTTCATCGCCAATTCCACCGTCCTTGTAATTACTCATTTAAGCCACAATCTAACGTTCACACAACGTAAACGCTCAATAGTAACAGTGATTTGGTGTAGTTCTTTAAGTATCAAAGATGCCCAGACACTCCAGCCTGCGACCCACTACACACTATACTGTACCCAGCTAGCGTTCTATCGATTAATCGACGTGTGTGGTATCGATTAAGAGAATGCTCGATCAGCGTGGTATCGATTCTTGAGATGTCGATTCATGTGGGGGTTAATTTGTGGATTCGTGTGGTGTCGATGATGATTCTATACACAGCTCAAATAATTATTGAATAGATAGCAAGATGTTTGTTGTTGGGCGTTGCGGTGAGTAGCGCTGCCGCATGTTCTCCCCGTATCCGCATGGGTTTTCGTCGGACACTCCGGTTTCCTCCCACAGTCCAAAGACATGCTGCTGCATCGGTTAATTGGCCTGCGGACTAAATTACCCCGGGTGCCCTGTGATGGACGGGCGTTAATAAGAACGGCTCTGAAGAGCAATTCTCATACAGAGCCGTGAATACCTACGTCAATACATTGATTGAATAGATAAAATGCCCCCTGGAACGCTCCCCCGGGAAGTCTACCAGCCACGGCCCACTGGCGGAGACCTACAGGCCGACCCAGGACACGCTAGAGGGATTATATCTCTCGGCTGGCCAGGGAATGCCTGAGAATCTGCCACGAAGAGCTGGAATCCGAGGAGACGGATGGCTGGTCCACTCTCCTTGGACCCTGACCAGGAAAAGCGGGCTAGAAAATAGATGGATGGATGAATTGAATTGATACAATCACATGACTGCGATCGAAAAAACATTTTTTAAAAATGCTGATTTAAATGAATACCTGTCGCTGCGTGTCGCCGCGATCCCGGTGTGTGCCGGGATCGCTCCGGATCAAGGTGAGCTCAGTTGGCACCCGCCCTCATGTCATCCCAGCTCCTCGTGTCTCCGTGTTTTGACTAGGTGTGTGAGGGTGGCACAGTGGTAACATCTGCACTTCCTCAGAGAAAGAATGGTCCTGCCCGAGGCGGTTCGATTCCCGCCTCGGGCACCTTTCTGTGTGGAGTTTTTGTTCACCCCCTGTTCTGCGTGGGTTTGTATGTTTGTCTGTCATTGTATAGAATATTGCAATTAAACTACGAACTCACGTAAAGTATTGCACTCGCTCACGTTAATCGATGCAGGTCGTCCTGTGACTGTAAACCACAGCTTATACATCACAAGTTTGGGATCCGTTAAAGAAACCACCATGGTAAGAGTCTGGTCTTGTCTTCGTCTTCGAATCAATCACGAGTAGCATTTGGGCTGTGGGGAGCGGTGGTGCAGTGAGTAGCGCTGCCGCCTCACAGCAAGAAGGTCCCAGGTTCGATTCCCAGCTCAGGTGCATTTTTGTGTGGAGTTTGCGTGTTCTCCCCTCATGCTGCGTGGGTTTCCTTCGGGTTTTCCGGCTTCCTCCCAAGAATAAATAAAACTCATTCATTAATTGGCCGATAACATCATAATATATAGGACGCAGTGTCTGGTGGTTTGGCGCTGGCTGACCGCGTTGATGCCTTCCCTCCTGGCATCATAGAATCCGTTTGCATGTTTTTGCCACGAGCATGTGTGGCTGCTTGCAAACTGGATCCTTTGCAAAAGGGTGTCCATCTAGTGTTGTACGATCTTAACACGTTTCTCATTGCCAGAAAGGGTTAAACCTTGTGTATTCTGCGCCTTCCCTCCTCTCTGCGGTTTCCTGCAGCGCCTTGGGGTCTCTTGGTGCAAGGCGCTAAATAAATGTACATTTAAAAAAATATTATTATTCATCCACATGACGCTGAGATCCAATGTTTTAGGGCACCTAATAAATCAATTCGCATTAACTGCAGATAAAAAAACATGTTTCTACACCTTGTGCTTTTATTCCACTTCTGTAATGAAAGCACACACACTTAGCTTCTTCTTCTTTGCGATTCTTCGAAGCGCGATGTTAAATTACAGTTTCACACTTAGCTGATACAACGCTTTATTTTACAATTGTTAACGCGGAAAGATGTACAAACATTACAAAACACACCACACCGCTATGCGTTTCATTTATTGCAGGATTTGAACGGGACCGTAAGGGAAGCTTATGTGGGGGCAGGGTTATGGTAGGGTTAAGTTAATATTTATTTCATTTCCAGAAAGGGTAAACCCTTGTATATGTTTAACATAATTTGTTTACTGACAAAAAGGTACCATAGCCTTAACAGCTAGAACCTAGCGACTAATGCTTTCACATTTGCATTGTCCAAAACTGATGCACTGCCTGCCACAACTGCAGTCACCGCAGAGCCTATAAACAGCACCCCGGGTTTTGTATTAATTCACCGACGATTGAATCACGATGTCAGTCAGTGATGCTGGGAGAGGTGATGTGGGGCAAAGGAAGGGAGAAGGGTGAATGGGGAAGAGGAGAGGGTGGCAGGGTGAGGAGCACAGCAACCCGGGAGAGCCTCGGAGTAGAATCGCTGCTCCTTCGGATTGAGAGGAGCCAGTTGAGGTGGTTCGGGCATCTGGCAAGGATGCCCCCTGGGAGGCTCCCCCGGGAAGTCTAACAGGCACGGCCCATTGGGCGGAGACCTAGAGGCCGACCCAGGACAAGATGGAGGGATTTTTTCTATCCGCTGGCCAGGGAACGCCTGGGAATCCCCCAGGAAGAGCTTGAATCTGTTGCTGAGGAAAGGGATGTTTGGTCCACACACCTTGGAAGGCTGCAGCCGCGACCTTCACCAGGACAAGCGGTTTAGAAAATGGATGGATGGATGAGGAAGAGGGGGCAAGAGCGTGTTGTAGCAGTTATCATGATGCGCTACGAATCTGGCGACCAGAGTTCGATTCCAACTCACGGCCGACACCAGTGACGATTTTCTGAACCAGTCCTGGGCCACCCCAAGGTCGACGCCGCCTCAAACGAGTAGCTGGTGCAGCGTGTAGGCATCACCACTTGGGAGACAAAGGCGGCCGGACGTGGTGATGGTCATCCACCCCCTCTTGTGCCGTGCGGCCAGGGGCGTATCTAAGGAAAATAGCGCCTAAGGCAAGCACTGCAATTACGCCCCTGTCCAAACATCTGACACCCATCTTTTAGATAGGTTTACCATAATAATATCAGCTCAAAAATACAATTCAAGATCGTTAATATTTTAATTTTACAAGTTATGGCACTACATGAAAATCATCTGACTTTAATAGAAACTGCTCAGTGGCGCCCCCGTTCAAGTGGCGCCCAGGGCACGTGCCATACCTGCCGTACCCTAGATACGCCACTGCGTGCGGCCTTCATAGGTGCTACTCTTAAACAGCACTTGACCCGACAGTCTGTTGACCGGTATCTTTGTCGCGCGCGTGTGGGTAGGGGAAAGGAGCGGAGATGAGGCGTAATCGGTGAGGTTGGGGAGAGAGGCTGGGGAAGGAGGAATAGACTACTCTTCTATCCAAACGGGCCTCACTGTTCCGTGAGCTTCGCGTCCCCGTCGCGCGCAATGCATCCGCTCCAGTGCTGCGCCAGCGCCACCTCCAAGCGCTGCCTCTCCCCGCGGAGCCTCTCGATGAGTGACTTGAGTCGTGAGTTCTGCGCCTCCAATATTTCAGACTCCTGAGGAGGAGGAGGTGTGAGGTGTGATGGGAAGAGTGTGAAGATAGATAATAGCATTTTATAAAGCGCCTTTCACCCGAGGGTCACAAAGCGCTGCACAGGGGCTGCGGAGAGAACGGCATGTCAACAACGACAGGAGAAAAAAACAGCTAATAAAAACCAAAGCAACGAAAATTAAATGATTAAATTAAATGATAGATGTTTATTATTAAAGCAGAAAGTACCCAGTGAGCTTGCTTTACAGGGTTCCTGAGAGCTGTGAACTTGAGGGTTTTACCGAGCAATGTGCCGTGTCGGCCTTCATAGGTGCTGGCTAACGGCACTTGACCCTACAGTCTGTGAAGGCTAAACGGGGGATCGTTGTTACTGTGAGACCGCTCGTGGTGATTGGCCGACGGTGGTGGAGCCGTGGTTTCCTTCACCTGCAGCAGCAACTCCGTGCGTTCCTTCTTCTTGGTGCGACACTTGGCGGCGGCCACTTTATTTCGCTCCCTGCGCCTCCTCCGCCGCTCCACATCCTCCCCGGAGGACAACTGTTAAAAAGAGACACGTGGCTCAACGGTTCCTTCCAGCTTAAATAAACACTGATTGATTTAATATGAAGGCTGTCGTGACCGGTGTTATCCAAAGCATATCCCTTTTTGTGGGTTAGGTCACGTGACAAATATAAGTGTCGTAAACCCGCTCGGATAGCTCCAAGCTAGGTGCAGCTTGGAAGCTCATTATTAAGTAATAATCTTAAATAAAGAGTTAATATAAGGTATCTGCAAAAGTATCAATAGTAACACTCCAATCTAACAATACTCGGTGTGTTAACATAATTTATAAACTTAACCTTTCGTCTGAGTGTGACTCACCTAATTCGCAACACGTGTGCAATCAAAGTATTAACATAGCTTAACATAATTAATGCGATGACATTCTCTCGTGTGACGCGATGACCCCCCCATCCATCCATCCATTGTCAGAAACCGCTTAATCCTTTACAGGGTCGCGGTGAGCCGGAGCCTATCTCGACAGACACAAGGCGCAAGACAGGGTTATACCTATGATGGGACGCCAGTCCATCAAAGGGCACCGGGGGCAATTTAGTCAGCAGTGAATCCGTCATTACATCCGTCCATCCGTCAATTCGTTAGTCAGTCGCGTCCTATTATCCGTTCGATATGCTGTCAGTCAACGTTAGCCCGCCTTTACCATGGACGAATCCCGGCCGAGTGCGGCTCGCTGACAGCCGCTGTAGTCGAGGTGACGAGGAAAGAACTTCGCGGAGCCGTTCATCACTCGGCCGCCGCGGCTCGACGCGCCTGAACTCCGCGAGGCATAACCCGCGCCGCGCAATTATAGTCTCGTGTGCTCCCTTATTTTGCGTTTGATCTTTTGAAAATATAATTGACGTAGAAATTGTAAGGCCGCGGTACGGTCCCGCGCGTGTTTTTTTCCCCCCACAATCGCCTCCCTATCTGATTGGGTATAATGTCGAGCTGGTTAAAGGTCTTTCCGTGGTTCTTACCGTAAACTGTGAGACCGAGGGAGCATTCTCAGTTTCTCCTTTCCGCCTTCTCTCCTCAGCATTTCTCTTCGACCTCCGTCTCCTCTCTCTTCCCCTCTTTCATTTGCCCCCTTTCGTAAACTCCCTGCGACTCTCTCCATCTTCCCTCCTGCCGCTCGCCATCCATCATTGTCAAATTCACACAAGTACAAACTCCCTCCCTCCCCTCGTCTCTCGCTCCATCCCTCTCCCGCCCCTCCTCTCTCGCTCCTTCCTGCCCACAGTTCCGCGCACTCCAGACCACACGGGTCCGTGTGAAGCGAGTGGGCGGTTCTATTCAACAACGAAAAAATACCCTTTCCGCGCACAGGCGCCACCAGCTGTAAGTGCAAGACGCGTCTTCCATCTATGCGGGACACTCCTGCTCGTGAGCTCGCTGTGATGATGATGATTGGTGAGCTCCTCCGGCAGGCGAGGCTGAGGTGGCTGGGTCATGTAGCCATCGCATGCCCAAGCAGCTGCTGTGTGGCCGGATAGAGGAGGGGCCTAAACGGGCGCGGCACGGGCTAGAGAAGATACGGACTGATGTGGCACAGGAAGACCTGGGGCTGAGTGGACTTGCTGCAGACTGGTTTCAGCGGTGTCCAGATCGACCTCTGTGGAGGAGGGTCGTGAAAGACGCTCCTGGACAGTTGGAGGCAGTCGCCCTCCAGCAACAACGGAGGGCGGAGGAGCGACGCTCAAAACAACGAGCTGAGTGCCGTACGGCTAAAACATAGCGCTTTGGCACGGTAGGGAGTACAGGTGTGTGCATCTGCCAGTCATCTCGGTCAGTCTACCCATGATACCTGGGTCTGTCCCGTGACCTTCTGTCGGCGGGCCTTCGACACTCTGCGTAACCTCAAGGTGCACCTGGCCTGGCACAGGCGCCGTGGCGACGTCACCGGCACTTAGTGGCGAACAGCGGTTGTTGTTGTTTTCCAACCAGGTGGCGACGACGTCAGTGATCAGGTTGCACAAATAAAAAAAACTCAACACACCGTGTTTATTCATTTATTTCCACAAAAAGTACACAAAATATAATCTCTCACAGCAATGTATTTAAATATCTCACTGTTTTGTTATTCTCTATTAAGTTATCACTGTTCTGTTAAAGTACTCCCGTGTACACTCTCAGTTCGAGGATACCAGTCTAGTTGCTGTGTAAGTATAGGTCCGTGTGAACCCGCAAACGGCTTGTGTCGATTTGACATGAGGACTGATCGAGGTTTCGTAAACATCCCCAAACCTGGAATGGATCGTGCGAGATGACGGAACGTGTCATCGGTGAGAGACGGACGAAGCACGCCCGAGGCTTCCTCCGGGTAAGCAACGTATTTAAAGCATGTATGTAGGTATGTACGTACTATGTAGGTACGTATTGCCTGGACGAGTTCTGATAAAGTCGGTCAAGCCGTGTGCTTAAACGCTCGCTGCAGGCGAGTCGCGGGATATTGTTGCTGTTTTTCGGAAAACGAGAAAACATCGTGATCATAGGTTCAGCGTTTCCGGTCTCTCCTTCCGACGAGTCGTCTCATCAAGCTTCTGAAGTCTGGGCGGCGAAACGTCGCGAAGGATTGAGTAGGAACACACGACGCGGCGATCCCAAAAGAACAGCTACCGAGAGCAATTCTCATCCAACCAGGCCCGGAAAACCTACTGCATTGGTTTAGCTTGCAGCACCCCGTGTAACTTGTAGCACACCATGCTTAAAACTGTCGTTATAGGCTGCTTGTCAACATAGCCGGTGCAGCAACATGCATTGTTATGCTATGCTTCTAAGCTTCCTTGTCTCTGCTCTCCGCTTTTATCAACCCGCACTGATCAGCGTGGTGAAGTATCCATAGTCTAGCTCTTTTTATGAGTTAGGTCACTTAAAAATAAGCGTCGTAAACCCGCCTCCACCCGACAGAGCCAATTAGTAAAGGGTTGTCACGTGAACAGAACGTGCCAATTCGTTACTATTTTGTTGCTTTGTTTTTTATTGGTTGTTTTTTTTGTCGTTGCTGACATGCCGTTCTCTCCGCGGCCCTTGTGCAGCGCTTTGTGACCCTCGGGTGAAAGGCGCTATCTAAAATGCTATTATTATTATTATTACTTCAGCATCACACGGTATGTTGGAGAGCGAACCCACATTTATATTGTAGGTACGACGTTTCGCTGATAGTTGCAATCAGCTTCACCGGGAACAAAGGCTCTGTCTGGTTTACGACACTTATTTTGATATAACCTAACTCGTAAAAAGAGCTATTCGATGGATAATATTGGTCACGAAAGCCTTCGTGTGGTGAAGTTCGCTCAAGGCCGCACCAAACCCTCGGAATGTGCACGGCCTGCAGTTGCGCAATAAAACCACGCCATGGCGGAACTGGCTTTTAACAGATCAGGTCGAAGAAGCGTTCACGTCTCGCGATCCCTGTCAGGTAATACTTGGTCTTGCCTGCGAATTCTACCAAACACTTCGAAGCCGAGCTGAAAGACAACGATGTCCAGAAGCTGACCATCGTGCTTCGAAGAATCGCAAAGAAGAAGAAGGTGGACGGCATTCCCTCGCCAACCGCGGGTGTCACGGGCCTCAAGTCATCATCATCATCATCATTCTCAATCTTGTACAGGGTGAGCCGGAGCCTATCCCGGCAGACACAGGGCGTAAGGCGGGGCTATACCCCTGATAGGAGGCCAGACCCTCACAGGACACCGGGGGCAATCTAGTCAGCGGGCCAATTCACCTATGCAGCAGCAGCAGGGTGTCTTTGGACTGTGTCGTCAGTCGTAAGTGCAGCAGTGGGTGCTGCTCTTACGATGGATTCGCAATGACCAGCAAAGACAGGGACCCAGCGGGGCTGCCTCGTCTGCGCGGGAGACTGTGGCCTCAGGGCTGGACACACAACACACATTCATTGCCCTGTCTTTATAACAAATACGGGCATCCTCACCTATGGTCATGAACTTTGGGTAATGACCAAAAGAACGAGATCACGGATACAAGGGGCAGAAATTAGGTTTCTCCGCAGGGTTGCTGGGCTTATTCTCCGTGACAAGGTGAGGAGCACAGAAATCCGGGAGAACCTCAGAGTAGCGTCGCTGCTCCTTCGGATTGATAGGAGCCAGTTGAGGTGGTTCGGGCATATGGTAAGGATGCCCCCTGGAAGGCTCCCCCGGGAAGTCTACCAGGCACGGCGCACTGGGCGGAGACCTATAGGCCGACCCAGGACACGCTGGGGGGGATTATATCCTTCGGCTGGCCTGGGAACGCCTGGGAATCCCCCAGGAAGAGCTGGAATCTGTTGCTGAGAAAAGGGAAGGTCTGGTCCACTCTCTTTGTACTGCGGCCGCCGCGACCCTCACCAGGACAAGCGGTTTAGAAAATGGATGGATGGTCTTTTTCACACGACGGATCCTCAAACGACTAAAACACACGTCTCCGGCACAAGCAGAACAGATGACGGTAAGTCACATTCATTCGTTTAGTGAACCGACTCACCCGCGAACCGACTCATCCGCGGACCAATGCACAGACTGTCGTGAGGCCGTCCTACACAACTGTAATAATAATACTACCATTTTATAGAGCGCCTTCTTTGTTGTCTTGAACAACAAGCAAAGTCGCTGGCGGCGACAACGGAATGGCCTACCCCAAGGTAGTGTGTTGGCTCCCCTACTATATAACATCTACACTAACGACCAGCCAATGGACCAGAATACTGAACGGTTCATCTATGCCGACGACCTCTGCGTAACATCCCAAGAGAGTACGTTTGAAGCAGTGGAAGCAAATCTCACCTCAGCCCTAGATGAGCTACGCCTCTACTATGAGCGCAACCACCTACATGCCAACCCAGCGAAGACTCAAGTCTGCTCTTTCCATCTCAGGAATCGTGAAGCCAACCGACCTCTTAACATCAAATGGTCTGGAACACCACTTGAGCACCGTAAGCACCCTGTCTACCTTGGAGTAACCCTGGACCGCACTCTCTCCTTTAAGGAGCACGTCAAAAACACCAAATTGAAAGTCGGTTCCCGAAACAACATCCTACGAAAACTGGTCAACTCCAAATGGGGAGCCACAGCACGCACATTAAGATCTACTGCTCTGGCCTTGTGCTATTCCTCTGCGGAGTATGCATGTCCTGTCTGGGAGAGGTCAACCCATGCCAAGAAACTTGACCCGGCATTGAACAACACCTGCCGCCTGATCACTGGCTGCTTGAAACCCACACACACAAACAACCTGTACCTCCTCGCTGGCATTGCCCCTGCTTATATCAGACGGGAAGTGGCCAGTCGAGTCGAGATGACAAAGGCTACTAGCGATGAACGCCACCTCCTTCATGGACGTCAACCCCCGGCCCAACGACTGAAGTCAAGAAGAAGCTTCCTCAGCCATGTGCAGCCCCTAACAACATCTCGAGGGGAAACCAGACTCCAGCTCTGGACGGAAAAGCTTGAGAGTGACCCTCCTGCAACTGGCATGGGAATCCCACCTGCTGAAGACTTCCCTCCTGGCTCAGATGCACCATGTATTCAGTGGAAGACACTCAACCGCCTGAGAACTAGAACGGGACGATCAAAAGATGCTTTGGTCAGATGGGGCTACAAGACCGGCCCAACCACCTGTGAATGTGGAGAAGCAGACCATACTATGGAACACTGCCTTGTCTGTGCTCTACTACCCAACCTCTGCAGCTCAAAAGACCTTGCGGAGTTCAATGAAAATGCAAGGGGCTGTGTAAGAAAATGGGAAACTGTTATTTAACATCGCGCTTCGAAGAATCGCAAAGAAGAAGATAGAGCGCCTTTCACCCGAGGGTCACAAAACGCTGCACGTTAGCAGTGCGAAAACGATCGGACGGGCGACGGGACAGGGGCGACACCGCGTGTCCATGGGACGCGAGCCGAGTTGGGACGCGAGTCTCCGTGGTTGTGAGCTGTCTCAGCGCGGGCAGCTCGACCCTCTTGGGCTGGAGACAGGACTCCCCGGGTCGGGGTCGAGCGAGCATCACCCAAACCGCGGACGTGGCCGTATAATAAAGTTCACTTTTCAATCAACAATGACCATTTAATTGTGTCAGCAAAACAGATATTGACATTTGACTCGCAAGCATCACGGTAGGAGAAACGCCCTATTTGCGAGTGTTGTTGGGAAAGCTGCCAAAGCCACGTGTTCACGCGGGTAACTGCAAATGATGCAAACACCACTTAGTTTTGGAGTTGGCCTTCCACTCTGGGCGAGTTATCTGCTCCATGGAAAACGCGTTACCCAGAGCGGGTCTCACCGTGCGGGCTCAGCGCGTCCGACACAAGTACCGTAGTACTTTATTTGTACCGTAGTAGCTCAAAGACAAAGAGCCCCCGTATAGCCTTCACATACTATAGGGGCAAGTGCCGTTAGCGAGCACCTATGAAGGTCGACACGGCACACGAGGAGGTGGGTGACCAGCACCACGCCCGGCCGCCTTTGTCTCCCTAGTGACGATGTTTACACACCGCACTAGGTACTCATTTGAGGTTGAGTCGACCTAGGGGTGGCCCACGACCGGTTCAGAAAATCGTCACTGGTGTTGGCCGTGAGTGGGATTCGAACTGGGGTGGCCAGGTTTGTAGCCCAGTGCGCTAACCACTGAGTTACCACTCCCTATACCGCAGTAGCTCACACACCAACAACAACCACCATTCGCCACTAAGTGGCGGTGACGTCACGACGACACCTGTGCCAGGCCATGTGCACCTTGAGGCCACGTGAAGTGTCGAAGGCTCGTCGACAGGAGGTCACAGGACAGACCCAGGTGTCATGGGCTGCCTGACCGAGATGACTGGCAGATGCACCACCTGAGCTCCCTACCATGCCAACTTGCTGTGCTTTGGCCGCTCGGCGCTCGGCTCGCTGTTGTGAGCGTCGCTCCTCCGCCCTCCGTTGTTGCTGGAGGGCGACTGCCTCCAACTGCCCAGTAGCGTCCTTCATGAACATCCTCTACAGAGGTCGATCTTGACACCGCTGGTACCAGTTTTCAGCAAGTCCACCCAGCTCCAGGTCCTCCTGTGCCGCATCAGTACATCTCTTCTCTAGCCCGTGCCGCGCCCGTTTAGGCCCCTCCTCTATCCGGCCAAACAGCAGTTGCTTGGGCATGCGATGGCTGGGCATGCGGGCTACATGGCCCAGCTACCTAAGCCTCACCAACACACCTACACACGAACACCCCTACACACCAACACACCTACACACCTCCGCACCGCGCCGTTGTGAAGGATGGTGGCAGATGCGGTGCTGGACCAATGGGGGCCCTAAGAAATCATATTATATGGGACCCCAGGCAAGTCCTTATGAAAATAAATAATAAAACTATTAAGAGCGAATAGGGGCACCCTTGAGCTACTCGGGGCCCTAAGCATTTGCTTGGTGTGCTTATGCCGAGCACCGGCACTCGGCAGGTGGCATCACTAAATAACGAGACAAATCTTTCCACGAAAACATAAAGTAAACAGTTTGGTCCATTAGTCTCTTCTCGACCAAGACTGCTTTCAGTCATTGGTGTCAGAGGTGACAATCAAACTTTAGTCTGTTGAAACAGGCATTCAGGAGCACTGCTGTTGAATAACATTGGTCAAGAAGTTAAAAACATTGGCCGTGAGCCTGTGAGCCTCCCTGACCAGTATTATTATTATTATTGAACGTTGACTAGACGTTGCATAGGCTGACAGAAAACGAAATGTTGTTCAAATTTGACGTGGAGAGACGAGGTTCGTTGATTCTAGATGCGACCATCAACACATTCCCCACACGCGAGAAGATGGAGACATCATCAGTTGCAGTTGTAGGATGATACATCGTCACGGACACCATCACGAGGAGAGTCCGGCTCCACTCTGTCTCCCCCAGCTCCCTGTGGCCCCGCCCCCTGCCCTCACAGTTGTAAGTTGATAAATAAATATGTGATGGTTGGTCTTGAGAGATGTTCTTTCGGGATGGCCGTGTCGAGCGATCTCCCTCTCTCCCTCGCGACGTTTCGCCTCCCACGTTGGAAGCCTCGACACGGCTATCGCGAATGAACAGCTCTGAAGAGCAACCATCATGAATCGAGCCGTGAAAATCTACATCAGTACAAATACATATTTAACTATAATTTCTCATGTGAATATTTTTCCTCGAAAAAATATACCCTTTTTGCATAACGTGGCGTCGCGCACCAAAGTGGCGCACCCAACCCGCCGGCGAGCCGTCTCGCATCAAAGCGACGCGAGTGCGGAATGTAAACAGGACAGTGAGTTTGCAGACGTGCACAGTTAAGAACATCGATGTCACAGCGACTGTAGGACCGGTATGCAGTACTCAGTACCGACCGTGCAGTAATCAGCAATCAACATTGCACACATCCAGAGTAGGCAGTGTCACGGTATAAAATTAGTATAAAAATAAAACGTTGTAATAATGCGCGTCAAAGCCGAAATCTTCAGCACGATAAGAACAGGTTGTGGTGGTGGCGCGTTGATGAGCGCTCCTCCTTATGAACCCCGTCACCCGGTCACAGAGCCTGGATCCCAGCCACGGCCACCATCAGTGGCGAGCGACCTCTGAACTAGTCCAAGGTGTGCTCACTTCAACCAACCCGCATTATCCAGCGTGGTGAAGTATGCACAAATAAACCCCAGCGCCGAAACGGCGTGTGGACGCTTCACCTAGCAGTGGACTGAACATGTAACGTCTTATACAGTAGCAGTAGTGAGAACATCAGCGATGTCCGAACTCCCATGTAAGAAATGTGGGTCGAGGCTCGCAGGAGTCACGTGACATAGAATAGACAAAACACATCAAACGTCTCAAACTGGGTAGACTGGGAGACAAAGACGGAAAATATATGCAATTGGGGTGCGTGCTGATTCACCAGACCCCCCCACTACAGCCACTTCATTGATTCTCACCATTGATGTTGATATTCGAATTAACAATTTCTATTTCTATTAGCATCCTCTTGGGGGTCAAGGTAGAAGCGT
>JAZEWU010000023.1:36843-47303 GCA_036362915.1 Geotria australis | reverse complement strand
GGGTGCGTGCTGATTCACCAGACCCCCCCCACTACAGCCACTTCATTGATTCTCACCATTGATGTTGATATTCGAATTAACAATTTCTATTTCTATTAGCATCCTCTTTCTATATAGTCAGTGCCTTCTATAATATACTTCTTTTATGGGTTGGGTCACGTAAAAAATACGTGTCGTAAACCCACCTCCACTCGACGCAGCCAATTAGTAAGGTTTATCACGTGAACAAAACGTGCCAATCCTTTACTACTTCAGCACACCGGTATATTGGAGAGCGAACCCACAACATTTGCAATGAAATATGACATTCCGCTGATAGTTGCAATCAGCTTCATCAGGTATCTCGAACAGGGTATCTGTTCGAGAACCAAGGTTCTGTTAGAGAGGTTATGTTCGAGATAGCTGATGAAGCTGATTGCAACTATCATCGAAACGTCACACCTTCAGTGTAAATATTGCGGATTTGCTCTACAACATACCTTAAGTAGAAAAGAATCGGCACGTTTTGTTCACGTGACAAACATTACTAATTGGCTGTGTCGGGTGGAGGCGGGTTTACGACACTTATTTTTTACGTGGCCAAGCCCATAAGATTAATATATTATGGATAACATTGGTCACCAAAGTCTTCGTGTAAAATTCTGTGCCATTTCTGGTTTGTTCGCTCCGTCAGCCTTAACACAACTTTTGCACACATTACGTACGGATCCTAATAGTCGATGAGTTAAGAATCAATACATATATCGTGAGCATACGCGTCTCTGTAGCGAGCGATTCGGTGCGTCGTCACAAACCCGTCACTACACACCTGTCATCAGTGACGCGCCCGCGGAGCTCCGACCACGTGGCGGCGGTGCCGCATTGGCGCCTCGTGCCACTACTGACGTCACGGTGACCAGCCGGGGTCACGTGACCCGATTTCACCGGACACGAATATAAAACACCTATACGATAAAACACCCGATTCTACGCGTGTGCCATATGCCGGTCCAATCGTAAACGATCATTCGTTTTGCCTCTAACATGCTATGAGACTCGAAATCACGATATGCGGATCATGCGGGCATGGCAGCCGTCACTGACCTTGTCTCATCGCAAGTGCAAACAATAGAATCGTCAGTGATAACAAAATAAATATTCTGGTCAAGCGATGACTGCTTAAAAGCAGCAAATCACGTACCACGTTTTTATGTTTTAATACGAACTATTGGGCTTATTGTCCTGCAAGAAAAGACAGGCAAGAGGAGGGACGGATTCACATTTTGTGAATGATTTTCGTTGCCTGAATATTGGGGGAAACCATGCCGATATATGTCCGGAGCGGTGGTGTCATTCCAAACTCCCTAGGTCACGGCTAACAACAGTGGCGAGTGAGATCAGAACCTGACAAGGGTGTCAGGCAGCTTTCACCAAACCGTACGGACTACCTTCATAACGTCTGTACAAACAAACCGTCGGCACCGACGTGACGAGGCTTCTGCCCTGTAGCAGATTGACAAAAGCTGGGTACAATTTTAGCATCCATTGGCAACAAAGGGTTTAAACTTTAGGGAAAAGTGTTGAGGTCGTTTTTCTCGAAATATTTGTGCGCATCCTGTCCCAAAACACCCAAGGTCCACATAACGGAGCACTTGTACACGGATCTGTTAGCTACAACGCACAGAAACGCAGCTACTGAACCCGCGTGCACTCAGTCCAAAAGGCTCCTCTTGTAACAGTAAACTCTCCATGAGAATGAATGCCCGAGTGCGACGTTACAAACGAGAGCAACACCGGTCTGTATCCAAGCGGCGGGTTGAGGGCGAACAGACGGGGCTCTCCCACCACCCCCCTGTGCCGATTGCCGATTAGCAGCTCCCTCGAGCGCTAGTGGCGGCACTTACCGTCAGTAGCGGTGTGAGCAAGGAATTATATACTCTTATCTTCACCTACGTTCAAATATTACTTGCAGAGGTAACTTTCTCGCGCATTCAATCTTCTTCTTCTTTGCGATTCTTCGAAGCGCGATGGTTCAAGGTAGAGGCGTTCACGTCGCGATCCCTGTCAAGTAATACTTGGTATTACCAGCGAACTCTACCAAACACTTCGAAGCCAAGGAGCTGAAAGACAACGATGTCTAGAAGCTCAACAGATGCCCGAAGCCCCTCAAGGTGCATTCAATTATGAAGGCCATATCACGGCACGTGTATATTTAATGCCCGAAGTGCGCGAGATATTAAATACGTATACTAGGACATTATTCATAACAAACGCGCGGTGGGCGGCGAAAGCCGAGCGAAGCGCCCCTTGCATCGCTAAGGCAGCGGAGTGACCGCGAACGCGCGCGGAGAACGCCAACGCGCGTTGTATTTACACACGCGCACGTATATACTGTACGTATATCTATACCGCGTGTAGATAAAATAAATAGTAACAAAGCGACGCTCAGTACCAGTCACACCGAAGGAAGAGTTATCGTCCGTTCGATCGTGAGCTGCCGAGGAATTTTACGCGAATTTGGCAAAAAAGACACCCCGTGCAGAGGCTTGGTCGCGCCGCGTTGTTTAGGGGAACCGACCGTTCCCCTAAACCGCATCGTCGCCGCCCTTCTCCGCGGCTAGAGCGCCAGCAGCGTGGGCGAGCTCAGAGAATCCGAGGACTGCTCGCCGTTGCTGCTGCCGGGCCCGCGGAGCGGCGGGGGTGCGGCCTGCGCCCCTTCGCCCTGGCCCCCCGCCACTCCCTGCTGCGCTCCTTGCAGCAGGAAGGGACGGTACCCCGACGTGGAGGGGAACGAGCCCCCCGCTGGCGCGGCGGCGGACGCCGCAGACGAGGAGGGACCCGCGATCGGCTCAAAATCAAAGTAGTAGCTGCCCGAGATGTCGGCGCCGGCAAGCGGCGGCTCGGCGCGCTCCGGCTGCTGCCGCGACGCGGGATCCGCCTCGGAGCGGGAGGGGCAGGGGGGGGGCACGCTGCACACGAGCTGCGCCGACGCCGCCAGCGTGCAGTCCTCCAGGTCGTCTTCCCGCGACATCTTGCAAAAGCCCCTGTGCGCCACCAGCACGAGCTGCAGGCGCTCCTTCTCCTTGCCGAGCGTCTCGATCTCGGCGCGGAGGCCCGAGCTCTGGTCTTCCAGCGCGTCCGTCTCCTGCGCGCGGACACCCGGACGGACGGACGCTTGCGAGCGAAGGTATTCGTTCGACGACAGAACGACTCGGAGGGGAGAGGAAAGCGCGGAGAGGTGGAGGAGGCAGCCAGGCGGTTTGCCCGTGCCAACATATTGCCATACACTGCTTCCTATATATTATGAGGTTATCGGCCAACTAATTAAGGTTATTTTTTTAAGTTGTGGGAGGAAACCCATGCAGAACAGGGGGAGAAGACACAAACTCCACACAGAAAAGCGACCAAGGCGGGAATCGAACCGACTCCGGCAAGACCATTCTTTCTATGAGGCGCAGTTGTTACCGCTGCATGGACACCCTGCCGCAGAGAATGTATTAAGTTTTAAGGGATTAAACGGGGGTCACAAGACGTGTGGAGCACCGTGTAGGTGTGAGCGTCATCTCCTCACCGCCTGCAGCCTCTCTGTCAGCTCTCTCCGCCGGTTCCGGCACCGTGCCGCCGCCTGCTTGTTTCGCTCGCGACGGATTCGCCGCCTCTCTGCCTCCTCCGGGCCGAGCTGCGCGCAAAGCGGGCAATGTTAGCTGATGGCGGTGATGGTGATGGGCTGGGGGCCATCGCCTGCCCAAGCAACTGCTGTTTCGCCGGATAGAGGGGGCTAAACGGGCACGGCAGGGGCTAGAGAGGAGATGGACTGATGCGGCACAGGAGGACCTGGAGCTGGGTGGACTTGCTGAAAACTGGTACCATCGGTGTCAAGAACGACCTCTGTGGAGGAGGTTCGTGAAGGACGCTACTGGGCAGTCGGAGGCAGTCGCCCTCCAGCAACAACGGAGGGCGGAGGAGCGACGCTCACAACAGCGAGCCGAGCACCGAGCGGCCAAAGCACAGCAAGTTGGCACGGTAGGGAGCTCAGGTGGTGCATCTGCTAGTCATGTCGGTCAGGCAGCCCATGACACCTGCGTCTGTCCTGTGACCTCCTGTCGACGAGCCTTCGACACTTCACATGGCCTCAAGGTGCCATGTGAAGGACTAAATTGTCCCTGGTGCCCTGTGATGGACTGGCGTCCCATCGTGGGTATTTCCCTGCCCTGCGCCCTGTGTCTGCCGGAATAGCTTATGGTTCACCGCAACCCTGTACAGGATTACGCGGTTTCTGACAATGCATGGATGGATGGATAGCAAAGCCCGCTCGTTAGGGTTGGCCGCGTGGCGGGATGCGGAGGAAGCTGTGCGTCTCGGGTTGTAACGTGACACGCGTGGGTGTCGTGAGACGCGTGGGTGTCGTGAGACGCGCGCGCGTCGCTGTGGTGTCGCGTGTCCCGCGGCCGCCGATCGCTCACATCTCATCAATTAGTAACGGGCGACTCGCGCCGCGGGCGACTCACGCCGCGGGTGCGGCATGTTTGGTGGAGGCGCTGAGAATCGTCTCGAATACGGAAACGTAAGCGCGTACAGTGCTCTCTGTTCGCCTTCCAGATGAAATCAAACGGGTTGGAGGCTGCGCTGGAGACGATGAAGCGCAGATGTGCGGCCGGGGGAAGTACGTTTTCAAATATTAGCCCTGACTACGGCACACTCTTGCGAATTACATCGAGGGGATTTTTAACGTCGGCACGGTGGCGCAGTGAGTCTCACAGGAAGAAGTAGGCCCCAGGTTCGAATCCCGGCTCGGGTGCCTTTCTGTTCTCCCCGTGTCCGCTTGGGTTTTCGCCGGGCACTCCGGTTTCCTCCCAGAGTCCAAAGACATGCTGCTGCCGCATAGGTTAATTAGCCCGTCGACTAAATTGCCCCCGGGTCCCCCGTGATGGACTGGCGCGTCCCATCCTGGGTGTATAACCCTGCCTATCGCCCTGTGTCTGCCGGGATAGGATCCGGCTCACTGCAACCCTGTACACAGGAATAAGGGAGTTCTGATAATGTATGAATGAACGAACGAGCGGGATGCCACGAAACTCACCTCTTCATCTCTGCGCCTCCGTCCCCCGCGGGGTCTCGAGACCGCCTGGTGGCCCCGCGGCTGCACCCCGCTGGGGCCCGGCTGCTCGGCCTGCACCTCCTGGCGCCTCGGCGGCACGCCGGCCGGGCCCGCCTCCGCGTAAGCGGGAGGTGGGACGCGAGGCACGGACTGTGACGAGGCGGAGGAGGTTATCACGGTCGACTGGACCATCCACTGCAGGTCCTGGCTGGTGGTGATGGCTGTCACCGTGGGTACGAACAGGCCCTGGCTCGTCCCGGGCACGTCCACGCTATAGCTCTGAGTTGGAGAGACGCGCGCGTCAGATTGCTGGAGAGAAGCGGGCGGGAAGCGTGAGGCAGGGGAGGGAGCACTACGACAAATATCGTTGTTATTCGTCTTAATACTGTGTCGAGAACGTTATGAAGGATTGGTGGCCATTCTGTCCATCTTGCGCGTTAGGAAATCACAGGCAAGCTGATGTCGCAAAAATCTGGAAACAATTGCTTCAGCCCTATTATGGTCTGTTCGACGAGCACACAATGGCCTTCTCAATGGATCTCTAACGTCCATGGCGAAGCGGATGGTGCCATACGTTCTTTCAGGTCCATATACTCGCAGCATTAATCAGGGCAGCCTACCGGGATCGAACCGCGAACCTCTACAACGACTTGCAAACGCCCGTGTCACCTCCTCCCATGACGATGAGGCATTACTTTACGATGATGATTGTCGATAGTGACCTCTCATCGTCACCATTATCATTAAATCCTCCATATTATTGAGGTGGTTTGAGGTGGTGTGGACATCCGTTAAGGATGCCCCCTGGAAGGATCCCCGGGAAGTCTACCAGGCACGGCCCACTGGGCGGAGACCTAGAGGCCGACCCAGGACACGCTGGACGGATTATTTCCTTCGGCTGACCCGGGAAGATCTGAAATATGGTTCTGAGGAAAGGGATGTCTGGTCCACCCTCCTTAAAGAGCTGTCGCCACAACCCTCACCAGGACAAGTGGTTTAGAAAATGATTGGATATTACTGATTATTCATGTGTATACCTCCTACACGCCTTTATAATAATGATCTTTACATAGTGCCTTCCATACAATTTAATCACTCGCTTAAGATCAAGACGGACCTGTGGTGCCTGGGCGTACGACCCAACATAAATGTGACCCTTCAGGTGAAATGCATTTTTTGAAAGCCAATTTTTTTTTCTTTTAAACGTTATCAAATACAATTATTAACATAGATATTTTTAGACACGTGTCCAATACCATGTTGGTAAGGCAACATGTGTGAGAGATAGTTGCTCAGGACGATGCTGATTGGAGCATTGTCCACCAGTCGCATCAAACCCAAACGAAGCTCCATTACTATAGAAATCGTCGAGCGTTATCTCGCCCTGAACCCTTACACGCTCCGGGTACATCAATGTACGTGTTGTTATCCACCTCTCAGGGGCGATACCGTAGTTGCATTCGATCTCCAGCCTAGTATTCTTGACTGTGTTTTTCTTTTTGGCGCTGAAGCGTGCCTGTTATTGCACATAATTGTTTTAGCAAGAGTTGAGAGAGAGAAAGAGAACGGGAACAAAGCATCTCACTGCCACAAATGTTAAGCGTATGTGATCAACACAACTGAGTTTATTTGAGTTTTGGTGATTTGTAATCGGACACGGAGTACACTACCTCCTGGCATTTCCCACTTTTACAATAGAACGTATTGACAACATTACAACTCTAAGAAAAACGATCAAAACAAAATACGAATCTGATCTCTATACATGTGTGATACCCCACTTGGCATCGTGTCAGGATGTGCCGTCGGGTGGTGCATCACGTTCTGGTCGGCCGCTAGCTCCTCGGACTCCTCAGCTTGTGAGACCTCGCGCGCGCCGCGCTCTTCCTGCTCCGTGGTCTGTTGACGCTGCTGAGCACCGTGCCGTTTGCGGGTCATCCTCACACAGAAGCAGGTCGAGACGTTGACCTAAGCACTTTGTCTTTATTTCGACGCGAGCCGCTTCGCCGTCACCTAGCAGTGGTGTCCAGAAGCTGACCATCGTGCTTCGAAGAATCGCAAAGAAGAAGAAGCAGCGGAACGCTGCACCGCGCTCTGCACACTGCTTCACAGACTCGGTGCGCCTCTCCCCAGCAGTTTCGCCGCAATCCAGCAGTGGAGCCGCGCTCTCTCCTGCCCCGCAAAACCTCTGCTCAGCAGCTCCGCTCACAACTCTTCTCTCAGGCGCGCTCACAAATTCCCTCAGCCGCACTCACAACTCCTGCTCAGCCGCGCTCACAACTCTCCTCTCTAGACTCGACACGTCTCTCCTTTATCCTGCCCCTACCCCTCAACCGGAATTTCCCAGTTCCTTCATCGGCTCTCTTGGGTTGCGAGTCTAGAAACCTGGCGTCAGTACTCGCCCCCCCCCCCCATGCCCACATTCAGCCCAGTGTTTACCTGTGTATCATCTCTCGCGTTCATTAACCCAGAATCGAGGGGCGGGGAGAATTACCTCGTTGCCCGCTCGCTGTGGGCACGAGCGCTCCCGGGCGCCCCCCACCCCCTTTCCCTTCTCTTCACTGGGCTTTGCACATTTTCCAGGGCATCGCACATTTACCAGGGCATCGCACAGGGACATTTAACAGGTCATTACACGTGTGATAACGTGTCTGCAACAACCCGGCAGTGTATTCACCAATGACGGAACGAGGGTTCCACCGTAACAAAATCTTCGCTGTAACTGTGTCTACTCCACGCTAATACTAATAACATCCGCATTGCTGACGCCGACTGGAGTGACGGTCGCTGCAGCACTCGCCCTGTACCCGGCTTCTTTCAGAAGCGCTCACCCACCATCGTTGCTGCTCCGTTTTCCCGCGCTTTCTCTTTCCCGCGGATTCTGCTTCATCCCGAGCGTGTAGCGGCCACATACAGCGCTTTGCCACCTTAGGGTGACAGACACTTTGAAGATGGGCGGCAGGGTGGCGCAGTGGAACATCGTTGCCTCACAAAAAGAAAGACCTGCCCGAGGCGGTTCTATTCCCGCCTTTTCTGTGCGGGTTTCCTCCGGGCTCTTAGGTTTCCCCCCACAACTAAAATACACTCGGCAATTAATTGGATAACATCAGAATGTTTTCGAAAGGAGTGTCTGGCGAATTGGCGCCGGCTGACTGCCTGGCTGACTCACCCCGTCTCTGTGGTTTCCTCGCGCCTCCGTATCCGTGTGTCGTCCGTGACCAGGCGTGGAATTTTCATGCGTTATAAATTGTAGTGCCCTGTGATGCACTGGCGTGCCATCCTGGGTATAGCCCTGCCTCGCGCCCTTTGTCTGCCGGGATAGGCTCCGGCTCACCGCAACCTTGTACAGGATTAAGCGGTTTCTGACAACGGATGGATGGTAACACATAACATGCTTTAATGAAAGCTAGAGCCTTATTACATAATGTGCAACGTGTACCTCTGCGAGATAAAATACAGCGTACCACCAGCGCATGAGAATTGACGCGGCGTGGGTAGGGTTTCTCACAATGACGATGATGATTAATAGGACGGGGTCTGGATCCGAGACGTTGTTCAAAATGGCCGCGCTCAGGTGGGAATCTCTCGCCCTCGCTGTCATTGGCTGGGACCCTCCACCGTGCGCGCGGGTCACTCGCCAATCACCGCACGCTTACAGCCGCCCATCATGCCCAAAAACAAGCAGGCGCGTCGCAGCCGCGGGTGTTGCGGGTGTTGCGACACCCGCACTTAAAAAAACATGATTCCATCCCCCCACGTTTTCCTGATGTAGTCTCATATCATACGTTGCGACACCCGCACTTTCACAGAAACATGATTCCATCCCCCCCACGTTTTCCTGTATCTTCCTGTATCACCCGCGGATGCGACGCACCTGGGGTCAAGTGCGGTTATCAAGTACCTTTGAAGGTCGACACGGCACATGAGGAGGTAGGTGACCAGCACCACGGGCGGCCACCTTCGTCTCCCTACCCTGCCAAATCTCTGAGTTTTAGCCGTCCGGCGCTCGGCTGGCTGTTGTGAGCGTCGCTCCTCTGCCTCTTGTTGTTGGAAGGCGACTTCCTCCAACTGCCCAGTAGCGTCCTTCACGAACGGCCTCCACAGAGGTCGATCTTGACACGGAATCAGCGCTGCTGCAGCCTGACCACCTCGCTGCCCTATGACTACACCATGTGGCAAGCACTGATGGTCACCCACCCGATCGCTTAGCTTTCGAGACCCGACTAGATCGTAGGGCATATGTAACGTGATTTGATTGCAGGAGAACTGACGGCACTGTTTGCATATGTGGGTTTACGAGCAGGAACCCACTGTGTGCCCTGTCAACTACTCGCAGCTCACAGCCCAGGACACCCAGCTCCTGTTAGCCTCTGTGCGCGCACTCATCTCCACGCCTGCATCTACCCGTGCCAGGGGTCGCGCTCCTGTGCATACAAATATGCTTGACCTTGTGACCCCGATTAACGTGACTGATGGTATTCCAGCTACAGACGCGCGCGTACAGCGATTCACATTGAAACCCGTCGCAGATTTCATGCGTAATGGCTCTAATTAGAATCGGCGCGTCTCAATGTTTACACTCTCCCGTATCTCGACATCATTGCCGTCGAGCGTTATGGCTAAATGCAAGTTAATTTACGTACAGATTTTCCTTTTTTTTATCAAATGGTATAGGATTATATTGCTCTGGAAAGGCAAACGCTATGCCACCGTGCCCGCCCCTCTGGCAAATGTTAGCGCCAGCGTATTGCCCTGTCTCTGCCTCCCCTTGCACCGCCTCTCAGTGGTTCCTCGCGCCTCTGAGCTGCTATATCTTTTTTGAGTGAATAAATAGTGCGCGCAGTATACGTGGTAAATTCTTATTATGCAATTAGGTGATGCCCACAATTATTATTATTAATTTACCCCCAAGCTCTGTGATCCATATAAATGAAGATGGTATCGGCCAATAAAAGAGTGCTAAAATATGGGAAAAGACCTAGAGAAAACCCACACGTGCGAGGGGACAACCCACACGTGCGAGGGGACAACACTCTATCCCAAATAGGTGACAGAGTTGGGGTCCACGTGTTCTTGTTGGTCATGTGGTGGCGACCCGGTGTGCGGGTCACGCCGTGTGCTGATCCACCAACCCCGTGCGGGAGCACAGTGTGCCATCACATGTTTATACCACACAGCGTTCATATAAAACATTTCCGTTTTTGTTTCCGAAATAAACAAGTAAATGTATTCTTCAGAGATGCGTGCATCCCAATCACCGGATAGTCACCACTCACCAAAATCCACTCTTCAGAAGCTCACTAATAATAATAATAATAGCATTTATATAGCGCGTTTCACCCGAGGGTCACAAAGCGCTGCACAAAGCTGCAGAGAGAACGAC
>JAZEWU010000023.1:14800-25327 GCA_036362915.1 Geotria australis | reverse complement strand
GGGGGGGGGGGGGCGTGCAGTCACCGCGCATTGGCGTCTGAAGGCCGTGCGTGATTCACTCTCTTTTCACACTTATCAAGGGTGCTACAGAGTTTTAATATAATCTGTAGCCTGTTTAAGTGTCTGTGTGCATGTGAGAGTGTGTTTATGTGAGTGATTGTATTTAGGTACGTAAGATGCGTTAACCCAGGGTATTTTATACCAACGGACACTCCACCATCCCAGATCTCCATGAGTGATGGGGCAGTTGTGGAGAGAGTGGAGAGGTTCCCATCCCTAGGCAGTGTGCTTATGGCTGGCTCCGGTTCAGCAGTGGAGGTCTCGCTCCAAATCAGTGGAGCGGCATTATATTTTCATCGGCTGCGTAACGCTGTGTGGAAGCTGCCCGGCCTGTCGCTCCGCACGAAGCTTCGGGTCTTCTCAGCCGTGGGCATGCCGTCTCTTCTCTATGCCAGCGCAACGTGGACCCCCCTGGCGGAACGTCTACGCCGTTTGGAAACTTTCTGGCTCGCCTGCCTACGGTCCATCCTGGGTTTAACCAGGCTGGATTGTGTGAGGAGCTTACAAATATTAGAAAGATCTGGACAAGGTCCCATTTGTGAGCTCCTCCGGCAGGCGAGGCTGAGGTGACTGGGTCTTGTAGCCCGCATGCCCAACACACTTGACTTACGGGGAGCTGTAGTCAAACAAGCGCAACGACTACACGGGGAGCCTTCAGCCAGCAGTGGAAAGATCCTTGTTTACGGTGACTGCTGGCAGTCTGATAAGTGCGCGTGTGTAACCGAGATGTGAGATGGTAAAGGAGGTTGCAATCCTGATACAACTAGTGAATGGAAGACATTGTATTCACACAAACACACAGCGCCACAAATGTGCCGCCACTCCATCTTCTTCTTCTTCTTCATAGCAACGCATCTGTAATCAGTCTGCGGCGCCGCCACGGCGCTTAATGACCTAAACACCCGTTACCTCCCGCGGCATCCACACACAACCATTAGACACCATCACCAACCATGATCCATCCACTGCTACATGAATAATAATAATAATCTACTTTTGTAACACGCGCATTTTCTCCGGGCGCGTTGCACCCGTTGATTCGGAGGCGCGGAGCCATGCTCAATCGGTTTGTTGTGAGTCGGTGAAAATGTGACTTTTTAAGAGTTTTTTGAAGGCTGTAGGGGACTGTGTTTGACGCAATAGGCGTGGCAGGCTGTTCCAGGTTGTGGGTGCCGCGACCGAGAAACGGCGTTTCGCGAAGGTTGTGCGCGAACGCGGTGTGTGGAGTAGGTGCTGTGATGAGCTGCGCAGAGTACGGCATTGTGTTGACATTGCAGTCTTTGGGAGAATTTAACTTTGCAGACTAACGTTATAGCCGTGACGGCCGCGTGTAGTCTGAGCACCTCTCACGCTTGAAAAGTTATGATACCCAGTTAATTCTTATTGTTGTCTGTATAATTATATTTTCGTGCTAATGTTTATTTGTTGCTAAACGTTAATTTGATAAGTCTGTAATTAGCGTCTTAAACTTGCTAGCCGAGACCTTGTCCAGTTGAGAGGCCTTAGGCTTTTCCTGAGGCCTTTGCTTCTCATCTCTTCACAGCTCCTTACTGTTACAACACCGGACCACATAATTTCTCCTCTCTGTAACTACACCGGACCACATCTCTCTCACGTCTGATACTGTGCCACATCTCTCTCACGATTTTTTGAGGCGTGGTTGCATAAACACGCCTTGTGTGTTCTGTGCCACATCTCTCTCACGTCTGATACTGTGTTCTGTGCCCCCCTCTCTTAATTAGATACAGTATACATATACTGTATTTACTCGTGTGTTTGTAATTAGGCATCACGTGCGCTTTTAAATCTCCCTGCCTTGTTATTTCACCCTGTCTCCCTGTTTATGGTGCTAATTCTTAGTCATTACCTCTTGAGCATTTCTATAGTATCTAGTCAATAATTGATATATTTATATAGTTATTTATACTGGGCGCAGGCTGCTATTCCCTGGTATAGGTTTCAGCCATTAATTATTTTCTTAATTGATTAAAATCACGCATTATTAAGTTTACTCTTTATATTATAAGTTTTAATCGTTACAGTCTTCTTTGATTGTAGTGTAACATCGCGTTATGTGTGGTTTTTATGCGGTTTGCTTTGGTTTTTCAAATATTGTGAGACACCTGTTTTATCCCTTTGATTCCTATCTCAAATATTGTGAGATTCCTGTTTCTATCCCTTTGATTCCTATCTCTAACACTTACTGTCAATAGTCTTTATAATTTACCCTCACAGCCTATAGTGTAGTGATGTGTTACATCAGGCGCCTGTTCACGATGAAAACTTACACTTCCGCAGCTCTGCGGAGCTTAATTCCTCCACCAGTTCACTGTCCCCCCAGCCTTTTGGCTGTTTGCCGTGAGCTTAGGGTACTCCGACGTCCCCCTTACATTCATCGAGGAGGTGGCACTAAAAAGCCCTCTGTTCTGCCTACAGTTGCTCTCCCTACTGCCATCCCTGTATTAAGCCCTATGTATCATCTACAGAGGGTTCCACAAGATAGATCGGTTGCAGCTCGACGTTGCTTGATAAAAATTCCGCTGGTTAATGTTCCTCTACCAGCACAAACATTGCCTGCCCCCCGAAACCCACCTTGCTCTGCTCAACGTGCGCTCTCTGAACTCTGAAAAAGCCCCTCTTATTGCCGAGCTGATCTCAGACAACAGTCTGGACCTACTTTGCCTCACAGAGACCTGGCATCATCAAGACGATTTTCTCACAACAACCTGGCACGACAGCGTTGAGCCGCATCAGAAGTCCTGACAGGACGGCTTGAAGACTTTACGGAACAAATAAGTCTTCAGACGAGATTTGAAGATGTTCAAGGACTCCGCTGATCGAATTTCCAGTGGAAGAGCATTCCAGAGTCTTGGAGCAACGCGCGAGAAGGCTCTGTCACCCATCGAATGGGGGCGCGACCTGGGAACAAACAGCAAGCGTGTATTGGAGGATCGTAGTTGTCGTGTTGAGGAGGGTGCCTGAAGAAGGACACGGACGTATGTCGGAGCTGCATCAGAGAGAGCCTTGTAAGTGGGAAGGAGGATCTTGAATTCAATCCTGTATTTAACAGGTAACCAGTGGAGAGACATCAGTACTGGGTTTATGTGATCACGGATGGGTGTGCCAGTGAGGACTCTGGCAGCCGCATTCTGCACACGTTGGAGACGATTGATCAAGTAGGCAGGGATGCCGGGAAGCAGTGCATTGCAATAGTCAATTCGTGAAGAGATGAAGATATGTATTAGTTTCTCAGCATCAGCAGGTGACAGGATGTTGCGCAATCTGGCTATATTTCTGAGATGAAAATAGGCTACCTTCGTCACCTTATTGATGTGTGTCTCGAAAGTGAGTGAGGAATCAAGAGTCACACCTAAGCTTCGGACTGCATTAGCAACTTCAGTTATCTGGCCGCCAAGGATCAATTGGATAGGAGCAGCCTTAGACAACTGCTGCAGGGTTCCGACAAGCAAGACCTCCGTTTTTTCGCCATTTAGTTTTAGAAAATTTGAATTGAGCCAGGCCTTCACAGTAGACAGTGAAGAAGACATGCAAAAACCAGACGCATTGAGGGATGACTTTGCATGGATATAGATTTGGATGTCATCGGCATAGCAATGGTAACTAAGATTGAGGCTGCGCAGGATATGGCCAAGAGGTTGTAGGTAGATGCTGAAGAGGAGTGGGCCAAGAACTGAACCCTGAGGAACTCCAGACAAAACAGGAAGAATCTCCGAGTTTTGTCCTTCAAGGCTGACAAACTGCTTCCGGTGGGAAAGATAGGATCCCAGCCAATTCAGGGCAGATCCAGAGATCCCCATACTTTTAAGACGCTCAAGTAGGATCTGATGATCGACGGTATCAAAGGCAGCACTCAGGTCCAGGAGGACAAGAATGCTTGGCAAGCCTTCATCAGCAGCAACGAGAAGATCATCAATTACTTTAAACAAAGCAGTTTCAGTACTATGGCCGAGTCTAAACCCAGATTGAAAGGGATCGAGGAGGTCGTTGTAAAGAAGATGTTTCTGGAGTTGTGCAACTACAGCACGTTCAAGGACCTTAGAGATTAACGGTAGATTTGAGATGGGACGATAATTATCAGGGATGCTACAATCGAGGCCAGCTTTATCGAACTGAATCCCACCACGACTATCCCGGCAAACAAAAAAGCAACAATCATGAATCTAGCCGTGAAAACCTACATCCCTACATCGGCAAGTATATTGTCAATGAGTATAGAGTTCGTGGGTATATGGGTATGCTGCCTTTGAGTATATTGCCAGTATGTAGCTCGCACCTGTGTGGTGGTCAAAGTGTATAGTCCGTGTTGTAAGAGCTCGGGAATTCTTCTTCTTTGCGATTCTTCGAAGCACGATGGTCAGCATCTGGACATCGTTGTCTTTCAGCTCGGCCTCGAAGTGTTTGGTAGAATTCGCAGGCAAGACCAAGTATTACCTGACAGGGATCGCGACGTGAACGCTTCTACCTTGACCCCCGGGGTAACTCGGATGCGGTATGCACGGCGGCCCCGTGTTTTCGCCCCCGTATAGCCGTAACAGACTACAGGGGCAAGTGCCGTTAGCGAGCACCTATGAAGGTCGACATGGCACACGGGGGGGGTGGGTAGCCAGCACCAAGACCGGCCGCCTTTGTCTCCCTAGTGGCGGTGTTTGCACACCGCACCGGGTGCTCATTTGAGGCTGGGTCGACCTGGGGGAGGCCCAGGACCGGTTCAGAGAATCGTCACTGGTGTTGGCCGTGAGCGGGATTCGGGCTTGGGTCGCCGGATTTGTGGCCAAGCGCGCTGGCCACTGAGCCACCGCTCCTCACAGGCACTGACATGCAATGTATCTGTCACTCGCAATTGCGACTATAGCGGGACAACTGGGAGGCTCTAGAACCGATATTTAATGAGCTGCTCTGTAAACCTTGATTAACATTCGCCTCCTCGCTTAACGGCCCCGGGGCCTGAGTCACCCCCTCTCAGCCTCCCCCTCCCTCTCTTATGTTGCGCCGCGTATCTTGTCCCCCCCTTCCTCCCGCCACCCGCGCCGTTCACTCCCCGCTCTCAATCATGTCCAGGCGCAAGACGAGTGTTTCCTCTGCCGATGATTGACAGCCGCCATCTCTGTATCGGTGCTCGGCATGCGTCAGGTCCCCGATCATTCGCTGGCCTCTCATTGGTTGAATGCCTTTGTGACGGCACAAGCAGCCCACTGCCGGGATAGGCTCCGGATTCAGCGGTTTCTGACAATGGATGAATGTATCTCCTGACGAATTGTGCAGGACGCTGACTGGCCAGCGGTGGGCAGCTCTGCCCTTTGCTGTCCACAGTGCGGCTGTATTCAACATTTAGAAACGGCAAATAGACACGTGCATTATCTACGAGCGTTGTCTATGCGCACTGTAAATAAGTAAATCACATCGCCACATCTAGCCCGCCGCACTGACGGGACCGCGGCCTCCGCACGGAATCTTCGGCCACCGTGAGTAATCGTGACCCGCCACCGTTATCTCCGCCTCTTCACGTTTCCGGCGCCGTGACCAGCGGACTCACCCATCTCACCCATGTGACCGCTACAGCTGAAGCCGCCGCTGAACGCGACCAGTGTGAAGCACGCGTTAGCTCCCGATCAGCAGCTCTCGCGTGTAGATGTGATCCGGGCTGTGGCCCCAACCCAACCGGGACAGAGATAAGCTGTGCGTACGGGGAAAATAAGGTCCAGAAAAATATATCAATCCAGTCTTAATGTAAAATATACAAGGTTTTAACTTTTCTGGCAAAAAGAGACCTGTTAAGATCTTAAAACACCGAATAGACTACCTTTGTGCAAAGGTTCCAGTCTAAACAGCTAGACCCGAGCTACTAATGCATCGACATTTGCATTGTCCAAAACTGCTTGCCTTTTGGCAACACTTGGCTATACACTGAGACTAGGCTCTAACGAAAGCCGTCTCAAGTGTTGGGCCAATGAGTTTGAAGGACAATGCATATATTATCATAGCATTTATTTGCATGTTTTTGCCACAAGCATGTAGTGTGGCTGCTTGCAAACTGGAACCTTTGCACAAAGGTGTCCATTTGGTGTTTTAAGATCTTAACACTTCTCTTATTGCCAGAAAAGGTAAAACCTTGTATATTTTACATTATTTGTACACTGGCAAAAAAAGATGCCCATAGTCCAAACCAGTCTTGTTGAAGATGTTTTCCAGAAATTACATTAAACCCGGGCATTCCGTTATTTGTCAAAAAATGACCAATATTCGCCATGAGTCACCCCTGGTCCCAACACACGTGTCTAGCACTGGGGTCTCTTTTTAAGGTTCTGTCCACCCTAACCGCTGGATCTTACGCGACGCTTAGTCGACGCACAATCACGATGGAAAACGTGTCAACAGATCGGAACGTGAGTGATATATTCTGAACCTCATGGGTAGGGGGGAGGTTTGTCCAGCCCCCGCCTTTTCCACAAGGGTTGTTGGATCACGTAGAGATTTGTCAAACTCCAAACGTGTTAGAGTGCGAGAGAGCCAGGAGATGGCGATGACGGTACAGCAAATAGGTTAGGAGAGCGTCTGTGCGTCATTATGAATGTCACGGCCTCGGCCGGCAGGGTGGCGCAGTGCTAACATCTGCGCCTCACAGAAAGAAAATCCTGCCGGAGGCGGTTCGAGTTCCGCCTGGGGCGCCTATGTGTGTGGAGTTTGTGTTCTCTCCTCCTGTTCTGCGTGGGTTTCCTTCGGGTTCTCTGGTTACCACTGCGCCACCTTGCCGAACATCGTGAATTATATAAAATCACGATAGTCTGTTGCTGAGGAAAGGGATGTCTGGTCCACTCTCCTTGGACTGCTGTCACCGCGACCCTCACCAGGACAACCGGTTTAGAAAATGGATGGATGGACAAAATTTCCCCCCGGTGCCCTGTGATGGACTGGCGTCCCATCCTGGGTATAGCCCTGCCTTGCGTCCTGTCTGCTGAGATAAGCTCCGGCTCACCGCAACCCTGTACAGGATTAAGCGGTTTCTGACAACGGATGGATGGTAACACATAACATGCTTTAATGAAAGCTAGAGCCTTATTACATAATGTGCAACGTGTACCTCTGCGAGATAAAATACAGCGTACCACCAGCGCATGAGAATTGACGCGGCGTGGGTACGTTTCCAGGTGACGCTCAAGGCCCTCCAGGGGCAGTGCGCAGTAGTCTACAGAAAGTATGCCAAGACAGCAACAGAAACATAGTGATGCGGTCGAGTGTGCATGGCAAGTGACAGGCAATGCAACACGATCTTAAATGGGATCACCCCTACCTACCTCTTCCCTGCCCGTATCACTTCTACCCCCCTTCCCTCTCATACCTCTGCCCCTTCTCATTTCATTCTATTCTACTCCCTACCGTGCACTCTCCGCTCACACTCCCTCCCTGTCTCGCTCCGTGTTTGTCTTTAAGGAAGTGACAGCCATCTTAGGGGACGCTGGCAGATTTTTGCCGCTCTTAAGATTGCCCGTTTCACGACCTTTCGGTATATTCGAAGCAGCCTTAATCGTTTTATTTTTGTTGCTTTGGTTTTATTAGTTGTTTTTCCTGTCGTTGTTGACATGCCGTTCTTTCCGCGGCCCTTGTGCAGCGCTTTGTGACCCTCGGGTGAAAGGCGCTATATAAAACGCTATTATTATTATAATTAAAATTACGTTTGTTCACTCTTATGTGTACCGAGATAGGGTCCGAGCATCAGAATTTACTGTTACCCTCCGAGGTGCGACGGTTATCATAGGGGAAGTGTATCTCCTGTGCTCGTGAGCGACGCAGAGAACGGACAAGCGGGGAAGAACGGGACGATGCTGACCATCACAGATACTCTTAAAGATTTCGGCTCAAAACTGGGTCTTTGGCAAGAGGCAGTTGTCCGGGTTTCCAGTGACATGCTTCCATGAGCGAGACAACGAGATCGCGGATACCAGCGGCAGAAATTAGGGTTCTCCGCAGGGTTGCTGGGCTCACTCTACGTGACTAAGTCAGGAGCACAGCAATCTGGGACAGCCTGGGAGTAGAGTCGCTGCTCCTTCGGATTGAGAGGAGCCAGTTGAGGTGGTTCGGGCATCTGGCAAGGATGCCCCCTGGGAGGCTCCCCCGGGAAGTCTACCAGGCACGGCCCATTGGGCGGAGATGTAGAGGCCGACCCAGGACAAGCTGGAGGGATTATATCTCTCGGATGACCAGGGAACGCCTGGGAATCCCTCAGGAAGAGTTGGAATCTGTTGCTGAGGAAAGGGATGTCTGGTCCACCCTCCTTGGACTGCTCCCGCCGCGACCCTCACCAGGACAAGTGGATTAGAAAATGGATGGATGTTTCCATCAAAGTCGTGAGCTGCAGAGGCAGCTGTCAGGGCGCGCAGCCTCATAGTCACACATCTGGTTTGCCTTCGAATCATGTTTATCTTGTTAACACGACGTCGCAGACCTCTCTAGTCAGACAATCACCAGAGTAAACGTCACATTTATGATCAATCGATTCAGCTGAAAAAGGGGATGGTGCCGGGAAACTGTGTGAAACTGTTTGTCTCGTTGAAGTGAGCAGCCGTGTTACCGGCAACGTTTGGAGGCAGTGAGTTAGGCGGCAGTAACATGTCTCGGTGTTTTTCTATCAATCCGCATCCATTATTTACATGCCGACGTCAGAGCCGCTGTAATTCACGCGCCGTAAGTTCGCGCGCAGGCACTCCCCTTTGAAATATGAATCCAGCAGCTGTTTTGTCATCGCGGTTGTTGTAGCTGTTGTTGTTGTCGTGAAGAGCCGGGAAGTGGCCCCACGCGTTCGCCATCCCACTCGTCCTCCTCCCCTTCCTCCCGCCGCGAACCGGCTGACTCATAGCGCCTCTGACTCAACGCTCACGGGCACGCGCATTCTCCCCACACGCAGCCATCCCCCCCCTATAGCCTTCACACGCTGTAGGGCCAAGTGCTGTTAGCGAGTAGCACCTATGAAGGTCGACACGGCGCACGACCGGGGTGGGTTGCCAGCACCACGCCTGACACACATGCACAAATCTCCCCCGTATAGCCTAACAGACTGTCTGTCGGGTAAAGTGCTGTTAGCGAGCACCTATAATAATAATATCATTTTATAGAGCGCCTTTCACCCGAGGGTCACAAAGCCAGCACGGCACACGAGGGGAGTGGGTGGCCAGCACCATGCCCGGCCGCATTTGTCTCTCGAGTGGAGATGTTTACACACCGCACCAGGTACTCATTGAAGTTATTTGCGAGTCATGTTTCAATCGTGGCCAATTCGCACGACACACAAGTGGCCTACTCTTTTCGAATGACGTCACGGGGTTTGTAACGTGCGCTGTGAAGCAGACGGCGCGTAATGTGCACGGTGAATAAACACATTAACTCGGGCGACCGGGTGGATTCGAACCTCGGAGCAGAACGTACGGCGTAAATAAGCAGCTGGGGTCGCGTGTAAACAGATGTTTGTCGCCGATTCCTGTGCGTCCATAAACAAGCCGAGCGCGACTTCACCCGCTGCCTTTGTGATGTTCCAGAGAGATGGAGAGCCAAGCGAGAGGAAAAAGGGAGAGGCGCAAAAGGGAGCGGGGAGAGGCGAGAGAGAGAAGAGAGAGAGAGGGTAGAGAGGGAAGAGAGAGACGCAGGGGAGCGGGGACACAGACGGGAGAGGTGGAGGGGAGAGTCCCGCATTATTTACGCGGAATGACAGCACGCGTATCCTGACTTCCTGCTTATGAAGAGCGGCTCCCACTGCATCACGGCAAAGGTTAAGTGGGTTCACATCCCGCGCTGCCCGACCGTCTCCGCCGTGTCTATGTGTGCCTGTGCGTGTGAACGCGATGGTGCTGGCCACCCACCCCGCGATGGCCTCTATAGGTGCTAGCTAATATCACTTGACCCTTTAGTCTGTTAAGGCTGTACAGGGGATCTTTGTGCATGCGATGCGTGGAAGATGTAGTTTGTGCACGCTTTAGTTTGTGAATGGATGGGCGGCAAGGTGGCGCAGTGGTAGCAACCGCGCCTCTTGGAAAGAAGGTCCTGTCCAAGGCGGTTCGATTTCTGCCTCGAGCCCCTTTCTACATGGAGTTTATGTATTTTCCCCTTGTTCTGTATGGGTTTCCTCCCGTAACAAAAAATACACCTAGAACTTGACCGATTTCATCGTAATATTTAGGATGCAGTGTTGTGGAAAATGTTGGCGCCGGCTAACAGCGTGGCTGCCCTCCCCTTCCCCGCGGTTTTCTGGCTGTGGCTCTGAGTCGCTCTCTCTCTCTCTTTGGCATTGAACGAATATGTGCGGCGCGTTTTAAATTGTAATTATTATTGTGTTTAGTTGTAATAAAAGATCACATGCGACGATTGCGGGCGGCACGGTGGCGTAGTGGGTAGCGCTTCCGCCTCACAGCAAGAAGGTCCCGGGTTCGAATCTCGGCTCGGGGTGCCTTTCTGTGTGGA
>JAZEWU010000023.1:0-13347 GCA_036362915.1 Geotria australis | reverse complement strand
CTTGCGGAGTTCAATGAAAATGCAAGGGGCTGTGTAAGAAAATGGGAAACTGTAATTTGACCATCGCGCTGCTTCGAAGAATCGCTAAGAAGAAGGTCTCGCTTTTTGGTGAATGATTTCCGTGCAGACAGGATATGACGAGCCAGGATTAAACACTCACTGCTGGCATGCTGATCGACCGGCCTAGAACCGATGTGACGGGAGAGCAGCGTCACGGCGAGAGCCGCACAGGAGGCGCCTCCTGGGAGGAGAGGACGAGACGGAGCTGGAGAGATCGGGGCAGGAGGCAGAGGCTGTAACTCGGACTTGACTGATAATCCTTATATTATTGGTTTTGTTTTCCTTGCAAATCAATCCCTTGCCGATGATTCATTGCCACCTGGCCTGGTTATGCCCGGATTGGTGTGTTTTTAGGCAACCCTTCGACACTTAATGTTGCCTCAAAGTGCAACTAGCCTGGCACAAGCGCTGTGGCGACATCACCACTTAGTGGCGAATGGCAGCTGTTGCTGCTGTGGCCTGCATGGGATCGTTGCGTGTCTGTACGCATTCATGTTCCTGGATGAAATACGGCCACCAAGACGTCACGTTTATTGTACATACCACCGTGAGCCGTACATACGTACAGTAGACAGGAAGGCGCTATACCCCATTACCTATGAGTCATGACAGGTCTTAAGACAAGGGTATATTGAATTCCCACTGGGTCTGTGTGAGCCTCATTCATGAATCCTATTCCTGTATACGTGGACTTGGGTTATACATTCACTCAGGCTGCAGGGTTGCCTCTTTAAAACAACACACAACTCATGATAATAAACAATTGTTGTTATTCATATTGACTCATGATGCACTGAGAAAGGGAAATATATGTATTTAAGAACGCAAGAGACATATTGACTGTTAGTGAGCTTTAACGTTGACTTGAGCATAGCACATTAAGGTACGAGATATTGGTCTGTACCGTGTTCACGTGCGTTTTCGCCGGGCACTCCAGTTTCCTCCCACAGTCCAGAGACACGCTACTTCATAGGTTAATTGGCCTATCTATCTAAATTACCTCCGATGCCCTGTCATGGACTGGCGTCCCATCCTGTGTATGTCCCTGCCTTGCGTCCTGTCTGCGGGGATAGGCTCCGGCTCACCACGACCCTGTAGAGGATTAAACGGTTTCTGACAATGGGTGGATGGATATTGGTCTGCAGTCGAGACTAACGATGGTGTGTCGGCGTGGGTAAACCTACATCCAGCATTGAATATATCATGGCTGATGATGACGATGACCAAGTATATTGTTATCGGTGGTTGTACAGACGTTAACGCAGATGGTAAATTAAAGGTGGAAGGATGCAAAACAGTTGTTTTAACTTATTCACGGGTGGATTCAAGGCAGCTGTCATGATTTGAAGTCAAAGTTGTTTTCAAGGATATTATTTTGTCCCCCATTGTGATAAATGTACTGTCCTCTCATGGCTGAGAATTTGTGGGAACCCACACATGAACGAACCTAATCATAATACAATTCTAACACCCGTATCGTGAACAGAAGAATTAAGATCAATTAACGTATTAATGATGCATCGTTCGATGCATAGATGATCATAAGGGCGGCCTCACACCTGCGTGTCTGTGTGCGACTGTGGTGCGTGGCGCAGTTTGTACGTGGCTGTGCATTTGAGTGGATTCGCTTCCGTCCGTTCTCCACTCCGCTCCTAAATTGATCGGATCTTCTTCTTCTCGAAAAACAGGACATGCTGATTGACTGTGAGGGGGGGGGCGGAGAGGGGGGAGGAGGGCAAGCGGAGAGAAATGAACGCTGTCCATTCCACCCAACGCAATTACAACGTAAAGTGAGCTGCTGTGTGACTCAGCGAGCCCCGGTGCCGGCGGGGGCTCGGCATTCTAAGAATAACAACCAGAACAATAACTGTCGGCTCAAACGGTGACACACACTTAACACAAAACCGAATGCCAATGAATAGCGGAAAGCGCCTTCTAATATAATGCGCGCGGACATTAAATCAAAAAGTCAAAGCGATGTCTTATTTAAACGCGCATTGAGGTGGCACGTATCTCCTGTTTAGAGTCCCGAGCCAGAGGTGGGGATTCTATGTTCCTTTGGTGGGGGTGACTTCCCCACAAATTTATGCTCGTTACAACACAACCATGGGCACTCGTGGTGTGTTATCGCGGGGGTGGGAGCGGGGATGACGCGCCCACGGCTACACATGTGTTAACCCCGCGTGCGCTTCGCTCCACCCGGGGGGTGTGGGAGGGAGGCTCTTTCGAGGAATCATGGAATTGGCGACGGAAGCCCGCACGGCGGGGGTCATTATCCACGGGCGCCCGAGACCGCTGCCGCTAACGTTGCGTCACACAGGCGCCCTGAGGTCACGGCATAAACACCCCGCATTATCGCTGCGAGCATCTACCCACCCCGGCCTCCCGGACAACATCCAAAAGAAGGCCCTAAAAATAGTCGGTATGATCCAGGACACCGCCCGGACACATTTGTCCATCCCCAGCTTGCATTACAGACGACAGGTTTCTGCTGCCACAGTCCTGTCCAAGATGCACATCCACGACTGCCCAATAAACCTTTGCTCCCCCCACCAAATGTCAGACGCCGTGCCACCTGACTACGCACAGCCATGCCATGCTCTCACCATCTCAGTCACCAGGACACGTTTTCTGGATCGAAGCTTCATACACACTGGTGTCCGTAGCTGGAATAGCTTCCCTGAAAACGTTGGAGGAATCGCAGACCACGGTCTCCAGGACTTCAAATGCGGGGTGCATGCTCACCTCCCATCCCACTAACACGCTCACTAACCATGAATATGTGCCACGCGTTATAAAATTATTATTATATTTACCCAAGAGGCCTTGCAAGAGTCTCAAGATGCATTTCAGGAGGGTGTGGGTCACGGTGTGGGTCGCAGTGTGGGTTACAGTGTGGGTCATGGTGTGGGTCGTAGTGTGGGTTGTGGTGTGGGTCGTAGTGTGGGTCACAGAGAGTCGCGGGGTGGGTGAACCAGGCTGGCAATTACCAACAGGGTCTCTCTTGCGCATCACCATCTTCTCAGCGAGACGATTCCGCTTGGCATTGAAGCAGTAGCCGGTGCCGGCAGCGCTCAACATTTGCACCAGCACCATCCTGCAAGCACACATGAATAAATCACGTACACTGAACCTCTCATCGTTGCTCGTGACTGGCCTTTAGCCTTTCGTTGGAGCTCACGGGCATTGCGATCAAGTGTGGGAGCAGAGACAGCGGTGAGTGGCGTCCACCTTCCTGCTCCAACCCATAGGGTTGCTCCTGGCAAAGCCTTAAAATGAACCTCCTTCCTAACAGTCCCTCATGGCAAAACCCCTTCTATTGCCCAAATGCTGACAATAACGGCCGACCTGACGTAGCCATGAGACCAGGGGCTAACCCAAAAGTCCTCTACTCATGTGCACATGTATAATAATAAATGCTATTTATAACAGGCACATATTCATTCAATGTCGAAGGTATCAATTTGAAAAGAGAATGACTCAGAGGTGCGAGGAAACTAAAGAGGAGGAAGCAGCCAGGCGGTTTGCCTGGCTGCTTCCTGAGAACCCGGAGGAAACCCACGCAGGGCAAGAACACACGAACTCTACACAGAAAGGCGCCCAAGGCGAGAATCGAACCGCCTTGGGCAGGACCATTGCTTCTGTGATGCAGAGATGCTACCGCTGCGCCACTCGCATTTACGTGACAAACGTGCAATAGATGTGCAGTGGGCGTGTAAGATGGTGGAGCTGATGGGCGCGGTGGAGGTGAAGGAAGTGAACACGGTGGAGACGGACAAGATGGTGGAGGTGGAAGAGGTGGTGGACAAGGCGCTGGTGGACACGGCAGTGGAGGTGGTGGTGGAAGTGATGGCCCGGCAGTGGTGGTAAAGTTAGTGGTCACGGTGGGGATGGAGACAGAGGCGGTGGACAGAGTGGCGGTGGTGGAGGGGGTGAACACGGAGATGGTGGTGGACGTGGTGGTGATGGTCGAGGCGGTGTCTCTCACTTGGATTTCGCTTTCGCCACTGTAAGAGAGACACAAGAGGTCGCATATTAGCGGACAGTGGGCGTTGTGGGCACTCAAGTGATCAAAAACCCAACAAGCCGACCTGGTGAGGTTCGGCTCAGTGGCTAAAGTTTGGGATAAAGTTGGCATTGTCTTGGCTATTGTGGTAAGGGTCGTCAGCGGGGGTATTCAGCCCCCAAAAACGGATGAAGACTCCCTCCCCATTGCGAGGCACGCTAATTCCATCCACAAGTCTTACACTCTTTAATTTGCCTGCTGACTAAATTGTCCCTGGTGTTCTGTAATGGACTGGCATCTCATGCTGGGTATAGCCCTGCCTTGCGCCCTGTGTCTGCCGGGATAGGCTCCGGCTCACCGCAACTCTGTACAGGATTAAGCGGTTTCTCACGATGATGATGTCTATATGTGCGCATTATAAATGTAAAAAATATTATTATTACACGCGGCCCAGGACCGAATGACCCGGTCTCGTCATAACTCGCAGCAGGGTTGAGCCGAGACAGACCGTTTGCTTGGACGACCACCCCCTCGCGTGAAGCAGGTGGTATAAGCTGCGGGGCTGCACGGGGCACCGGGCAGCAACATTGTACTCTTCAGGGTGGTCCAGATGTCTTGTGACGCCCATTTAATCAACCTATAACGTTTTTTTACTTTGCTCATTCATTTCTGTTTTAAATAACCCTTAATTATTTCAGATGGCGGATACGACGAACGGCTTGTTAGTGAGGAGCGTATGGCCTCATCTTCTTCTTTGCGATTCTTCGAAGCACGATGGCTAGCTTCTGGACATCGTTGTCTTTCAGCTTGGCTTCGAAGTGTTTGGTAGAATTCGCAGGCAATACCAAGTACTACCTGACAGGGATCGCGACGTGAACGCTTCTACCTTGACCCCCTATGGCCTCATGAAAGATCATAAACCGGAACAGAAGACGACGTAAATGGGGGTCACACCGCATGTGGACCACCCCGTAGATTCTTGTACCGTACTTCTAGCGCCCTCACGTGTGTGCTCCCCGCCTTCACCAGCCCGCACTCCGCACCGCGAACTAACGTGTAGGCCAAATAACGACGCACTGCGAGGCCCTCATCCAGCAGTGGATTTACGGGGGACGCGAACGTGAGGGCTGCACTCACAGTTGGCCGTGGTTAGGAACATGACTTTGGTCCGGGTAGCAGCCGCCTCACAACTCGGCGAGAGCGGAGGGGCGGGGGGGGCGATGTCGTGTCTCCGGGCGCCGTGCGTCGCCGACCGTGTCCCCGTGCGGGGAGTGTGGCCACCCTGAGCCGCTGTGCCGGGTCCCGGTGCAAGGAGTGCGGGGTCGCCGAGTGGCTGTCCCGCCCGCCGCACACCCGCCGTAGGGGTCACACGAGGCTGGCGGCTCAATAAGCGATTCTCGCGCGTCGTCACGGAGTCGATACGCGCGGGAAGGCCACTGTCGCCTTAGATGAAGGAGGAATCCGTGTGTTTTCTATCACTGTGGGATAACGATCGATGCAGATGCGACAATACACGGACAGATAACTACGAAGGAGAGCAGAAAAGATACATTCCATGCTAGATTTTGCATTTGATCGATTTGCGCGGGAATCGAAACAGGCGAATTGCGGGGCGGCGCCGTGACCTCTCCTCATGCCCCGGAATTTGAAACCCGCGTCAAAATCTAAACTATTTTAAAACTCTAAAACCCCACAACATTTTCAAAACTCAGAATTGTATCTCATCCCTCGACCGCATATTGACGTTTTTTTAACAACAGTTTAACACGAAGTAACCGTGAAGGTGGGTGACGTGGACGGAAGCGGAGCCGTGATCGCCACGTCGCCCGAGTAGGAGGTGATGGCGCCGCTCCGCGCCGTCTCGCTGCCGCCGCTGCTGCTGCTTCTCTCCCTCAGCCTCCAGCTGGCCGACGTCGCCGCCATCTCCTTCTACCTGCCCGCCAACTCGCGCAAGTGCCTCAAGGAGGAGATCCACAAGGACGTGCTCGTTACGGGCGAGTATGACGTCTCCGAGCAGCCCAACGTGAAGGCGGACTTGAAGGTAGCGCGACAGGAGGGAGCGGTGTGTGCTAGGGGGTTAGCCAAGGGTGGATCGAACATGACTTGGTGAAGTAGCAATGTTTCACAGTACGAAGCCTAGCTACGTTTAGAGAGGCAAGAGCTTATTTTGCGAGGGAAATTCGATAATTGTTTCCGAGAGTATTGGGGGATTGTACAGGTGGTGTGATGGTGGGGAGAGGCGAGGCGCCGGGTGGCCGAGCGGTGACACCCGGGGCGGTGGCGCCAGTGTTTGTCGCCGGGACCACAGTCATACCAGCCACGGAGGACGCCTTGTGGAAACATTGTTATTGGTCCCGGGTCTGGTTCTGATGATGTGTATGATCATCCAGTCACCACCCATAGTTCGATCCGCTGCTGGATGAAGGGCTCTCGAAGCGTCTGCCATCAGGGCCCCGGGATGTAACAAATACAAAACAGCCGTGTCGAGTGCCCCTGCTCTCTTTCGCGACGTTTCGGAGGCTTCATTAGAAGCCTGATTGATGGTCATCCATCAAGTCGTGAATACCTCCCATGTCTAGATTCCCCAGCGCTTCCTCACCCCTTCCGTGTCTAGATTCCCCAGTCCGCACCGGCGTGGCGGGGCGAACCCGCATCTCGTGAGTGGCCCGGGATGCGGCGCGCTCTCGGCTCTGACCAATAAGGAGGCTGTGATGGGCGCCCTGGCGCTAATCCGCGTTATGGTTTTACATGACTGCGGATTAATGTTGGTTATGCAATGAGAAGTCAAGTGTCTAGATCACATACACGTAAGATACATGACGGTGAGATTTCTTGTTACCGTTCTTTCAACTCTGTGCAAACAAGGAGTGAAAGTCCTGTGATGGACTGGCGTCCCATCATGGGTAAATAGCCCTGCCTTGCGCCCTGTGTCTACCGGGATAGGCTCCGGCTCACCGTAACCCTGTACAAGTTTAAGCGGTTTTTGAAAATGAATGACTGATTATAGAACGGGTGAAAGTGACAAATGCATAGCAGCGTAGCAGCAATGGGTTTTTTGTTTGGCAGTGTGCTCCACAGAATTGCTCTCCTTAAGTGCTGTTTCGGGATAGCCATGTCTGGTGCATCCCGAAAGAGCAGCTATGGAGAGAAATTCTCATACATGCTGTGGAAACCTACATCATTACATTCTTATGAAACTACAATGCGAATTTGTTTGGTGTCCGACTATCATAATTCGCTGCACGTAAAAATTGTCGTTACTTATTTAATAGACAATCAGTCATAGCAATGACTTGAACAAAGACTGGGAGTAGTAAACCTGGAATTACGAGCATGGTGAAGTACGGTCAAACAACCGCCCTGACCGACAAAGCGTGTGGAGGTTTTCATCCAGCAATGAATTGACACATTGGCTATACATGTACAGAACAACACATTAGAGGGTAAAACATGGCAAAACCTTTGCTCGTTTACAGCAAATAAGAGATGGGTTTTGCAGTGATGTATAAATATTACCATCAACACTGGAAGCGTGTGTGCAGGCGAACGGTTCACGCAATGGCGCTTCAAAGCAGAGGACTTGACTAATTTATCGCTATTGCTTGATTCACAGTTTATCTGTCTTGATGTTATTGACATGCCGTTCTCTCCACAGCCTTGTGCAGCGCTTTGTGACCCTCGGGTGAAAGGCGCTCTATAAATGCTATTATTATTTATTATTACTGACCAAAACGTTCATGTCACTGTGCCCCCATCCGGTGTTTTTTAAGTTGTTTTCCGAGAAACATACATTTTAATACGATTGTTTACATTATCGGCTGTTGTGTTGTGACTCCTGACGGCTGACATTCCGTGTGTGGGCAGGATAACCATTTATAATTTGGAAATGTCGCGAGTTCATCCACTTGCTGAATTGCCATATGTTACGAGTGTTGCTCGGCTTGCCCCTGTCCTGGTAGGAAGCGTGAGTCAACAACGACAGGTTTTTCCCCCGGTGCTCTAGTCGAGTGCTACTGATTTTCCTGGCGGCTATTGATTGTCATTTAGATTCGTTTCAACACCGATATCCTGGTTGCCATTTTATGTTAGCTAAGAGAGGACGATATTTGACAAATGCTTAACAATGCAGTGTTCTTTCATGATGCGATACAAAAATGCGATTGTGATCATTCTCTGCTTGTTGTGACATCTCTTAACTCTCCAATTGGCAGGTCACCGACTCGTCAGGGCACATTCTTTACTCAAAAGAGGATGCTTCCAAGGGAAAGTTTGCCTTTACTACTGACGACTATGACATGTTCGAAATCTGCTTTGAGAGCAAGCTTCCCATGGGTAAGACGTTTGTAAGTCAAGTCCCACATTCAATATTTTTCTGTGGTAGGATTTTATTTGTTTAGTATTAAAGTCACATTATATATTTTTGGAATTATTCCCCAGTTTTATGCCAATTGTGCTATTTACACCATACCACAAAATGACCGACCAGTTCACTGGCTGAGAAACAGGCAGCAAACAATTGCAGTGGTCCCTTGCTTTTTACGATGGCCTTGCAATACTATGAAATAACTTTACGATATACGCCCTGTAATAGTATTAGTATTACATTATGATAAATTTTCACTTTACGATACGTATTACGTTATGGCTGCTTGTGAGCGTGTGTGGTGCGGCAGCCAATCGGCGATGCAAACGTATGCCGCTTGGGTAACTTCTCAGCCAATAGCAGAGGCTTTTTAATGTTTACATCTTAAGTTCCAAGGTCTTGGAACGAATGAAAATAAAACAATGCACAATATTATTGGTGTGACTTTACGATGGTTTCACATTACGATACGTGCTCTGGTACGGATTCATATCGTAAAGCGAATGACGACTGTACCTTTAAAATCTCTGCAGTTGCCTCTGAACAACTCCACTGAACGGTGATAACGTTTTGTGTTTCACTTCACGTTTCCCAGGAATAGGAAGAGTCCCTGATCAGTTTGTGACACTCAACACCAAACATGGGGTGGAGGCCAAGAACTATGAGGATGTAAGTGGACTCCAAACTTGTATTGTGTGCTCGCCATATATTCAGTATCGGGTATACTGGCCTTTACGGTGGCCATCGGCCGCGATCAGCTCCGAGCCGGTTAACCAATGAGAAGCCAGGAAATTATTGGTGACCTGATTTATATCTCCTAAAATGACTGCGCAACAACAGATGTGTGGTTAAAACTCCCTCCCGTCTGATGCCACTCCCCTCATTCACATCACCACACCCTACTTAATTCTCAAGCTCTTGATCCTTAGCTTGGGAAGGGTCATTCAAGTGCTTTTCTTATGTCTTCATCAACAGTGTTTTATATGTGAAACCATTTTAACAATAAAAATGCATGTGCTCTTGACCTGATGATGATGTTCAGATCGCCAAGGCTGAGAAGCTGAAGCCGCTGGAGGTGGAGCTGCGACGACTGGAGGACCTGTCCGAGTCGATTGTCAACGACTTTGCGTACATGAAGGCGCGCGAGGAGGAGATGAGGGACACCAATGGTGAGAGCGACTGGAACTTTACCTTAGCTTCTGTCTTAGATGATGCCCAAACGTTGGTTTGGATGGCTACCTTTTTTAAAAGGGACAGAGTAATTGATACAACAAAATTGTCGACTCCAACTTTTAATAGAATAACATACTTATTCAATTCATTTTACAGATCTTGTTTTTACCTCATTCACATAAAATGCATGTCACAAGATTTCAAATGACTTCTCAGTCACTGAAATCAATAGATTGCTTCGTTTTCAGTGACTGATATACGTATATACCAGTTAGACACTTGGATATGCTTATTGAGCCCTGTTTGGTGTTGTAGACGCAGCGAGTACAGTTTCACACTTGCTGACTGGCTGGCTCGTTCCTCCAACACTTGTATAAAGAAAACAACGTGTAGAGTTGTTACAGTGATAGGGAGTGGAGCAGTGACGTAGCGGTGAGCATGCTGTACTATGATTGTGTGAGACTTGGGTTCATTTCCTGGCTATGGCTATCATCAATAGAGACTAATATGCGAGCCAATCCTTTACGTTCCTCTTCACCTGCACGCATTGGCCAGTGTGCTGAAGTATGCTCAAACAACCCCCATGACCTATTCGGAATAGAGGAGGCTTTCGTCCACTGTTGGATCAACGGATGTATATATTTTTATGATGATAGTGTACCAGTTTCACACTTTAATGGAAGCCTTAAAGATTTACCCCATCGTCGCAAATGAGGCTCGTCATGTTTTTGACAAAAGTCGGGCAAAAAGAAGCAAAATACAACGCGGTGATCGTGCCATTAAATATTTTAGGCTGGACACCGATGCAGCAGACCATTGAATAGCTCGGCTTTAACTTCCGGTTTTGGCTAATCACGGGCAATTTTGCCGTAATGCTTTTTAACTGTCATGGGGTGATGTTTTTGATACTTCGCGGGAAGCTTTTTGCCATTTCTCGTACACCGGTGAAAGGCGATGGTGACACATCGTGACGCATGTTGAGGTGGTAATGACGTGATGAGTCGTGAAAACATCTCGCTCAACTTTTGTACATTTACCGTTCTATGTATTGTGGTTGCCTCTTGTTTTTACCCTTATGGCACCCAAGCGTGAACTAACGGGTCAGAGTGAAAGTGGTACAAAAAGATGTAGAAAAGTGACGACCTTTACTGAGAAAATAGAGCTGTTGGTTACGGTTATCCTGAAAGAACAGCTCTGAAGAGCAACCATTGGCGCTTACTGTATGTTGCCTCGTAGTGAAAGTGCAGCATCAATGGTACGCCATTATGGGATAAATAAATATACTGTACGGTTTAAGATTTAAATATTGCGATTTTGACTTTTGCTGTACATTTCTGGAACACAACCCCCACGATATTCAACGGTCCACTGTATAGCTGTCCATGGTATGTATTGTTAACACCAATTGTTTCGCCTGGTGCTGCCTGCACGTCGAGCCAATAGTTGGATGTGATGCCAAACAACACGTAGCGTTATGACCCGGAAACTCATAATAATAAGAGTACATTTTATAACGTGCACAAATTCCACGCTTTGTCATGGACGAGATACGGATACGGAGGCGTAGCGAAAAAACCGCAAAGAGGGGAGAAGTCGGCCAGGCGGTAAGGCCGGTGCCAGCCTGCCAGACACTGCTTTCCTATATATTATGATGTTATCAGCCAATTAATTAGTGTTTTTTAGTTGTGGGAGGAAACCCACGCAGAACAGGGCGAGAACACACAAACTCCACACAGAAGGGGCCCCAGGCGAGAATTGTATCGCCTCCGTCAGGATTTATTTTTTGAGGCGCAGATGTTACCACTGCGCTCTCATCTGAGAGCTGTACAGCACAACCGCTAAAACCTACGCAGTAGGGACATGTGTATGTCATTAAGGGTCTAACGTGAAGGTTTCTGCTGTCTGTCCTACGGTGTTTCCCTCGGCAGAGTCAACCAACTCTCGTGTGCTGTACTTCAGCCTCTTCTCCATGTGCTGCCTCGTGGCGCTCGCCACATGGCAGGTGCTCTACCTGCGCCGCTTCTTCAAGGCCAAGAAACTCATCGAGTAGCGCCCGGCCGTTTGCGCAAAGTCCACCAACCCACACCACCTGCTGTATTTATTTGTGCCAGTTTTACCAGGAATTATATCAGTGGTCTCACCCAGGCAAGTGCTCAAATGAAAATGCATCCTTTTTGTTTTCAAATGGTGTTTGTTTGATTTGTCTCCCTAGCTTTTGGGCAATACACTGGGTGTTTGTTTTATTTTATTTTCCTTTCAGCTTGCGTTTATACTGCGGTAGATTGTGGCACACCCTGTCAAGTGTATGACCACTTTATGATGTCTGGTATAAAGACCCGCGTTTTTATTTTGTGCGTGCAAGGGTATGGTCCATGAAGCAGTCGTTTTCCTTTCAACTTTTGAAGTTCTGTAATTGAGGAAAGTGATGCAAAATTGTATTCATTGGAATTTGATTGCACCAGGCAAATGTTTAATATAAAACGGCCAACATGCTAGAACAACACCTTGACTATATTTTGTTGCGTAAAAAATAAATTTGAGACTGCTGGGTAGAGATGTAACTTAGCTTACATAAAAAAACAAGTTGAAACTTTTTACAAGTCACTTGTACAGAGTTATTTTGTAAGAAATAGTGATTAATTCCAGAGTTGTGGCACAGGTGTGATCTTCATTCGGAAAGTGTCGCCAGGAGAAAGTGTTTTCTCATGAAGGGGATGAGAGTTGCAGTAGTAGCTTCATCACTGCAGGCTGGGTGACTGATAATATACTTGAGAAAAAGATAAATACTTCCAAGTGATGATGTTTCGTGTTTTTATTGATTCGTTTTGTGTCAATTAGTGGTATGTTTACAGTACACTCCTTGCTAGTCACATCTAATTACAGCACACTTACAGAGCCATCTGCATGACCTTGGATGCTCATTTTAGCCTCGTGATGTAACGAGAAGGGAGCATATTGATCATTGTTCCCCCACACATGCCTTCGGCCAAAATGTAATGGGAATTGCAAACGTTGACTTGAATCTGTGGAAGTTACAGGCACATGTGTGTCCTTTGACGCATTGGCATTTTAACAAAATTAAGTGGCAAAGACTTAATGGGAATACTATAGTTGCTTATGAAGTTGATGGATTCCCAATTAAGTAAACCTTTTTCAATGCATACACACTGCATATATGTTGTAGCCAGTTTAAACGGCTGGTACCCAGGATGACCTGGCTTGGCCAGTTACCCTCAATGGTGGAGGTATTGGAGAAGAATGTTATGGCCAGATGCCCTTCCTGATGCCAACCTCCTTTAGTCAGAGGATCTTTAGATGTGTCTGGAACCTCCCTCCTGACCTGTTCACTAAGGGAGACCCTAGCAGCTGTGGTTCGATGGAACACGCAAACCCCTCCACCACGATACGGTTTACGTTCCATGGGGAAGAGACACTACATGTACACATTAAACACAAGCAATGTGTACATGCTAGCATGTGTGTGTAAATTTAATTTCAAATATGCAGGCTTGCCTAAAGTTAATTTTCATGTGATCCAATTTGCTAAAGTATTTGCAACGAAAACGTTAACATGCGGTTTTTAGAAAAGGTACCTACCTTGCCTCTGCTATAGTTAACGCTCACATGGTTAAAGGGGCATTGAAGTTACGTGTTGGAAGAAAATCTTACTTGAATGGCCACGTAATAGAATTAAACATTGCTGTTACATCCAGGGCTGCAAGGTGGTGAAGTGAATAGCGCTGCC
>JAZEWU010000022.1:8262825-8276350 GCA_036362915.1 Geotria australis | reverse complement strand
TGGTTGCGCTCATAGTAGAGGTGTAGCTCATCTAGGGCTGAGGTGAGATTTGCTTCCACTGCTTCAAACGTACTCTCTTGGGATGTTACACAGTGGTAACATCTGCGCCTCACAGCAAGAAGGCCCCGGTTTCGAATCTCGGCTCGGGCGCCCCTCCGTGTGGAGTTTGCGCACTCTCTTCCCCTGTTCCGCGTGGGCTTCCTCCGGGCTCTCTGGTTTCCTCCCACAACTTAAAAAAAAAAACACTCATTAATTATTTGGCCGATAACATCCATAATATATAGGAAGCAGAGTGTGGTAAAATGGCGCCGGCAAAACCGCCTGGCTGCCTCCTCCGCCTCGCTGTGCTTTCCTCGCGCCTCTGAATCGTTCTCTCGTCGAATGAGTACCTTCGATAGTGAATTAATATGTGTGCGTTATAAATGTAAAATTATTAAATACGTGACCAAACTCCTAAAAAGAGACTATGGATATTTTTTTAAATATATTTTTTTTACAAGTTAAGCTAAGCTGGGGATCGGGGGGACAATAAGAAGGCACAGATCTAGAACAAAAACTAGAATTATAACAAATATAGTGCAAATAGAACTAATGTATGGAATTCCATCCCATGATGGAAGGAGAGGAGTGATCTAATGACTTAATTAATTCATTAGACTTTAACAAGTTTGGAAACTATCAAAGTAATGTTATGCCAAAATGAGCTTTGAGACATTGCTCATCTGCTGTTCACAGTTCTAAGCAAGTGGTGGAAAATTCAACATTTCTATGACGGGGGAAAGTCTGACCTTAGGATTGACCACAAAGTGCCACTCAATTTTTTAACCCAAAGGGATGATGGGCTGCGTGAACCCCCCGACCAGGATTCGAACACACAACCCTCAGACTCAGAGCCTGCCGCTCCGTCGCTGAACCAACGGGCCGCTCTCTGGAAACCGTACTTTCTCCCGTTTCTCCGCAGGCGAGTCGGGAGTTGGGAAATCCACACTCATCAACTCCATGTTTAAGACGGATCTGTATTCTGCAGAGTTCCCAGGTCCAACCAAGCGAATACAGAAAACCGTCAAGGTAAGCCCTGCACATCCACACCCAGACAATCGCCACCACCGCCTTGTATCCACAAGGAACCCAGGTCCCCCTCCTGGGAGACGACACCGAGACATGTAGCCCGCTGTGTGTGAGAGCGGAGTGACGATGGGAGCTGAGTGACGATGGGAAGGGTTTCTATTGCGGCCGTTTCAAGCCATGGCTCTGCCCACACCTTGGAAATATTCCGTCTCTGCCATGTGTAAATATTCAATGTGTAACGGCGCTTCTACTGCCATACCTAATAATGAATTACACGATGTTTAATAGTTTATGTTAAGAAAGGCAGCGTTTGTGCTAAGTTGAAGGGCTGTGTGTGGTGTGCACAGCTCTCGAGCTGTGTGTGGTCTACACAACTCGAGCTGTGTGTGGTGTATGGTACTCTAAAGCTGTGTTTGGTGTACACAGCTCTAGAGCTGTGTGGTGTATGGTGCTCTAGAGCTGTGTGTGGTGTATGGTGCTCTAGAGCTGTGTGTGGTGTATGGTGCTCTAGAGCTGTGTGGTGCACGGTGCAATAGAGCTGCATGGTGTATTCAGCTGTAGGGGATAGAGATGTGTATATTGTTTGAGTAAGCCAATAATTCCTGGCATGTTTTCTCCATATTAGGGCAGCCAGTGCCATAATGTCTGTTCTCATGGGATTTTTGAAGCTTTTTTTTCCACCGGTGGAAACTTTGCTGAGAAATCCTCGCGTTTAGCTCACAGTCTGCACTGGGTACCGGTGGTGGCGGGCCCAAGCCTCCCGCTAATCTAGGTAGCTCACGGCGATTTCCCTGTGCGCCTCCGTTGGCTGTGCCAATCGCAGTGTTTCATATCCTGACTCCACATGGCGATGCTGCACAGTCGAGACAGAGCAGGGTGGCGCGTTGGTAACAGCCGCGCCTCACCAAAAGAAAGTTCTGCCCGAGGCAAGTTGTATTCCCGCCTCACCGCCTTTCAGTGTGTAGGTTATGTGTTCTCCCCCTGTTCTGCGTGGGTTTCCCCCGGGTTCTCTGTTTTCCTACCGCAACTAAAAAAACACTAATTAATGAGTTGGCTGTTAACATCATGATATATAAGACACAGTGTCTGGCAAACGTTGGCGTCGGTTAACCGCGTTGCTGCCTTCGCCCTCCCCACCTCTCTGCAGTTTCCTCGCGCTTCTGAATTATTCTCTCTTCGAACAAATATCTTCAACGTTTAACGATTATGCACGGCGTGTTAAAAATAGTAATTGTTATTATTAGCGTCCCTTCTGCTTGTGGTGGACATTAAAGACTCTGCTCAGTCTAAAGAGCCGTCTGGTTTGTGTCACTTAATGGGATTATTTCAGGGAGATTTCCAAATAAATTAGACTTGCACTGAGGCTGTTGACCTTACAGTTTTCTGGGAATTTCTTTTAAAAATACTCTTTTTATCTCTTTCATTGAAATGTCCTGTTTATAGGTTTTTAAGAGGGGTGCAACTGAGTGAATACCTTAGCTGTTGTAAATCTCCAGAAATTCTGGAGAAGCAGGGCAGCTGTGAAGAATGGTCATTCGAAAGCTGTTCTTTCAGGATAGCCGTGTCGAGCGCTCCCCCTCTTCCCTTCGCGACGTTTCACCTCCCACGTTGAAGGCATCCTCAAAACTGGATTTTCACGAATTATTCACTTGGGTTTACGTGCAGTCTACGGGTTCGGAACGTGTTCCGTTGTTGAGTTCTGTTTGTGAGTCAATTTGTTCCGAACGCAATACGGTATTCAATGTTATACTGTACTGTATACGAAGCAGTAATGCACTCGATGCTCTCGGGATTTGGACATTATCTGTACTGTTGTGGATATATGTTGTCGATAACATCAAAAGTCGGAAGACAGTATTCAAGGTTATACCATATACTATATATAGTATACTGCATATGTAATTAATAGTACCTTATGAGAGCTCGTTTGTAAGTGCGAGCATTAGTAAGTCAGACGTTTGTAAGCCGGGGACTTCCTGTATTTATAATAATTATCGCCCCCTTCTGTCAGACTAATGCCGCAAAATCCTTGAATGTAATGCATATATGCTGAGTGACCTTGTGACCGTATGCCGCTGGGGGTGCCCGTTCATATGTTAGCGTTGTGATGCAATTGCGCTCCGGGAGACCCGAGGCTTATCACGTGCTACACTATACCACAAACAATGATCAATGACAACACTGAAAACTGGAACATCCAGGGTTCCTTAGGCCACAAGACACAGATCCCTGCCTCCAGCCAACAAGGTTGCTGGTCAAGCGTTCGTCACACGTCGCGTGTTAGCGTGTGTTCACCGTAACGCACTGCCCGGATTCCCCGCACACGTATGAAACTCCTCCTGCACAGTATCCGTGCCACAGCCTGCGTGTCCCTGTGAGAGGCCACGGGTGGGTTGAGAACCGCTGAGCCGAATGGTTCCGGTTCAGTGCTGCGACGTGGTAGCGGTGCCGGGGCCGGCCATCTCTCCGTTATTTTGTTCTTGTGAAACTCAACTTTGGAGACGTGTCCAGGGTCATGAAGGTCCACGGTAGATTGTGGAGCAGAATCGCGGTTTTAGTGCTGGGCACGGTGCGTCGTGCCGGGCACGGTGCGTCTGGCCGGCGAGAAGCGGCTTCATTCGGTTTCACTCCTGAGGGTCAGATGCCGTCCGTTATACTGTCCCCAGGGAATTGCCGTCCAAACACCAAATGCTCCGCGGCCGTATAGCTGCTCAAAGATGACCGTTCGCCTGTCACGGACCATCTGCTGGGGTAATTTGATGCTTGTGTAATTAACCTTGTTGCAAGCGGCATTACAGAATGACACCGATGTGTGGAGCAGCGTCGTGGGTTAGAACCCGCCCGCCCGTGCTGCGGACCTCTTATCTGCAATTTAGAATATTTGCAGCGTTTGAACGATCCACAGTTATTCCCATTATCTGCGTATTGGCATTCTGCAAGTTTGCAGATAAGAGGAAGAAGTCTGACACCAAGTGTATCCTCCTCTTTACTGCACTTAATAGCTAAACAAATGGAGGAGGCTACCCACAGATGTGGCTGAGAATGCTGATTCCACTTTGTGCCTCACAGAGAGAAGGTTCCTCCCAAGGCACTTCTTGGCCCGCCACGGGTGCCTTTCTGTGTGAAATTTGTGTCCTCTCCCCCTTTTCTGCATGGGTTCCCGCCGGGTTCTCCAGTTTACTCCCACACCTAAAACAACGTTCATTAATTGGCTAATCACATAATTTTTGCCGCTCTTAAGATTGCCAGTTTCACAACCTTTCAGTATATTTGAAGGGGGTCAAGGTAGAAGCGTTCACTTCGCGATCCCTGTCAGGTAATACTTGGTATTGCTTGCGAATTCTACCAAACACTTCGAGGCCAAGCTGAAAGACAACGATGTCCAGAAGCTGACCATCGTGCTTCGAAGAATTGCAAAGAAGAAGAAGTATATTTGAAGCAGCCTTAATCGGTTTTTTTGTTGCTTTGCTTTTATTTGGGTGTTTTTTCTTTCGTTGTTGACATGCCGTTCTCTTCGCGGCCCTTGTGCAGCACTTTGTGACCCTCGGGTGAAAGGCGCTATATAAAATGCTATTATTATAATTATAATATATAGAACTCGGTGTCTGGAAAATCTTGGCGCCGGCTGGCTGCATTGCTGCCTTTCCCCCACTTCTCTGCGGATTTCTCTTCCATGACCAGGCTACTACTTTGCACACGTTATACATTGTATTGTTCTCACCAGGACAAGCGGTTGATAAAATAGATGGATAAATTGTATTATTATTATTTATTTCAGGTTGTGTGAAGAAACCCAACACTTTAGCTGGGCTTGTAGCGCAGTCATGTTGACAGTTTTGAATCTAATGCTTTAAAACCAATGTCAGGCCAGATTTTACACTTGGCAAAGCTCGCGGCGTTAGAGCCAGCATGGGGTTAGAGTGCAGATCCATGTGATGTTCATCAGGATAGTTCCTTTAGGGTTTGTGGGTTTTTTTTACGACGCACGATTTGTAACATCACTTAATGCAATCGGCAAAGCTGTCACACCGAGTCCGTGTTGCAGAGCTGTGTGTGTGCTGTGGGGAGAACTGGTTTGCAGGATTGAGGCCACTGTCATGATCTGTGTTGATTGCTGGGACACCCAGCGGTCGTCACGTTGTCGTCAGTAGGAGCAGGCCGGGTTGCACCCAGCAGCCGTGTGTTCCGTCGCCCGCTAGCGGCACTAGCAGGGCCACCACCATAGCAAGCGCATTGTGATTACAGATTAGTCTCAAGCAACTCCCTTGATCTGAGTAATCTCCTAATGAGGGTTGGTCACGACACGGGTTTTCAACTTGAGAATGCTGCACGGGCAGCAGTCCCCGGGTTATAAACGGGTTCCGTTCAGGAGTTCCGGTGATAAGTCGATCTGTTCTCAAGTTAGACGATTATTATGACAGCAGAAAAATACCCGGTGAACTCAATATATTTAATGTTTAACTGTACTATACTTTATACAAAGCAGAGATGAGTACCACCTTGATGGTCATTTCAGCCAGAAATTACTTAGACTTTTTTCATGTCATTGTATCTGTGTTGTATAAATGGGGCGTTTATACCCTTTAGAGTTGTGGTGCATTTCCTGCATTCCATAAGAGAATGATAACGCCTTGCTCTGGACCCGATGCCAGCTCATAGCACACGGGCACAGGTCCCCATGACAGGGACTGGATGTGTGGCACGCGACGCGCGATGACGCGTCACTGTGGGTGTGTAGCACGCGCGATACGTGACGCACGACGCGTCCACACGGACGTTGTAGCAGTGATAGGTTGTGCTGTATGTGGTGCTGTCTGTGCTGTGTGTGGCACCGGGTGTGATTTGTGTGGCGCTCTGCGTGAGGTGCGTAGCGCCGTGTGCGGCGCCGTGTGGCGTTGCGTGTGGCACCATGTCTGGCGCCGTGTGTGACGCCGTGTCGCGCCGTGTGTTGCCGCGTGCGCAGGTCGAGCAGTCCAAGGTGGTGATCAGGGAGGAGGGTGTGCACCTCACGCTGACCATCGTCGACACGCCCGGATACGGCGACTTCATCAACAACAGTGAATGGTGCAGTTCCTCTCGCAGCCCGTGCAGTGCGGCCCGCGCAGTGCGGCCCGCGCGCACTCTCGCTCGCCGCCCGGGCCGGTGACGTGGCCTGGCGACGGTGCCGCGTTCACCGCTCGGTGCGGAGGTTCGCGGTTCTAATCGGGGCGTGGCAAACCGTAGAATATGAACCGTATCGTGCTTCACAGCGGGTGTTGCAGATAATAATAATAGCATTTTATATAGCGCCTTTCACCCGAGGGTCACAAAGCGCTGCACAAGGGCCGCAAAGAGAACGGCATGTCAACAACGAAAGAAAAAAACAACCAATAAAAACCAAAGCAACAAAAAATTAAACGATTAAGATCCCGTGATAAGATCCCGTGATGTCGGATAATTAGTTTTATGGACAGATAGATGTTTATTATTACAGCAGAAAAATACCCAGTGAGCTTGCAAGCTCTTTATGGGATTCCTGCAGCACAACAAGCATGCACTTTCACGAAAATAATTAAAAAATATATAAATCAACCAACAAAAAATGCATTTTCACATAGCATTACACAAGTTTTTCAAATAAAACAAGTAAAAATACGCAGAATTGCACACATTTTTCAAATAAACAAGTAAATATACTGTTATGTATTGCGATGGTGAAAAGCTAAAAACATATTATAGGTTGCGTAATCAACGTTGAGAGGGAATAGTGCAACATAGTTAGCTCGCTGTACCCCAGCATCACGGTTCAACTCTTGAAAAGTTACTCAAAAATTACTTAATTGGGAAACACGTAACCATCGTCTCCCCGTGCAGCGAACACTCGGCAGGAGCATCGTGACCTCCAGCGAGACTCCTCTGGGTAAACAAGTGGAATTATAATAATAATCCCAGCCACTAAACGTCACCCTCTTGACTTCCATGACCACACGGCGGTGTCTCTGTGTCGGCTGTTGTTCTGTATGGCGGAACTATTTTCGTTTTGTAAAGGATGTGGAAAACATCTGTGTGCTTGTTTCCAACTGAAAGCACGTTTGTTTAGACATTACTCTGACACTGACCCGTGATACCGCAACACTCGTAGACTGTGTTTACTGATAAAGCATATTAACGTGTTTGTACAAAGTACATTGAACCAATGTGTTGTTAATTTAATCACGAAACATTTTGGTTGCTCAAGATTCAGGTTTATTTGGTTTAACCGGATGGGAACTCAAGAGCCAAGGAAATACTCATTTACAATTGCCCTGTTTTGATCTCAGGAAAGACCACACCTGAAACTTTATCTGCGCGGTTTTCTGTTTGTTAAACACATTTTGTCAGTGAGCAGTTACGGGTACACATGTTTTCTCTCGGCTGATTAGAGAACCAGTCTCATGGCTTCTCATTCGACTAATTGGCTGCTGGATGTAATATTGAGCTGTGACTGTCTCCCATTAGCGTGCAGCCCGTGATCGATCACATCGACAGCCAGTTTGAGGACTACCTGAACGCGGAGTCGCGTGTGAACAGGCGCCCGATGCCAGACAACCGCGTGCACGCGTGCCTCTACTTCATCGCTCCCTCCGGCCATGGGTACGCACACACACAGACATCCCCCATAGAGCCCTCGCAGACCGCACGCACGGTCAATTGCTGTTAGCGAGCACAAAGACAAACATCCCGATTGGCCGCCTTTGTCTCCCTAGTGGCAATGTTTACACACCGCACTAGGTACTCATTTGAGGCTGAGTCGACCAAGAGGAGGCCCATGACCAGTTCAGAAAATTGTCACTGGCATTGGCTGTGAGCGGGATCCGAACTCGGGTCACCAGGTTTGTAACCCAGCATAGCGCTAACGACTGAGCTACCGCTCCCCTGTAAGCAAGCACACAAAGACCCCCCATATAGCCTCAACAGACTGTAGGGTCAAGTGCCGTTAGCGAGCACCTATGAAGGTCGACACGGCACACGAGGAGGTGGGTGACCAGCACCACGCCCGGCCGCCTTTTGTCTCCCTAGTGGCGATGTTTACACACCCCACTAGGTACTCATTTTGAGGCTGAGTCGACCTAGGGGAGGCCCAGGACCGATTCAGAAAATCGTCACTGGTGTTGGCCGTGAGCGGGATTCGAACTCGGGTCGCCAGATTCGTAGCCCAGTGCGCTAACCACTGGGCTACCGCTCCCCACACACGCAGACACACACGCACACTCACCCACATGCAATGACCTGGTGCAAGTCTGGACAAGCCTTCGCCAGCGGCGCCAGGCGAGGGAGGGGGGAGTGACCGCCCCTTATTGTTTAAGGGCATTAAGGGTGACGTCAGTGTTTGATTATGGGCTTTTCTCTCCCGCCCCTCATTGTGTAAGGGGATTGTAGTTGCTAAAGATAGCTTAAAGACTGTAATGATTAACGGGAGGGGAGGATGACGTCAAGTGGTGACGTCAGATTCCTTTGCATGATATAAGACGGGTGCCCAGGTGCGCTCGGAGTGGGTCTTGGAGGCGTGGTTCTGAGAGTGGGCTACGGGTGTGCTGGGAAGCCGAGTGTTGGCTGCGCGCATCAGCGATCCGCTGCTGGTCGGTTACGAAACTAGCGAAGGCAGGGTGCCTCTACAGTGGGAGCAACACTGTCGATTACCCCTGTGGATTTACCTCTGTGGATATCAGCGTACGTCTACCGTGTGGATTTATCACTGTGGCATAAAAGACCCAGTGCCGACGACATACCAGAGTGGAACCTATCCTTGTGAGAATGCCTCTGACCCAGAGTACGAGGAGAGAGGGGGATAGTAGGGAGGGTTCCCCGGCCCGCACCGCTCACAGCATCGAGGGAGCTACGGATCATCATGATTCCGCGCTGCGCGCGGAGGCCGCGGCGTCAACCCCAGAGTGTGATGGAGCGGCGCGGTCATCCCGCGGCGTCGAAGAGGGACCCAGAAGGGTTCCTCACAGTTTGGTGTCAGGAGTCGGACCAACCCACAACTCCAGGGGAGACGCGGAGAGACCGCGACTGAGGGTTTGTTTCAGCGGATATAGCGGCGTCGAAGAGGGACCCAGAAGGGTTCGTCACATGCACATGCGCACATGGGGACTTCCCAGGCAGTGTCGATACACGTGTGTGTTTGTGAGCAAATGCAATGCATATATACAACGATCTGTGTAGTATTTGATACTAACATATACATATTAATGAATGCGTTGGTTTGGTTTTGCGTATCATTTATAATCAGCCAAACAATCTGCGGGTCGAGTTGGGTAACTGCGGCCCCAGTGAGACGATGGCAGGATGATGTTATGATTGTCCGGCTCTCCGTGTTAATGGAATGAATATGCCGAGTAAACAGCTGATAAACAGAGAGCAACGCAGGTGGAGAGCGACCGCCGCGTTAGCTCACGGAGGAGGTGCTCCGTGGCCTCCGCGCTCACACTGTTTATCTCGACTGCACGCAAGTCTGCTCCTCACAGAAAGAAGGTCTTGCCTGAGGTGGTTTAATTCCTACCTCGGGCACCTTTCTGCGTGGAGTTCGTGTGTTCTCCCCCTGTTCTCCAGCTGCCTCCCACAACTGAAAATATAACCTCATTAATTTACTGGCCGATAACATCATAATATATAGGATGCAGTGTGTGGCAAAATGTTGGCGCTGGCAAACCGCCTGACTGCCTTCCCCCCTCCCACGCCTCTGTGCGGTTTCCTTGCACCTCTGAATTGTTCTCTCTTCGTATTAATACCTTCGACATTGAATGAATATGTGCACGTAAAAAATAGCATTTATTATTAAATTGGAATTTTAATTAAAGTTTCAACTTAATCGTCCGCTTGCAGTTATTGACAAGCGCACGTGGCACCGGAATTACTTTCAACGCATGAGGACCTGAGTTTGTGATTAATAATGTTGTCTCGCTGTGGATATGCATTCTAATTGGTGTGCGATTGGTGACACTTTTAGATTGTGTGAGAAGGAGTGAGGTATTGAGGGAGAGAGGTGTTTGGGGAACTGAGACAGAGGCAGGCAGAGGAGGTGAATGAGGCATTAGAAGCCGTGTTTGCGATGCTGCCCTACGTTTGAGTGCCTCAGCTGGAACCTGTTGCTTCTAGCACTGTTCAAAGATTTGGCTTCTTTGGAAATGAAGGCAGCTGTCTAAATAAAACGGAATCGCCCTCGGATTAAATGAAACCCTGAGTGTAAGAAAATGGCTGCTGAAATTTCCAACCCAATTGTTTTTACTTGTCTTCATTCCAGTGCAGTTCGATTAACACACATGTGGGAAGTGTTGACAGAAATGTGTTTACTAAAGTCGCGAAATCGAATGTAGGTTTGGGTTCCTGCTGGGATGGATGGCGAGCGGTGAGCAACGGTCTCCGTGCAAGACGTGGATGCTGTGTACGAGCACTCGGGGAAGAGACGTGTTTCGTTATCGACGTGATAAAGTTAAATTCACGTTTGCTTCAGTGATAGCTACGTTGACATTCCTTTACAGATTTAACATTAAGACAAGTGCTCTGTTGAGTTTGAGTGGCGTCTCCCATGTCATTCCTCCAACAAAAGTGGATGTTGTCAGGAGCTAAGTTTCAGTGCATTTTGTTAAACCGGGTGAGGACTCGAGAGACCAGGATGGAGCCTCTTTTCAAACAGTGACCTGGGGTCACCAAATTAACAAACAACAATAACATTAAACAATGTGCAACCGTGAAGCAGGTGGCCGCAGCTAACGGCGCCATGGTCCGGTCCGCACGTGATGCGCTGCGTGTCCCATGCGGCCTCGCAGGCTCAAGGCCCTGGACATCGAGTTTATGAAACGTCTGCACCACAAGGTGAACATCATACCCCTGGTGGCTAAGGCCGACGCATTCCTGCCCACGGAGTGCTGCGCCTTCAAGAAGCAGGTTGGTCACGCGAGCCGCTGTCACCGCGATGCTCTCAGTGTAATTAGAAACACGCATCCACCTCTGCTTACTTCTTTGCCCACTCTTCGGTTATTGTTCGATATGTTTTGTTAATGACCAGAGTGCTTCTGAATCAGGTGTCAGAGCAGGTCGTACACGCTCATAATAGTCACGAAAGCCTTCGTGTTGAATTTAGTCTGCTCTCATTTAAAAATAACGCCCATCACCTGGCTTGAAGCGTCCTCATTGTAACTAAACCTCACAACGTACTTTATAGAAATGACGATGCCTCTTCCCAAGTTGTGTATTCATCTACATTAATTTGCCATTTAAATAGTAACTCGCAGCACATTCTGCGTGTTGAGTCTGATACTCGATGCCCTGTGAGTAAGTGAATAACGGGCAGTAGTTGGTTCAGTGATGAGCACATTGCTCTGCACCACCTTCGCAATAGGGCTCTTCTTACATTATATAGCGTCTGTCAAGGAAACAGCCACACCTGCATGCAGTGTGTTGATCCAACACGATTAAACGCAGCCGATTGCCTCCTACAGAGGCTATGGCTCATTGCCATATACAGAGACTGTGTCCAGCTCATTCCTGCGTCGGATCTTCAATTAGTTCCTTGACGTTGACACACGTGTCGAATGTACCATGTGCTCAGATCAGACATTCGCAGCCTTGGTGCCATAATGCAGTGGGGTGACGTGCGTGTGTGCTGAACAGATAATGAAGGACATCCACGACAACAACATCAAGATTTACGAGTTCACGGACACGCACGATGAGGAGGACAACAAGCTCCTGAGTAAAATCAAGGTAGGAACCCAACGACCCTCGCTCGCAACGTCCCACCCACTCCTTGCCCGCTTACGTGCCACCACCAGGGTTCAGTTAAGTTACTGGGTCCCTTCAGTATGCCCTGGTCAAATTATAAACTATTCTATGTAAAATAACAACTCTTCACATAACGTAGAGTTCATACACAGCAGGAAGACATGTGACGCACACGTTTTCTCAGCCATTTGTGATATAAGTGCGGTCTTTGTGGTTGGGCCGCGCTTGGTGCATTTCTCGTATCGAGCAATCATCATGCGCTGCTGCAGCATCTAAAGGAGTCAAATTATGCGACTCAGTCTGGCTCCCGCCCACGGCAGCGCGTGACAAAAATCCTGAGAGAAGGAACGAGGAATACAAGGAGAAAGCAAGACGCATTTATTCGGAACGTTCGCAAATGGCCGCGGCAGTGCGCGAGAGCGAACGTAAACAAACCGTACGGCTGCGACGAGAAGCGCTGAAGCGATGGCCGAACGGCTGGGGAGGAGCGGCGGTCGGGGCGAGACGAGGCTCCGCGGGTGGAAGCGGTGCGCGGCCCCCGCACACACGGAAACACATGCCAGGGGAAATTAAGCCCATGTGCCGTGCCAACTCGGCGCTTAAACAAGTCCTCCTGTGTATCTTGCATCAAAGAAAGTGCTGCAGATCGGGATCACATGTTTGACTTTAAATGCAAAAATAACATGAACCAAGGTATATCTGAGCTTTTTGTTTGGAGAGAAAGCAGTGGGTTGTGGTGTCTGCTAAAATGCGGCGCCGTCGTAGCGTCGCGGTAATAAATATGGCGCTCGGGGTCACGGCGAGGTGGCCCTTCACCTCTGGGGGGTCACGGACAGTTCAAAGCCCTCGTTGTTCTTTGTGAGCCATGTTTTTGATGGATAAGGCTACGACACACATTGGGCGGCGAGTGTCAGGCCCCATAGTATTTTCTACTTATGATGTGGTATTGCTTGTATTTACGTGTCGGTTTCCAATAATTTCCTTTCCTGAAAAGTGGTTTTGTTTGTGTTCCATATTAGGCAGTGTTTTCAGTCCACAACATGCTAGAAGCCTTTAAGATTCAAGTACAGTGGTCCCTCACTTTACAATGGCTTCACAATACGATGAAATCACTTTACGATATAAGCTCTCTGAGAATATTAGTATCACATTACGATCAAATTTCACTTTACGATACGTGTTACGATATTGCTCCGCGTGAGCTTGGGTGGCGCAGCAGCCAATCAGCGATGCAAATGCATGCCGCTTGGGCAGCTACTCAGCCAATAGCAGCGCTTTTTAGTGTTTACAGCTCAGTGTTTAGGGAGCAGCACGTGTGTGTGCTCCATAAACCATTAAACAATGTAATAATAATAGCATTTATATAGCGCCTTTCACCCGAGGGTCACAAAGCGCTGCACAGTAATTATTGGTCTCACTTTACGATGGTTTCACATTACGATCCGTGTTCTGGACTGGATTAATATCGTGTAGCGAGGGACCACTGTATAAGGGTGCTGGAAACGGAGCAATGTGTGAAAGTAATCGTAACTGGCACTCTTTAAATCTGCTCGTACGATTAGTATGATATGACACATGCCGCCACCATAAAATAACGAGCGCTAATGGGTGAAGGTTTCGTATCGCGGTACCAGTCACCGTTTTGATTGCACCCGTGTCATCGGAGAATCGCAAAGAAGAAGATCGGAATCAATCTGATTGTAATAATAATAAT
>JAZEWU010000022.1:8250096-8262377 GCA_036362915.1 Geotria australis | reverse complement strand
CAGTGAAGAAGACATGCAAAGACCAGACGCATTGATGGATGACTTTGCATGGATATAGATTTGGATGTCATCAGCATAGCAATGGTAGCTAAGATTGTAGCAGGAAGCTTGTTTCGCTCGCTGAAGCCGATGGCTGCCTCGCCACGTGTTCCTCTTGCTTCCATCTGGAGCTTCTGAACCCCGCGTGTGTGCCCAAACCTCGTGCGACACAAAGAGCACAAAGACATCATCTAAATACACACGGGTGGCAGGGTGGCACAGTGGTAACATCTGCGCCTCACTAAAAGAATGGTCTTGCCCAAGGCAGTTTGATTCCCTCCTCGGGCGCCTTTCTTTGTGGAGTTTGTGTGTTCTCTCCGCTTGTTCTGCGTTGGTTTTCTCTGGGTTCTCCAGTTTCCTCCCACAAGTAAAAACAAACACGCATTAATCAATAACATCATAATATATAGGACGCAGTGTGTGGCAATATGTTGGTGCCGGTGAACCGCCTACCTGCCTCCTCCGCCTCTGCGGTTTCCTCGCGCCTCTGAGTCGTTCTCTGTTCAAATTAATACCTTCGAAATGTAATATGTGCGCGTTATAAATAGAGATTACTAGCATTATTAAACAGTGACTCGGAAAACACGAATAGTGAGTGCTTGCGTTTTAAGAACACGAGGAGCGTGCGTGTTTACGTGTAGCGTCGCTCTTCTTAACGAGGCTTTTACCTTCAGGAGGTTTTCAGAATCGATACAATAGTTGCTGCATGGCACAGTATTTTGTTGATGTTGCACTACACCATTACGAAGTCATGATGATGATGAAGAGAGGAATTGTCTAGTTTGACATTTGTACGAATGTGTCTGGGTGTGTGAATGCGCCAGTGCGCCGGGCGATGCTGCATTCCTCCACATTTGCACTTTATCCACCCCCCCCTCGCGGCCATTCTGCCTCGGCCCCTAAACAAACCGTGCCATTTTCAATGTAATTTGGTGAAGCCACTGCATTAGCAGTGGAGCACGACCACAATTAACGAAAACCTTAACACGCTCAACAACACTGTGACCTTAAAATAAAATAATATATAATCGGTGATATTTAGGGCAATGGCCCTTCTTGACCGCACGTGCCATGCGGTAGATGCGTGTGTCGAGGGTTTTATTTTAAATGTCGACGTGCAAATGCAGACGTAGAATTGTGTACATTAGTACTTGGTGCGGTGTGTAAACATTGTCACTCGGAAGACAAAGGCGGTCGGGCACGGTGCCGGCCACCCACCCCATCGTGTGCCGTTACCGGCCTTAGTAGGTTCTGCTTGCTAACAGCACTCGACCCTACGGTCTGTAAAGGCTACACGGGGATCTTTGTCGTGGGGTGCAGGAGAAGCTGCCGCTGGCCGTCATTGGCAGCAACGTGGTGGTGGACGTGGGCGGTCGCCGCGTGTGGGGCCGCCACTACCCCTGGGGGGTGGCCGAAGGTAACGCTCGGAGCCGCTCTCCGAGTGGATATTGCAATACATGTCGGTGGGTTAGTGGCAGCACAGGCCTGTCAGCCCTAGTAAAAAGAGGATACGTGGCCTTCTTCAACTGGACAATGGGACCCTCTCCCCAGCGACGGAGAGCATTGTGGCACGCCGACGTTCACCATTGTACAACCAGCGAAGGCCCTCGGGTTGGGCCTGTGCTCGCGTAGGCATGCTCTCCACCAGGATTGGGTGTGTGGCTTATCCCATTGACCGCGTCTCAATAGGATAACCCACGGGAGAGTGAGCCGCTCACAACCGGAAGGCTGAGACTTCAAATCCTGGTCGGGGGTTGACTCATCCCATCATCCCTCTGGGGTTGAAAAGATTGGTGACTGTGACTATAATGGGAGGTCCATTGTGGTTGTCCTGTGGACACACTTGCTCCTGCCAGCGGAATGTGCCATTTCCACCACTGGCCGAGAGATGTCAATAGGAGTTGAGTATGGTGGTCCCTCGCTTTACGATATTAATCCGTTCCAGAACACGTATCGTAATGTGAAACTACCGTAAAGTGAGACCAATACTACTGTACGTTGTTTTAGGGTAATTCTTCCAAGACCTTAGCAGCGCTGCTATTGGCTGGGAAGCTACCCAAGCGGCATGCGTTTGCATCGCCGATTGGCTGCCGCGCTAACCCACCCTCACGCGCAGCCATATCGTAACACGTATTGGAACGTGAAATTTGATCGTAATGTGATACTAATGTTCTTATAGAGCGCATATCGTAAAGTGATTTCATCGTATTGTGAGGCCATCGTAAAGCGAGGGACCACTGTGTTATCTTAAGCTAATTGGAGTAGGAAACCACTTTGACGTGTGTGTTTAGAGTATAAGCATGCGAATAAAGGATGCGAGCTTCAGGATTTCAGACGTGTGACGGTTTGAGCGTGTGACGTGTTGTACGCCGACGTGTTTCCCTGCCGATGACGCTCATTTTCGTTCTTGTGTCGTCATCGTCCCCGCACAGTGGACAACGTGGAGCACTGCGACTTCACCACCCTGCGCAGAATGCTCATCAGGTGACGCTCACCCACTCTGAACGCATTACTGAGCGGCAACATCTCACCACTACATGTGTTTAACTAATGAATGGACTTCAGCCCACATAGCTACAGAGCTAAGTTATCCATAATATACCCCTTTTATGAGTTGGGTCACTTGAAAAATAAGTGTCGTAAACCCACCTCCACCCGACACAACCGATTAGTAAAGCTTGTCACGTGAACAAAACGTGAAAATGATTTACCACTTCAGCACACCGTTGTGTTGGAGATCGAACCCACAACATTTACAATGAATCTATTATAGACACTCACCACTGGACACCCCCCCACTAGACAACAACCGCCCGTCACCAGTAAGTGGCGGTGACGTCGCCACAGCACCTGTGCCAGGCCAGGTGCACCTTGAGGCCACGCAGTGTGTTGAAGGCTCGTTGACAGGAGGTCATGGGACAGACCAGTTGCCACTGGCTGACTGACTGAGATGACTGGCTGGGGCACCACCTGTGCTCCCTACTGTGCCAGATTACTAGACACTCACCACCAGACACCCACCACCAGACACTCATCACAGCTGCCCCGTCGATGTTGGGAGGCAGCACAAACCCCGTGGTCACAGCGGTTCAGCTGGATCCGCTGGCACCCTGGGAGGTCGGAGGCGGGTATCTGCACGGAAGGCTCACCGCCGACAGCCCGCGCTCTAATGATGTCTACCGTGTGCTGCCGTGTCAGGACCCACATGCAGGACCTGAAGGACGTAACCAACAACGTTCACTACGAGAACTTCCGCAGCTGCAAGCTGGCGGCGCTCACGGGCAACGCTGCCGAGAACAGCAAGAGCAAGAGCCAGCTCACCAAGTTAGTGGCGCCCGGCGTGCGCGCGCGCGTGCGTGCATGTGCGCGGGGCCTATTGCCACTCCGCTTGTGGGTGAGAACCTCCGCTTGTCTCGCGGATTGTGAAGAGAGGTGGTGTCGCGGTTAGCGCACTGCGTAACTCATCCGGCGATACCAGTCACGGCCCACAATATTGGCAAATATTTGAACCGGTCCTGAGCCTCCTCTTGATAGACTCGGCCTCAAATGAGTACCCTGGTGTGGTGCGTAAACATCACTACTAGGGAGACAAAGGTCGCTGGGCGTGGTGCCGGCCATCCACCCCCTCGTGTGCCATTCTGGCCTTCATTGGTGCTAACGGCACTTGACCCTACAATCTGATAAAGCTACACGGGGGATCTTTGTTTTTAGAGGTCTTCTTCTTCTTTGCGATTCTTCGAAGCGCGATGGTTAGCTCGGCTTCGAAGTGTTTGTTTTTAGAGGTTATTTGACAACATTACCACGCTGCTCAGTTTGGTCTCAAAGCGTATTGCCTCTTGGATGTTTGGCGTTTTTCTTCGTCATCGGTGAACACGTGGACTGTGTGTTAGCGTCGTGTGTGTGGGGGAGTCGGTGTGTTTGTTTTAACTTGTCTTCAGGGGAGCTGTGCACCCCCTCAAACGTTTCAGTCAAATTATAGATGTTGGTCACCTCTTCCGAGCTGAAAGACAATGATGTCCAGAGGCTGACCATCGTGCTTCGAAGAATCGCAAAGAAGAAGACCTCTTCCCAAATCGGTAAGTGCATTCTTTGACTCACCTTGCCTCATCTCTCTGCTCCAGGAGTCCCCTGGCACAGATGGAGGAAGAAAAAAAAGACCACAAATCTAAGATGAAGAAGATGGAGACGGAGATGGAGCAGGTGTTTGACATGAAAGTCAAAGAGAAAAAACAAAAGCTGAAAGACTCGGAGGCCGAGGTGTGTGGTCGGAGCCGCGTGTCCCCATTTAGCTGGCGCACCACCGTCCTGCACGAATCACCTGGAGCCAGTCAATCGCGCCCTCTTCCACCGTGGTGGCTGCCCACAGAGGGAGATGTTAGTTAGAGGCACAGTGTGAGTCACAACTCAAGAGGCATGTCCTGCTTAAATGAGCATTGAGGTGGCATTTATTTCAGCCCTGAGCCTATGGTGGAAATTCCATATCCTACAGCGAGAGCGAGTCTCTTCATAGGACAACCAGTGTTGACTTCCCCACAAAGTAGTACCAACTTTATAGACCCCAGAAGTAATAATAATGGGTCCCAGAGGAATGATAGGCCGAGTAAACACCCAACCAGGCTTTTAACTCGCGACCTTCCGATCGCGATCCGCTTGCTCGAGTGACGAGCCGCTTGGCCAACAAAGCGAGTCCGTTTCATCGGTAGAGTGCTTAGTTAGCTGTGGAGCACGTTATTTGGGGAGCGCGTGCTTCTCTGAATGCGAGATTGAGCCGCGGGGCGCCGGGTGCTGACGCCGCCGCCGCTGCCCCCGCTTCTCAGTTGCAGCGCCGCAGCGAGCAGATGAAGCGCAGCCTGGAGAGCCAGCTGCGTGAGCTGGAGGAGCGGCGCAAGCAGTTTGAGGAGGAACGGCTGGCCTGGGAGAGCCAGCAGCGAGAGCTGGATCAGCAACGTCTGGATAACAGCAAGTACGAACGAGTGTCGTTATACACACCAACACTGAACATACGTACTACCGCAAACGCAGGAGCGAACCGTCACCAGAATACTGTGGTCCCTCGCTACACGATATTAATCCAGTCCAGAACACGTATCGTAATGTGAAACCATCGTAAAGTGAGACCAATAATACTGTACATTATTTTATTGTTTCAAACAAAGGAGATGTAAACACTTAAAAGCGCTCCGATTGGCTGAGAAGCTACCCAAGCAACGTGCGTTTGCATCGCCGATTGGCTGCTGCGCCACCCACGCTTACATGCAGCCATATCATAACATGTATCGTAAAGTGAAATGTGATCGTAATCCGATACTAATGTTCTTATAGAGCGTATATCGTAAAGTGATTTGATTGTGAGACCATCGTAAAGCGAGGGACCACTGTATACACAATGCGCGGGGACATATGGATGCAACTCAGTAACGCACCACCAGTAATGCACTCGCATACACACCCAGTGTAGTGGCGAGCAGTCCTGTTCCAGCAGCAATTCTCTCCTCTTCTTCTCAACAGGACCATGGAGAAGAACAAGAAGAAGGGAAGGATCTTCTAAAAACCTCAATCATGTGAGCAGATCCCACAGTAAACCCTTTGCACCTAGACTCAATGAACCTGACATGCACGGTTCAAACGCTTCAGAGTAAAGGTGGGCACCGAAGGGCTCGGTCAGAACTACACCCTCGAATGTCGCAACGACTAACGGAACCCTCACAGTACTCGGCCCCTAATCCACCCTCCCTACACTGCAGAGTGAACGTGAAAGTGTTATGCTAACCATTGGCAATTATTATTTTTGTAATATAGGCCTTTTTACAACCGACAAGCCATTTCAGCGTAGTTAAGTTAGAGTGATTCTGAAGAGCCAAACGTGGCGACGTATCTCTCGCTGCCGAGGTTCCGGTAATGTTTTATATTCAAGTCGTTTTGAATTGTGTTAGTCGACACATGCTCGGTCATGTAAGAGTGCATTGTTTTTAATTTCAATAATTTACAGTACTTTGTAAAGTTTTTAACCATGTTTACTATATTTTATATGCGTTCGCATTATGCTGTAAACATATTTGCTTTGTTTCTTCTCTGTGAAACTTAGCACCCGTATTGCTGTGTGTAAGCAAATGCTTTGGTCTGCAGCGGCCAGCACAGCACGGCACTGGGCTGTCCAGCCCGACGATTGCGGAATCCTCCATGGGCAGCCTCGTTCTATTTTTGACATTATGATGCATGTCACCGTGAGGTCCGGTAGCCAGCCATAGGGGGGGAGACTATTGTTGTTATTATGTTGACCGTCGTCAGTATATCTGTAGTGCAATGGTGGTTTTCCAACTTCCCTTGCACCGATTCACGGGCCACATTATCACGTGCACAAACCTTCCGAGGTGAATTACAATATATGCATCGCATTACTTCATGGACATCAAAAGCTATGATCCACGATCGCGAGCGGGAGACCCGTCAATCTTGGTTTCCCAGCCGTGCACAATACGAGTTGCTTTAACGTGGCTCGCGTTCCCCGCATCGATTGTATCGCAGACGTGTTGTGTGTTGCCCGCATCGCCCTCGCTAACCCGGTCTGGTTGTAAAATAAAGCACAGCCAATTTTACCCGCCACATGAAGGACACACACTGCGGTTAGCTGGGCATTTCCAGACTTTCTCCCTGTATTCAGTAAACTGCAAAATTGCTGTTTAAATCCACAAACAATCCGACATTAAAAGCACTGTGTCCACCATGACAGGTGTTGTTTTATTGTAATGTGTAACTGCATCCACCCATAATAATAATAATAATAGCATTTATATAGCGCCTTTCACCCGAGGGTCACAAAGCGCTGCACAAAGCTGCAGAGAGAACGACATGTCAACAACGACAGAGCACGGAAAATTAGCAATAATTTTTTTTGGGGTTTTTTTTTTTTCCGAGCTGTGGGCGAATGAGATGGGACTGGTCACGCTGGTGGGAAGTCTTGTTGTGAAAACTCGCTGCCTCTACAGGAAGTACCGCAGTGAACAGGAAGTAACATACGGGGGATCCGTGACAGGTAGAGGGTTGAAAAGAGAGTGCTGTCTGCTACATGGCTGCTTTGGCATTCATGGTCATGTGCAGGCCGTCAATGTCATGGTTTTCAGCCTCCAGACAACCTTGCCACACCTGGGAATTGATGAGTAAAACGTGCCTCTCCAAACAGAACTCGATCTGCCGCAGGGCCGTAAATATTTTTGAGAATGAGCCCTGGTCGAGTGGCAACAAACAGGTTCGACGTGCGAACGCCCGCCGTGGCATCTTTGCCGCGCGTTACGTGGCGCTCCGTCCAACACGCCTCGGCGCGTACGCGGTCGTCTTCGTGAAGCAATGTTAACGATATCGCATGCGTTTGTTTAAAAATCAAAGCGACGAGGACTGCACGTCCCGGGAATCGTCGTGCGCGGCTCCGCACGGGCCGAGGTGGCGGCATCACCTGCCCGCCCTCCGAGAGCCCCAAGCGTCCAGGCCGCACCACGGCGCTGCTGCCGCAATGACGGCCGTCGAGTCGCTGTGTCCCCCGACGCGGCCCAACGGCGCGTGTGGTCTCTACCCCTCGCCCATCGCCGCACGGCACGCTCGTTTGTCAAAACAACATCGAACAGAATATCCTATGCATTTTGTAAATGAATGCACTGTAGTGACCGAAGTATAGCCTACGTCGCTTTTTCATAAAAAGACAAATTTGGAACGGCACTGTGTCAGAGTTCAGCTTTCATTTTTATACACAAAAGTGAAATGAATATTTTCTCCAGAAATAAGCTAGCCGAGCTGCTGGTCCTGCTTCTCGTGTCCCTCTTGCCGTGTTTCGTTCACGTGACCTTGTAAAGCAGCTGCGATCGCATTTCGTTGAAGTCACCTTCGCTGGAATTAGAAGCTGAATACTGTTCTAGTTATGTTTTGTATTAGGCTTTGTAAAAATGTACTGCTACCCTAACATGACTATACGTTTGACCAGTCCGCGTCTGGTGTTTGGATTCTTGTTGTGCAGACCTGACCTCTGCTGAGCCCAGTGCAACTGCACATTCCGTGGTCAAACGTGCAATCCATGCCCCTGTTTGCCGGGGAGCGAACTGTGCAGTTATTCTTACCGGTTAAGTGCTCGGTGTTGGCAGTGGTTCCGGTCTGGTGGAAACTACTTGGGCCATTAATGTGACGGTTTTGATGACGCAGTTGCCACATGCTTTTCAGAATCCACATAGTCCGCTAGCAGAGGCGGTCTTCGTGATTCTGGGGCCCCAGACAAAATTCAATCATGTGAGCCCCCACCCCACACACTGATTAGCAAGCACCGACATGAACGTGTCGCCGGTTACTTCGATTTCATCCCACAGTCCAAACACATGCTGCCTAGACTATTTGGCCTGACCATTATTGCTCTTCGTTGGACTAGCGTCCCATCATGCGTATAGCCCGGCCTCGCGCCCTGTGTTTGCAGATAGGCTTGGCTCCGCCGCGACCCCACCCCCCCTACAGGATTAAGCGAGTACGTGCTACTGAGAATGAATGAATTGTACTTTATTGGTTTGGATATCGTCTCACCTCTCAGCTCGAGCTTCAACATTCGTCGGCGTCTATATTAGTACCCGCATCGGTTCACACATCAATTTCCTCTCTCCCACTTTTTCCTCACGTTAGACATTGGAGTCTTTGGGAGAATTTAACTTTGCAGACTAACGTTATAACCGTGACGGCCGCGTGTAGTCTGAGCACCTCTCACGCTTGAAAAGTTATTATACCCAGTTAATTCTTATTGTTGTCTTTATAATTATAATTTCGTGCTAATGTTTATTTGCTGCTTTTGTTGCTAAACGTTAATTTGATAAGTCTGAATTAGCGTCTGCTGCTGAGAAGCTAATACACATATTCATCTCTTCACGAATTGACTACTGCAATGCACTGCTTCCTGGAATCCCTGCATATTTGATCAATCGTCTCCAACGTGTGCAGAATGCGGCTGCCAGAGTCCTCACTGGCACACCCTTCCGTGATCACATAACCCCAGTACTGATGTCTCTCCACTGGGTACCTGTTAAATACAGGATTGAATTCAAGATCACTTACAAGGCTCTCTCTGACGCAGCTCCGACATATATTCGTGACCTTCTGCAGTCACCCTCCACAACACGACAACTACGATCCTCCAATACACGCTTGCTGTTTGTTCCCAGGTCGCGCCTCCATTCCATGGGTGACATAGCCTTCTCGCGCGTTGCCCCAAGACTCTGGAATGATCTTCCACTGGAAATTCGTTCAGCGCAGTCCTTGAACATCTTCAAATCTAGTCTTAAGACTTATTTGTTCCGTAAAGCCTTCAAGCCGTCCTGTCAGGACTTCTGATGCGGCTCGCGCTGTCGTTCCTTCCTCTGGCTTGGATTGTTGGAGTGGGTTATCTGTGCCGTGCCGAGATGTTGGCTCTCTCTCTCTCTCTTCCGATCTGTGTCTGCTCGGGGACATTTGTTCCCTCCTTGCTTGTTGTAGAATTATCATTATTGTTTTCCTGTTGTATTTTCTTTTGTCCTTTGTCTTATAATTCGTTGCTATCGCTTGACTCTCAATTTTCTGTCTCCCTGTTGTTGTTATGCCGTTCTCTCCACAGCTCGGATTATAACAAAAAAAACCCAAAAAAAATTGTTGCTGATTTTCCGTGCTCTGTTGTTGTTGACATGTTCTCTCTGCAGCTTTGTGCAGCGCTTTGTGACCCTCGCGTGAAAGGCGCTATATAAATGCTATTATTATTATTCATGATGACGTCCTCGGGGTGGGTGCATGGCGGCGGGAGCCAGTGGGTGGCGCTGTATTTGCCATCTCGACTTCACAGCCACCATCAACTTTAATAATAATAATAGCATTTATATAGCGCCTTTACCCGGGCAACGCCGGGTCACCCCACCTAGTGTAAGATAGATAAGTATCCATCCATTTTCTAAACCGCTTGTCCTGGTGGGGGTCGCGGTGGCAGCAGTCGAAGGAGATTGGACCAGACATCCCTTTCCTCAGCAACAGATTCCAGCTCTTTCTGGGGGATTCTCAGGCGTTCCCAGGCCAGCAGAAGGATATAATCCCTCCAGCGTGTCCTGGGTCGGCCTCTAGGTCTCCGCCCAGTGGGCCGTGCCTGGTAGACTTCCCGGGGGAGCCTTTCAGGTGGCATCCTTACCAGATGCCCGAACCACCTCAACTGGCTCCTCAATCCGAAGAAGCAGGACTCTACACTGAGGGTAGGTCTAAATTATATAATACGGATAAGCGTGTGGGGTATGCTTTCTATAGCACAGATGGGTTTGTATTTCACAGAACAGGTAAGCAGTGGGTTTACATTTCATAATAGAGCTAGGTAGCACTCAGATTACATACTACAGATGTTGATTTCTTGATTTGGATTGGCGTTGTTTCCCCCTCGTGTCTGTCTCTGTCTTCCTGTCTCTGTGTCCCTATGTCTCCCCCTCCCTGTCTCCCTCCGTGTTTGTCTTTAAGGAAGTGACGGCCATCTTAGGGGACGCTGGCAGATTTTGCCGCACTTAAGATTTCCAGTTTCACGACCTTTCAGTGTATTCGAAGCAGCCTTAATCATTAATTTTTTGTTGCTTTGGTTTTTATTAGTTGTTTTTTTTGTCGTTGTTGACATGCCGTTCTCTCCGCGGCCCTTGTGCAGCGCTTTGTGACCCTCAGGTGAAAGGCGCTCTATAAATCGATATTATTATTAATAATTCAGTAGTGACTCGCCATGGTGTTGCTGCTACTCGTCACGGCCCGGGCCACTGGGCAGAGAGAGAGAGAGAGGGCGCTCTCGCCGAGAGGATGCGGCGAGAGATCCCGCCTCGGGGGCGCAGAGCGCGCCCCGCCACTGGGCCGGCGCTCAGATGTCGCCACGGAACACGTTGTGTCGTTGACAGATAGATTCCCAATTATGGAGTGGAGCATTGGTACTGCTCACTACAGCCACGTGTCAAGGCTGTTTGATTCCACGCAAAAGCCTTTGTCCTTGACACGAGTCAGTCTCGTAATAACCCTGCCATACGTAAGGCCACTAATCCATGCCCGGCGCATATTGGCATTGAGGCGTTGGTGCTCATCTCTTTCATACAGCCCTGAGCCAGTGGTGGAAATTCCTCACTTCTATGGCGGCGGCTAGTCTATCCATAGAACAAGCAATTGAGTTTTCAAAGCGATTCCCAATTGTATCGCCAACTCAGTCCTGATGGGCTAAGTTGACCCCCAACCAGGATTTGAACTCGTAACCTCCCGCTTCCGAGCCGCTCGTGCCACCGCTGAGACACCTGGGTGCATCACAACACAGTATGCGGGTAACGCAGGCGCCGCTGCAGTGTGATGACGTCTGTTAGAATAAGCTTGCTCAACCAGGTAAAGCCCGTTCTGCCCGTGTTCGGTCAGAGAGGCCCCGGTGACTCAGCCTGCCTCGCCTTGCGTGGGAGACAACAGCAGCAAGCACTTAATTATTTCTGCAGGGGTTTCCCTCTTTACTGCACGACACCCATGAACATTGAACCCGTCATCAAGAAACCACGAGTCTCAGAGAGTCCCAAACTCTTGTCTACAAGCATACACATAACACTTTCACGATTATACATATTTGTTCCATTAATACGGATTACCCGACGCCTCTCTCTCTCTGCACGTTGATCGGTAAACAGGTAAATTGAGGAGACGCGGGGCCTGGTCATCAGGGCGGGCGTGGAGCCAGGACCCTCATGTCTGGAGGAATTTCCAGTTCCATGTTGTGTTTACACAAATATTATTTTGTTTTGACATTTTGGTTAAATGCCCATAAAGTATTAATGACACTAGAATAAGCCAAATTAATCTATCATGACATGGTTTAGAATTCCTACGGACTGGCATCGCACCCTATTTACACAGTGGTCCAGATGTCTTGTGACCCGCATTTCCATAGGTTTCTCCGGTTTGTGATCTTTCATAAACCGGAAAAAATCACTGATACGCGTTCTTCAAAAGTATATGAGCTCGTATCAGCCATCTGAAATACGTACGGGTTATTTATAACAGTTATCAATGAGCAAAGGGAGAAAACATGGGAGGTGTAAACTAAACGGGGCCACGAGACATCTGGACCACCCTGTAGTCGTCACATGGCCGGTGACGGCTGGGCAAGCGGCGCGAGTCTTGCAATGGATCCCATGTTCCCGGTGTAGTGACCCACCCGGCATCGTGTCAGGATGTGCCGTCGGGTGTCGTATGACAGTCATGTC
>JAZEWU010000022.1:8238442-8250028 GCA_036362915.1 Geotria australis | reverse complement strand
TCCGGAGCATGCAGTCTTCCCAAGCAACTTGAAGTTTAATAGAAGTTTAATATTTCACAGGGCAGCGTTTCGTACAGACAGTTGTTCGGCGATCCCCGCAGCTCGGATTCCCGTTGTCTCGGCGCAAGCCCGTTTCCGTCTAGACCAGCAGTAGATCAGCACTCCCAAAGCGACTGGCCCCGTCTCTCTGGTCCCTTCGCCTTATATGCTCTAAAGCTCTTACGCAGGCTGTGACGTAAACTCTGACGTAACCCCTCCCCTGCTGTGAGTGACTCACGTCTTCAATCCACATTTTGCCCTCAACTCCAGGTGCAACGCGTCTTTTTGGCGCCTTCGGTATTAGTCACACTTCCCCCCACCACGATGCACCCCTTCCGGTGGACACCCAGTGTGGTGGACACTCAAAGTCGGGCCCCCTAATTTCTGGTCAATTCGAGGTCATTACACCGGGAAACCACTGCTCCCCGGGTGAGCAGGGGTGGCCTTGGACCTTTATTTTGAAACTTTGTTGAACACCAGCAATCGCAAGAGCAGAAAACAAGACGTGAGGGTCGAAGGGGTGCCAGAGCCTATCCCGGCAGGTAGAGGGCGCAAGGCAAAGCTAAACCTAGGATATGGGACGCCAGTCCATCATCGCAGGGTACGGGAGGTAAATTGAGTCAGCAGGTCATTGGACCTTAGCAGCAGCGTGTCTAGGACTGTAAGAGGAAGCGGAGTACCCGGAGAAAACCCACACAGACCAGGGAGAGAACACGCAAACTCCCTTTCCCGGGTCCCTCTTGCTGTGAGGCGGTAGCGATACTCTGCACCACCGCGCCGCCTGACTGAAATTAATCTGTGCCTCAAAGGATTACGGAACATGAAGCAATCATCGGTGCAGCTCAACTGCCACACGGCGGCACCAGTTAAGCCTGTTTGTGTCGCCATGGTCAAGGCGCAGCCCTGCAATCGCTGCTCGCGGCCCCTGCTGGAGAAAGGGCTTCCCCTTGGGGGTATTTGGTCTACATTTCTAGGATGACGAGACCTGTGGGAAAAGGTGGGAGTACCCACACTTTACCCCACCGCAAAGCAACCCACAGATTGCCTGTGGGGAACCCGCGTGTTATCATAGATGTGTATTATTTCAGCAGAAAAACACCCAGTGAGCTTGCAAGCTCGTCACAGGATTCCTGCGACACAACAAACACGCGAATTCACACAAAATTGCTGCCTTAGCAAATTGGCTAAGGCGGCGGGGAGCATTGTACAGTACAGGCCGTGTTTGCATCAAGGGACCGTGTTTGTGTCAAGTCTCCGCTGTGGGGAGCGGTGGCTCCGCGGTTAGCGCTACGAACCCGGCGACCCGAGCGGCCACCACCAACACCACTCACGATTTACTGAACCCGTTCTGGGACTCCCCTAGGTCGATTCGGCCTCCAATGAGGTACCTAGCGCGGTGTTTAAACATCGCCACTGGGGAGACGAAGGCGGCCGAGCGTGGTGAGGGCCGGCCACCCATCCCGTCGTGTGCCGTGTCGGCCTCTATTAGGTACAGTACGTGCTAACGGCACTTGCCCGCACAGGGCGAGAATGCTACGCGGGGGAACTTTGTGTCGGCGGCTTGTGCCGGGTACAGTGCGTGGGGAGGCGGCACCGCCTCCCGTGACGCGCCGCCCCGCCGCCGCCGGCTGGGACCCTGGCTGCCGCCCGGGAGCGCAGTGACGAGAGGCGGCGAGCGGGGAGCGCACGGCGCCAACAGCCGCAGTGGTGAGTGCAGCCGCCTCGTCCTCCCCGCGCCGACGCTGCTGATGGTGATGTTGATAGTGGTTGTTGTGATGGTGGTGTGGGGAGCGGTCAATCAGTGGTTAGCGCTATGCTGCGCTAAAAACCCGGCTATGACCCGAGTTCGAATCTCGCTCACGGCCAACACCGGTGACGGTTTTTCTGAACCGGTCCTGCCCCCCCCCAAGTCCACTCAGCCTCCAATGAGTACCTAGTACGGTGTGTAAACATTGCCACTAGGGAGACAAAGGCGGCCGGGCGTGGTGCTGGCCACCCACCCCCTCGGTGCCTTCCCGGCTTTTATGGGCGCTCACTAACGGCACTTGACCCTACAGTCCGCTGAGGCTATGCTGGGGATCTTTGTCTTTGTGATGGTGGTGGGTCATCTCAGCCCGTGACAACTCGGTCTGTCCCGTGACCTGTCAGCGAGCCTTAGAAACTCTGCGTGATAGCCTGAAGGTGCACCTGGCCTGGCACAGGCGCCGTGGTGACACCCCCGCCACTTAGTGGCGACCTGCGGTTGTTATTGTGGCCGTGTTGTGGTTGCTGCGGGAGGGAGCGCTCTGCCGGCTGTGCGGGATTCGGTTTCGGCATGATCGGGGCTATGGGAGCTAGGGGTTGGCGTCTCAACCCGATGTGTTTCAGGTCTCCGCGGATGATGGATGGTCGCAGTAATGCTGTTGGACTGGGTCAGTGTGAATGGAGTTGTAAAGCAGTCTACAATAGATACGCGTATTGGTATCAGGGTAACTTTTAATTTGCATCATTCATGAGCTGGTGCCGTGGCGTAATGGTCAGAGCTTTGGATTGCATCCCAGAGTGCGCCGGTTCAACCCCATGTCCCGGCGCGGCAGAAGACACAATGGGGCCCGTTTCTCAATCCCAGCCCGCGTCCCTCCACCCAGCAGCCACATACTGTATGTAGATGGGTTCAACGGAGTTGGGCCGATGGGGAGGTCGCGATAACTGTTTACGTTTCACGGATAAAGTAAATAGAGGAACAAACGTTTGTACAGGGTGGTCCAGATGTCTTGTATACTGTACAAAGTTGGCTATAATGTATTGACATTATTAATCTGACATAAATAAGTAAGGGTTATTTGACACAAACGTGAATGAGTAGAGTCGCTGCTCCTTCGGATTGAGAGGAGCCAGTTGAGGTGGTTCGGGCATCTGTTAAGGATGCCCCCTGGGAGGCTCCCCTGGAAGTTTACCAGGCACGGCCCAATGGGCGGAGACCTAGAGGCCGACCCAGGACACGCTAGAGGGATTATATCCTTCGGCTGGCCTGGGAAGGCCTGGGAATCCCTCAGGAAGAGCTGGAATCTGTTGCTGAGGAATGGGATGTCTGGTCCACCCTCATTGGACGGCTGCCGCCGCGACCCTCACCAGGACAAGTTGTTTAGAAAATGGATGGATGAGCAAAGGAAACAATATTAAGGGTACATTAAATGGGAGTCACAGGACATGCGGAGCAGCGTGCAGGTGCAGTGGCAGGGTGGCGTGTTATGAATTAGGCACCTGTGGTCTTCTTCTTTGCGATTCTTCGAAGCACATTGGTCAGCCTCTGGACATCGTTGTCTTTCAGCTCGGCCTCCAAGTGTTTGGTAGAATTCGCAGGCAATACCAAGTATTACCTGACAGGGATCACGACGTGAACGCTTCAACCTGTGGTCATGGAGCCATAAAGACAACGTGGGTGTTTCTGGGTCCTGTGCCGCCTCGTGCCGCCGGGACTTTGTACCGGAGATTCCGGTAATCTTATCCCCGTTCCCCCGCGGAGGGGTCGGTTCCGTTCCTGACACCTGTCCCCACCGCCACCACTGCGTGGACCTTGCACGCCAGTGTGAGGCGGTTCTGACACTTGTGCCTCACAGGAAGAGTGTCTTGGTTTGATTCCGGACTTGGATTAGGGTACCGATCTTTGTAACATTTGTACGTTTCCCCCTGTACCGCTGCGGGAAAACATGTTACCTCTAACTGCTGCACTGCCGCGGGGAGCGGCGATGCAGCGGTTAGCTCGGTGCGACCCTAAACCGTGGACCCGAGGTTAAATCCCGCTCACGGCCAACACCAGTGACGATTTTTGGAACTGGTCCTGGGCCTCCCCTAGGTAAACTCAGCCTCATATCAGTACCGGCTGTGGTGTGTAAACATCACCAAAGGCGGCCGGGCATGGTACTGGTCACCCACCCCCTCGTGTCCGTGCTGGCCTTCATAGGTGCTCGCTAACAGCATTTATCTGTTAAGGATATAGGGGGGATCTTTGTTTTTGTGTATGTTCTCCCCCTATTGTGAATGGGTTTCCTCCGATTTCTACAATTTACTCCTATAAATACACACCCACAAGGTCACCGGTGTTGGCCAAACATCCCACTGCAGCTGGACCTTCCTGAAAAACAGTCTTAGGACTCACTGCGGCTTTCCCGAATAAATATCCGAACAGTATTATTATCACAGCAGCCACCCTAGAGCATGAACTCGTGAGGCATTGCACTGGAGTGTTGAGAGCAACTGCGCCGCGCCAGCATCTCTGTCATTCTTGCCGGCGAGGTCACGCGAGGTCACGCGAGGTCACGCGTGGCCGACCGCCGCAGCTTCGCTCGCGTTTGCCATCGCCGCTCTCGAACGAAACCCGGCGGGCGGCGGAAGCCGCGCGCCTCAATTCCTGTTGTTGCCTCCGAGCATATGACGCCTCGCTGGCGGGTGCAGCGAGCACTCGTGCTACGCCCAGTCATCGCTTGTTTTCGGTGCAATTTCCCTTTTCCCTCGGCGGCCGTTCAGAGGTGAATGAACTCGAGTACGCGATTCGCGGCATGACTGCGGCCGATGTGCGTTAGGAGCCGCCGAGCCAGCGGTCCGCTAACATCTCTGCATCTTCGCTCCCGTCGGCCACATTCCTTTGCTGCCGCGTGACCTTTTGGCGGCGAGTGGCGCATTCAGCGCCGCGCACAGGGGTCGGCTGCAGCCACGGTGGCGAATTATTCTCGGTTGTCCTCGCTCTCGTCAGCCTCGTCTGCTCTGAAGCGGAGTCTTACATCCCAGCTGCTCGACTCGTATCCTCCGGCATCCGTCTGTGCTGAAACCCGTCGTTGAGACACAAGCCTCCTGAGGCTCTGGCTCGAGTTACGCAACTGTGGCTGTGCGCTCGGGGTGACGCGTTTGTCTCAGTGCGCGTGTACGTGTGGATCTTAATTACGGTCGCTAATTGCCTTCACCTCCTTCCCATATCAGTCCTTCCACATTCATTCATCCATTGTCAGAAACCGCGTAATTCTGTACAGGGTTGCGGTGAGCCAGGGTGCAAGGCAGGGCTATACCCTGGATAGGACGCCAGTCCATCACAGGGCACCGGGGGCAATTTAGTCCGCAGGCCAATTAACCTATGCAGCAGCATGTCTTTGGACTGTGGGAAGAAACCGGAGTGCCCGGCGAAAACCCACGCAAACACGAGGAGAACATGCCAACTCCACACAGAAAGGCACTTGAGCCAAGATTCACACCCGGGACCTTCTTGCTGTGAGGTGGCAGCGCCACTCACTGCGCCACCGTGCCGCCCTGTCCTTTCACGTAAAAACATCAAATACTTGCTATGCACCCTATCAGCCACACGGTCATCTGGCAGGACATTTTAAAAGCTTAGAATTAATACTAGCAAACTCTGAACAGGTTTTGACATTCAGTGTTCCGATGTAGGTTTTCACGGCTCGATTCATGATGGTTGCTCTTCAGAGCTGTTCTTTCGGAATAGCCGTGTCAAGCGCTCTCCCACGTTGGAAACATCATCAGGCATCATCAGAAGGCCTGCTGATGCTTCCAACGTGGGAGGCGAAACGTCGCGAGGGAGAGGCTACCCCGAAAGAACAGCTCTGAAGGACAAGCATCATTCAGTGTCCCACCAGCAGTTAGGCTGGTTTAAACCAATGCTGTCGGTCTAAGTAATGAAAAGCCATGTGTACCGTCCATCCAGCTGGTAAATCCCATTCTGTCTACACATTCAGTGCGTGCGGCGTGTGTTGAATTGACTTTGAACTATTCAGCCAGTGGCCTCATCTGCGGAATTACATTTTTTCTGCCTGCTGCAGTTAATTCACGACGTGCTTTTACGTTTTACTCTAGTCAAGAGGAAAGTTCCCGCTCAGCACCTGAACCCGCACGGCGCCCGGCCACGTCACGGGAGCTGGCGTCGCGATCGATGGAATCGTTAACGTATCGATCACGCACGTGACCGGCTGCAATATTCTTCGTGTAAACACAAGCGCCGATTGGTTAACTCAGGAGGCTGCACACGCGGTGAAGCCCCTGACCCGCGTTTGGCGGCCAAAACGCGGCGCCCAGCCGTTGCCTGTGACCGCGGGCGTCTGTCCGGTCCGTGCGGTCGCGCGGAGCGGGCGGCCGAGATAAGCGGTGCGGGTCGCGTGTCGGCTTGTGGCCCGGCGCACCGACCCCGGGCCGTCGCTCCCGCCACACGGGGCCTCCGCTGGCGAGCAGCTTCCCGTGTCGCACGGTTGGCGCTGCCCGCGTGCGGGGACCGCGTGGACCAGCGCGCCGACCACACGCTGTGGCTATTAACAGCGCGGTCAAAAATAAACACGGCAGTTCGGCACGCGGCGGATACCGTGGATGCATACGAACTGATTTCCTCCTCACGTGAGCATCGCTTATTTACTGATTACCACCCTGAGCCAGTAGTATGGATTCCACGTTCCCGTGACAGGGTTGAGTCTGTCCATAGGACGACCACGGGACATCCCTACAAAGCGGTGCTAATTTAATTGACGGTTAAAGCGTGACGGACTGAGCGGAGTGCTACGTAAACACGCGTAGCACTCCGCACACCCGTCACCTCATATGCAGCGGGAGGGGACAGGTGTGATGTAGAGGGGAAGGGTGCAATGGGGAGATGGAGAGCGGTGCGATGGGGCGAGTCGAGCGCTCGCCGACTCGTTGGCAGTCCGCACGCGTCTCCCCGCGGAGCCCACCCTCTCGCACGGTCACCATGGCGCCAGCCCCGATGCGTTTCCATTACCGCGTTCCACCGTCCCTCGCAGGCCCACGTTGCCGCTCCGGCCGTCGTGGGTCACTCGGTCCGGTGCACGCGGCGCAAACCATCGAGAAGATGGTTCCTCCAGGGAGCCCGTGGAGGGAGTCCCAACGAAAGGCTCAAATACAGATGTCATAATAATAACCATCACAATATTTTTTCGCCAAAACCGAAGCGAAATGTCTCGGAGCACCGCGTTTGTTTCGGTCGAGAGGAGCCCCTGGTGACAGCCGTCCCTGTGAGGCACAAGGTGTCTCGGCGCCGGCCTGCAAGCAGGCTTTAGCCTGTCGCTACGGGCGACAATTGGTGCCGCGCGCGATCCTCGGTAAGCGATGCGTGCCGCCGCCGGGGGTATTCGCGCCAAGCCGCCGCGCGCCTTTCTCCAAACACAGTCTCGTCTCCTAGGCTGCTCCCGCGTGGAAAATAAAAAAAAGAAACTAGTTATCGCAGCTTTCCGCGGAGAGAACGCGACGAATCCCCCGTGGGCACCGAGCGGCGGCCGAGGGGCGCCGTCGCCGGGCGCATCGCCGCCAGCGAGCCGGAGCGGCGGCCGCCGTCTCCGGGACGCGGCCGTCGCCACGGGTGCCGGGGGAGTCGCGGGGGTTAACGAGCCGCCTCTTTAGCGGTGACGAGGCGCGCATTCCCTACACGCTCGCTAATCCGCACGGAGATGGAAAGTCGCGTGGCCTCACACCGCGGAAACGCACGTGCCGGGCGGCGAGGGCCTCCGCTCGGGGGCGGCGAGCGCACGGTTACGAAACGCGCCGCGTGCTGGGAGCCGTGACCTTTGAGCGAGTCAGACTGCTGACGATACGCTGATTGCCGAAACCGAGTTTTGCTCGTGTTGGAAACAAATGCCGCTGAAATTATCCTTTCGCAGATAGCGGCGCTCGGTTGATTTGGTGATGTCGGTGGGAAATATTCATTCAGAGGCTGTTTTACAATTTAAACCCACGTGTGGCTGATTTGGGATGTGTAAAAACGATTTTGTTTATGTGTTTTTCCACGTGAGGGGACAGATATGGGGATGGGGGGTAGCGCCTGTGTGTCTGTTTTTGGGTTGGTGGCGTGAGCAGGGGTGGACACTTCAGTGCCACCTTTAGTAATAGTATTGGTAAATGTAGATGTACTGCTAGCTGGTGGAGGTGGTGGTGGTTTTATTGGTGGTAGTGGTGGTGTGGTTAGCGGTGGGTCAGTGGTTAGCACGCTGGGGTACAAACCTGGCGACCCGCGTTTGAATCCGGCTCACGGCCAGTGACGATTTTCTGAACTGGTCCTGGGCCTCCCCTAGGTCGACTCAGCCTCAAATGAGTACCTAGTGGGGTGTGTAAACATTGTTACTAGGGAGACAAAGATGGCTGGACGTGGTGCTAGCCACCCTCCCTCTCATAGGTGCTACCCGCTAACGACACTTGCCCCTACAGTCTGTTAAGGCTATATGGGGGCTCTTTGTCGATTGGTGGTAGTTGGTGGTTGCTGAGGTACTGATTGGGTGGAAGCAGTGGTGGTGGGTTCATCTAACCTTATGCTAGTGATGGTGGTGAGAGTGCGGTAGCTAGCGCTGGTGAGTGTGTGGTAGCGCTGGTGAGCCACACGCTGCCGTTGGTATTTGCGGCTCGTGGACAGATTTTACTTTTCAACATCTCGGGTATTCTTAAAACTTTTTTTAGCCGGCACAAAAATATCTCTATTAAGTTTTCGGCATCCCAGGTCGCATGACCTTGCGCGTCGCTAATCGGAGGCTATTTTGGCGAGCGCCAGTTTGTACCGCAGAGGCTTTAAACACTCGTTCAATCAAACACCGGTCGTGACAGCGCTAGCCGGCACCGTGTTGACGGTTGCGAGCCGTGCAGGCCGCGCGCCGCTCACGCGGCGGAGCACCGTGACCGTGGCGGTGGCGGCGGTGGCAGCGGCGACGCTGGTGAAATGCGGAGGGAGTTCGCACGGAATGCTAATGGTGCGGCGCACGGGGTCGCTCGAGTGTGCGTTTACGAATCCCAGACGGCGGGCCCTCGCTCGCATTCCGCTACACCGTCACAAAGCCCCGGCCTGGCCTCGTCAAGAGACGCAGTTTCTGCGTCTAACTTCTCGCCGGAGCCGAGCGCTGCAGGTTGCACCAGGCGGCCGTGCGCCGCCAGACTTGCCAGCGGTATTTTTATCGGAGCCGTGTGGCGAGGGCTCGGATTACCCCCCCTGACCGAGTTCCCAGAACCCGGGGGGGTGGGTTGGGGGGGGCGGTCGGGGGAGCGCGGGGGCCTCGGGCTCCGCGGCGCGGGCCGACACCGGGGAGACGCGGACGTCGTTCGTCAGGAATCTGGGATCTAGAGCGCGGAGCGGCGGGCGGCACGGACGGAGGGTGGATGCGCGCGTGGTGTGTCGGCGGCGCAGACGAGCGACGATGGGAGGCGGCCTCGCGTGCCACCGCCCGCTGCCCTCGCTGGAGCTCCGCGAGCCGCGACACCGCGGAGCCGAGCGGAAGCTCAGCGCCGTCTGCAACTTCCACGACGCTCCGCCCGGCGTGCCGTCGCTCAGCGAGCGCGTCAACGTGAACCTGGCGTCCGAGGAGGAGCTCATGACGCTGCCGGGGGTGAGGCGGCAGCGACACGCACGCCGCCGCGTTGGCGCCGCTCGCGGTCGTCGCCATCGTCGCCATCGTCGGCGTCTCCATGTTTGCATCTGACCAGCTTGCGTTGCGTCTCGTCTCAGACTTTTGAAGGCCGCCCCCGGCGACAGCTGTCCCCGGCGACAGCTGTCCCCGGCGACAGCTGTCTCCGTGCGGCGTCAAGTGTGACTCGGCACTGGCCTACAAGCATTCGTTAGTCTGCCTCTAGGGGGCGATGACGTCTGCTGCGTATCAACCACATTGAGTACAGCGGTCCCTCGCGTTACGATATTAATCCGTTCCGCAACACGTATCGTCGTGCGAAACCATCGTACAGTGTACAATAATACTGTACATTGTTTCATGGTAATTCGTTCCAAGACCTTGGAAGTTGAGAGTAAACGCTAAAAGCTACCCAAGCGGTATGCGTTCGCATCGCGATTGGCTGCTGCACCACCCACGCTCACGCACAGCCACATCGTAACACGGATTGTAACGTGAAATGTGATCGTAATGTTGTTATAGAGCGTATATCGTAAAGTACTTTCGTAGTATTGTGAGGCCATCGCAAAGCGAGGGACCGGTGTAATTTGCGCGTGACAATCGCCTAGCCGTTGTCACGCGCCTAGCCGTTGACGTCAGGCGACCTTTAACGTCTTGAACCCGGCCTCCGGAGCGGTCGCCCGGTGAAACGAAACAAACAAACTCGGCGACACTTCGGCAAAACGCTGAGCGAGCGACCGCTAATCCGCGATCGAGCCGAACTCCATGGTCGGTGAGCCCCGCGGCCGCCGCGTGTCGCTGATGCTGCTCGTGCGCAGGTGACGCGGGCCGTGGCGCACAGCCTGGTGGAGTACCGCAGGGAGATCGCCGGCTTCCGCAAGGTGGAGGACGTGGCGCTCGTGCCGGGCGTGGGCGCCGCCAAGCTGGAGTTCATGCGCATGGAGATCTGCGTGGGCAGCCCCGGCGGCCTGGCATGCCCACGCCTGGTGAGCACCCGCAATGCGCGCCGCGTGGCGTCGCGTGGGTTTGTGTGCGTGGCCCAGAACGTTGAACGTCGTCGGACCGCGGCCGGGCTCCGTCGACGAGAGCCGAGCGGCGCTTCGGCCACCGCGGCTCGGCAGAGACGCGCACCTCGTAATTTTCGGCGCGTCGAGCGAAATCCGAGCTCCGCGGACCGCGTCGCGGCACCCTGACCGCGCGACCTCGCCGACGTCTCCCCGCGACCCCTCCCAGGCCGGCCGAGACGCGCGGCCGGACCTCCTGGCGACGACGCGCATCAACATCAACTCGGCGACGCCGGCGCAGCTGGCGAGCGTGCGCGGCGTGAGCGAGAAGCTGGCGGAGCGGGTGGCGCGGCACCGCGCCGAGCACGGCCCCTTCCGCACCGTCGACGACCTGGTGTGTGTGCGCGGGATCAGCGCGTCGCTCATCGAGCGGGTCCGCGCGCAGATCTACGCCGGCCTCTCCTCGAGGCCGCCCTCCTTCTGCGCCGGTGCCGGCGTCGGCTTCACCCGCAAGGGGGGTGGCAGCTGCGGCAGCGGCCTGAGCGGCGGCGGCCTCGCGTCCGGCCCTACCTCGCGCAGCCTGCGCAGCCTGGCAGGCGGCGAGCGGCCCGTGTCGCTCAGCTGCCAGCCCAACTGGAGCGAGGGCATGCTGCTCGGGGCGGCGGGGCGCGCCGGCGAGCGCGCGGGCCCCCGACGCGGGCGACAGCAGGGGAGCTGGGGCGGGAGCGTCTCCGCCGGGCCGGCCGGCGGCGCCGGCGCGGCGTCGCAGGCCGGGTCGACGCCGCCGTCGCCGAGCGAGGAGGGGAGCGAGGAGGGCGGCGAGGAGGGGGCCGCCGAGCGGCGCGCGGCCGGGACAGGGGGCCCCGCGCATGGCGGGGCCTCCCGTCGCGGCTCCTCCGGTGGCGCCAGCTCGCAGGGCGCGGCGTCGGGCGGGCCCGCGTCGTCGTCCCCGCTGCGCCCGGCCGTGCGGCCGTTCGGCGGCCTGCTCCGGGGCCGGCCCGTGGTTCGGCTGGGCAGCTGGAACCTGCAGCGCTGCTCGTGGGAGAAGGCCTGCAACCCGGGCGTGCGCGAGGTGGTGTGTATGACGCTGCTGGAGAGCGGGTGAGTGATGATGCTCGCTAACAGATCTACTGCTCTGGCCTTGTGCTATTCCTCCGCGGAGTATGCATGTC
>JAZEWU010000022.1:8180138-8211746 GCA_036362915.1 Geotria australis | reverse complement strand
GAGTTCAGCGTCACGGTTATTGTTGCCGTTAAAGGTTCCTCGGCCACCTGTATGCAGCCGAGGCGCTCATCTCCCTGGACCGAATCTCAGACGCCATTGCGCACCTCAACCCCGAGAACGTGACGGACGTGTCACTGGGCATCCCCTCCACGGAGACGGAGCAAGGTGCGTGCATGCGTGGGCACGTGGACACAGACTTGTCGTCGTTGTCGCCGCGAGCTGATGCTCGTAATCCCGAGCCCTCCGCTAACTGGCGTTTACGCACTCACGATTCTCGTTCTGTCGTCAGGTGGAGACAAGGGAGAGAATGAGCCCATGGAAAACAGTACGTTCACCGGACACGCGCGCGCGTCACATTTTCCGTTCTCGCAGAGCGTGCCGCCGCGGTTTGTGTGTTTTGACCGCGGGGTATACGTGCTCTCCATCCGTGTCCCCGCGGCAGACGGCAAGCCGGCGCCGCTGTGCTACCCCAGCTCGGTGAACGCCGCGCGCACCACCATGCTCTTCAACCTGGGCAGCGCGTACTGCCTGCGCAGCGAGTACGACAAGGCGCGCCGCTGCCTGCAGCAGGTCAGTCCCGCGCCCGCAACCGTGTCGCGAGCCGGCGACGCACCGACGTAACACACACGTGGCTGCGGCGCCACCGCCCGCACCGCCCGCACCGCCACCATTCTCCCCGTGGCTGAAATAAGCATTGCTTCATCGTGACCTGTGAGCTGGTGGGGTGTGTCGGATTGCTTTGGGACGAATCTCGCCGTACTGTGTTGCGTTGTGTTAAACACTACGCAGTGGTAACATCCACTCCTCACAGAAAGAATGTCCTGCCCAAGGCATTCAATTCCCACCTCGGGCGCCTTTCTGTGTGGAGTTTGTGTGTTCTCCTCCTGGTCTGCGTCGGTTTTCTCCGGGTTCTCCGCCGGCATTCCTCCCACAACTAAAAAAGCAATCACTCATTAATTAGCCAGTACCATCACAATATAGAGGACAAATATTGACGCCAGCTAACCACGTGGCTGCCTTTCCCTTCACCTTCCCCGCCTCTGCGGTTTTCCTTGAGCCTCCAAATCGTTTTCATGTCTTCGACGTTGGAAGGAATATGAGTGGCGGCGGCGGTGCGTTATAGCTCGTAACGTCATTACTAACGGTCGCACGGTGCGGCGCAGGCGACGCTGCTCACGCCGTCCAGGGAGGTGCCGCCCGAGGCCATCCTCCTCGCCGTCTACCTGGAGCTGCAGAATGGTAATGCAGCTCGGCAGACGCGTCGTTCGCACGCCGACAGGCTTCACCGAATCGCGGCGCCTACGACACGCGGCGCTTATCTCGCAGATCGGCACCCCGGCTGCGGATCCCAGCTGTCCAACACGCATGTTGACCTCTGGTCATGAAAAAAACCCAAATAACTTTCAAGTCACCTTCGGGTGCGCTCCGTTCGAGCGACTAAAGCGACGGCGATGCGAGTAGAGCACTATGGCGGCACTCCTGAAAGTCACTTGAAAGTTTATTTTTTCTCGTAAACAAAGCTTCAGGCTCGTGTCGCGCCGTCCGGGATGCGCGGCCGTGTAACACGGCGCTAGGATACACACGCATGTTTGAACGGGTTGTAGCGTCTTTCAAACTGCGTCGGATATCCGTGGTCACACGCAATCCACAGAGACCGATGAAGACGACCACAGTCTGTTACATGAAACAAGGCGGGCGTGCTCGCGCACGGATTCCGAGACGCGAGACGCGCCACGCGGCGTCCCAAGAAAACGTTGCGTGACATGATATCATCTGGAGGGAGACAGTATGCGTTAGTTGCATACTGTATCCTTTCAGCTCATCTTTTATCGCCAAGTTATGGGCAATGATTCGATCAGTTTATCCAGTTTTCTCAAAGGCACGTTGCTCATGGCAACATAGTGTTACGCTGAATGCTGACGATATCGGCTCGTCCTCGTGCCAGTTAGGCCTCCGCTGCAGACGGAGCCGACGCGCGGACGCTTTCAGCGTCGCTGGGGAGCGCGAATGATCAAACCGCGCGTGTGGTGGTGCGAGCAGGTAACCCGCAGATGGCGCTGCAGATCATAAAGAGGAACCAGCTGGTGCCCTCGGCGAAGGCGGCAGAGGGCCGTAAAAAAACACAGCTGGTCCCGGTGCCTCCGGGGCCACCGGGAACTCCGTCGTCCCAACGCAAATAAGACTGCCGCCCTGCTGTACGCCGCCCTGCTGCACACCGCCGCCCTGCTGCACACCGCTTCTTCTTCTTTGCGATTCTTCGCCCTGCTGCACACCGCTGCAGTGACGCCTGGCGGTGGATGTGTGGCGCGTGGAAGAGGCGCGGGAGAGCCGGGGGTGTGTGGGCGACGGCCGAGATAGCGCGGTGCTGGGAGTCGAGCGGAGTCGGTGCTGGGAGTCGAGCGATGCCGCGCGAGGGTCCGTGGGGGTCAGAGGCGACGCCCGTCGCGCACCGGGGTTCGTGGCGTGCGCGCTTTGCTCGCGGCACGGTCGCCGGGGGCCGACGTCGGCGGGTAATTTGCCACGCGTGTGATTGCAGGGCGGCGTTGACGTGAATTTTTATTTATTTATTGAATGAGGTCTCACGCACTCGCCGCCTGCCTCCTCGGGCCGCTCGGTTTAGGAAAGACCAGGGCGGGTTGGCCTAATCGCGCCGCTCCGCCAGGACGACGCGCACGGCCTCCCGTCGCCGACACGAACCGACTCCCGCGTTTCCGTGCGCCCGGTACGTTCGGCACGACAGGGGAACGGTGGCCGAGCAGGTGTCAATAAAAGCGCCGTGTGAACCGTCTACAGCGGGCGTCCGGTCTGGTTTCTGCCGTCGCGATTCCTCTAAGTGCGGAGCGTCGTCGGCCCGAGCCGGAATCGCGGCGCCGCTCTCCCGACTCGCCCCTTGGGCCCGTGCGGCCTAAGCGTCCGCGTGCGCGAAAAGCAGAAGGCGTACGCGGTGAGACGCCGCACGTGCGCGGGTGGCCGGATGCCGACGATGACGTTGCTGGGTTCGTGGGACGGGGCACGTACGGAGAGCGGTGGCCGCCGCTGCAGCGTGCGAGCCGCGGGTCACGCGGCCGGGGGAAGCGGCCCGCCGAGCCGTCGCGGATACCGTCTTGTTTGATGCGTGGCGGATCGCGAGAGATGTTTGTGTGTTGAGAGTGGTCCGCGGGTCCGGAAAGTTTGACACCCACCAGCGTGGAGGGTGCGTCCCCGTGGCGATGGAGTCTGTGTGCCAGAGGATGGGCATGAGAGAATGCGAGATCGTCGTACTGGAGTCGGCGCCGCCCGCCCGCCCGGCCTCCGCGTTGGCATCACGCCAAAGATCTCCCACTCCGATGCGCCCTTTAATGCCACGGATTTGGCGGCAGCTGCTGCAGATAAGGTCATCGAGGGTCTCGGGTCACGTGGTGGCGTCCGATGCGGCCCGCAACATTCGGTGGACCGCTATGTATGGCCCCGCGGCCTCAGCACGGTCGCGGGGACCCGGTCCAGCCGCCACTCTCGCCGCCAAAACAACATCGTGGTGAAATGTGGAGCGAGGCGTGCGTGGATGGTGTGGGACTGGTGTGATGAGAGGTGATCTTGGGGGTGGCTGAGAGGGGGTATAGAGGTGTCGATGTATGAGCAGCACGAACACCTTTCCAGGAATGAACATCTTGTGGGGGACAGGAATGTATTTCGACCAACATCTGGTCTCGGTGTTTCGTTGACCTTGATGTAGTATGCTGCACAGTTTGACAGACAAAAGACTGATGGAGACATGGGTTATGGTCTGTGAAAAGCTGAGAGAGGGGTGTGATGGTGAGTGGAGGTTGTGGAGCTGAGTAGAGGTAAGGTGGTGTGCAGTGGGGGTAAGCAGTCGCCCTCCAGCAACAACGGAGGGCGGAGGAGCGACGCTCACAGCCGAGCGTCGGGCAGATAACACAGCAAGTTGGCACAGTAGGGAGTGCAGGTGGTGCATCTGCGCTTTGTGACCCTCGGGTGAAAGGCGCTATATAAATTGAAATTATTATCTCGGTCAGGCAGCCCATGACACCTGGGTCTGTCCTGTGACCTGTCGGCGAGACCTCGACACTTCACGTGCCCTCAAGGTGCACATGGCCTGGCACAGGCGCCGTGGCGACGTCACCGCCACCGAGTGGCGATTGTTGGTGGGGGTAGGCGTGTGGAGGTGTATGGGTGTGAGCGGGGGGGGGCAGTGGTCGGCATTGTTGACTCGTGTCTCACCGTCCCAGCTGAGATCTGCACCACTCGTGTTCCCTGTGTCTCCCACTCTCCTGCGAACCTTAGTCTCCTCTGAGTCCTATACCCGCGTGTCCCCTCTGGTCTCCCTATCTCTGAACGTCCCCGTTTCTGGTTCCGTGTGATGTACTGTCCCTGTGATTCCTTGGGAACCCGTGTCTCCACCTGTCGGCGAATGTCATCCGTCTGCCCGTTTTCTCACGTCTCTCCCCGTATATCCACACGTCTCAATATTTATTTTTCATCCCGTGTCTCGCTCTGTTCCCGTCTGTCTCCCCGTGTCTGTCCACATTTGTATCCCTGGTTCTCCATGTCTGTCTTCCCGTGTCTCGCGTGCATTCCCGCGTCTCCCCCCTTGTCTGTCCCTGTCTCCGTATCTCCCTAGCTCTCCCCGTGTCTCCCTGTGTCTCTCTGTCTCCCCGCATCTCCCTGTCCGTGTGTCCGAGCGGCGCCCGCTGACGTCACGACTCCTGTAACATGGCGGCGGCGTGGAGCTGTGGCTCCCGCACTGACGCCTAGAGACGCGGGGAGAGACGCGGGAGGGAGACACGGGGGGAGGGGAGACGCGGGAGGGAAACACGGGGGGGAGGGGAGACGCGGCCACACACGGACACGGGGGGGGGGACGCGACGAGAGACGCGGGAGGCGTCCGGCGTGAGGGAGAGACGCCGTGAGAGGCGAGAGAGGGAGACGGGGCGACCGGGCGCGAACCCGGAGCGGACCCGGAGCGGACCCCGGGGGCTGCCGCCGGAGCCCCTCCTGACGTCTCGCTGCGGGGCCGGCGACGAGGTGGGTGGACGAGGGGAGCGAGGCTGCAGCCGCGGGATGACCAGGAGGCTGGGACGTGACCCCGCCGGCACACAGGCGACGAGGTGACGGGAGTGACGAGGAGGGGGAGGAGAGAGATACGAGGAGGTGACAGGAAGAGGAAGGCCATGTTAAGCCTCAGAAGGCGCGTATGAGCCGAGGAGGAACGATGCTGTTGACGATGTTGCTGATGGTGGCGATGTTGCGCACGGCGCTGGCGGGCACGCAGATGAGCTGCTGGTGACGGTCGCGGCGGAGATGCGGCTCACAGGGACGGCGACCGCGTTCACGATGTTCGCGCCATCACCGGCGGCCTCGTCGCTCGGACAGACGGCGTGACGACGAGAGGGGACGCGAGAAGGCGAGAGGAGAGGCGAGGAGCTGGGTGGCCCTGTTCGTCCCCCATGCGAGACGAGGCCCATGGCCGCATTCGGCGCTGGGCCCGTGGAGTCGCAGCGCTGCCCCCTGTGCCCGGAGGGCCCCGGGGTGGTTCGGCGCGGTCCGGCCGGCGGGGCCGGGGGGCCCGGCACCCAGGCCCCCGCGGCCGCCGCCCCGGAGCCCCCGCTGCGGGTGTTGCCGTGTTTGCACGCCTTCTGCGGGCCGTGCCTGGAGGCGCGGCGCCGGCGGGACGGGAGGCTGGCGTGCCCGACGTGCTGCCGGGACGCGGTGCTGGGCGACGCGGGGGTGCAGGGGCTGCCCTCGGCTCACCTTCTGCTCACCTGCCTCCTCGGGGGGGTGGCTGATGGGGCCGGGGGTGTAGCAAGAGGGTCTGCTGGAGGAGGAGGAGGAGGCGTCAAGCTCAAGGGCCTCTTGCTGGACTTGTCCCACGCCGAGATGGGAGCCGCGGCCGCGGGCGGCGGCGACCCCGGGCCGCACCACGAGAGGGACGCGGGCTCCCCACTGTGCGGGGTGTGCGGCCACGGCGTCAAGGGCCCCGCGGGGGCCAGATGCCTCGTCGAAAGGTTTCAGAGCGGTCTGCGGCTCGGCCCCGCGGGGCCCCACGCCCCGGGGTCCCCGCAGCCCGGGCTGGTTGCGCTGGGCCCGCGGGCCTCCCCGCTGGGGCCGCCCTCCTTCCCGTCGCCTCCGCTCGCCGCCTTCCCGGGACTCGGCCCCGGGGCGCAGTGGCCCGGGTACTGCCAGCACCCCGAGGACGAGGTGCGTGGAGCACACCGCGACACACCACCACAGCCGTCACGACACAGCGCCCCACTGCAGTACACGGCGGGGTACAGCACCCCAACACAGCCATCACGACACAGCACACCATCACAGCACACCGCGGGGCACAGCGACCCACCACAGCACACCGCGATGCAGCACACCACGGGACACAGCACACCACCACAGCCCACCACGACACAGCTCAACCCCGGGGCACGGCACACCCCGTATAGCCTTAACAGACTGTAGGGTCAAGTTGCGTTATCGAGCACCTATGAAGGCCGACACGGCACACGAGGGGGCGGGTGCCCAGCACCACGCCCGGTCGCCTTTGTCTCTCTAGTGGCAATGTTTATCCCGCACTAGGTACTCGTTTGAGGCTGAGTCGACCTAGGGGAGGCCCAGGACCGGTTCAGAAATCGTCACTGGTGTTGGCCGTGAGCGGGAATCGAACTCGGGTGGGCAAGCTGTGTGTCCCAATGCGCTAACCACTGAGCCAGCACACCGGCATGAGCTAGAGGACACCACAGCACACCGCGAGCATGAGGCACATTACGATGCAGTGCGGTGGGAAACAGCAGATACGTGTGTTGAGTGGAGCAACGTTTTTATTATGAAAGCTTGGACGTGGAGGGGGGTGGTTAGACGATGGGATATGATTCAAACGCCGATGATCAACGTGAGAGAAGAAGCAGAAAGAGCGGTGTTGTGACGTGTGGTGCGGTCCGGGTGTCGTGGTGTTGGCGGTCCTGCTGAGGGCCTGTGTGCCGTGTGACTGTGTGGCCTCGTTTGTGGTTTTTCGGGCCCAAGCCTCGCGCAGCGTGTGAGCAGGCTTCTTAGTCGGCTCCTAGTGCGCGGGAGGGAGGGCTGTACGAGCTGGTGAATCCCAGACAGCGACAGGGGTCCTGAGAAATCCTCTTTCGTGCTCGCGTCTGGAGCCATCTCATTTGTTTACAAGAGGCAGTGATGCTGCACTGGTGGTCCCGGGCCGAGCCCTCAACCCGCTCAATCCTAGTTGTCGTCATCCCGCAGTTGGTGACTGTCACTAGAGGAAGGGGCGACGGTCGCTGTGTCAACCACCACAGTCCCTTCGTCGGATGAGGTCCCGTTTCACGGGTCCACGCGGTTTCATTGTGAAACCAGTTCCTTATTCATTGGGTGCCTGTGTCTCACGCGGTGCAGAGCTAATATTCGTCTCGGCCTTTGCTGAGGAGGCCCCACCGAGCGCTGTGTTTGGCCGCTTGTTCTCAATGTGTGAAATGGTTCGGTGTGGTGTCGGCGGGGGTTGTGGCTATCGCTTGCCTCCCGGTGTTTCCCCGGTGCTGCCTGCGTTGGCGCTCCTCACACCTGTCCCAATTCGCACGTGGCCAGGCAACAAACCTGTCCGCTGGATAGGAGGCCCTCGCCTCGGCGCTTGGCCGCGCCAATTGCGTTTGACGCGACGGTTTTAATTTCGCAACAAATTTGGACCCCGTTGCAAAACGGTGATTACGTTAATCTTTAAACGTCGGTTTTAGTGGTCTTTTATTTATGGTTGAAAGTAAAATATCGATACGCCGTGGGTTAGCATAACTTCCTGAGAGATAATCGTTGCAGAAAATATGTGGAATTGCCAGATGGCGGAGCCGCGGTAACGTGCGGGCCACGCGGCCGGCTCGGCGCACACACGTGTTGCCATAACAGTGGCGCTCGATGACTTTAACGATTCCGCCAATATTCATCTGAACGGTGGCGCGGTCGCTCAATCGCGACGCGGGAACTGGTGGACACGTGAGGCCAGCGGAACTTCGTGGCGGCTCTGTCGCCGGACACGTGCCGTGTGCACAGAGGCAGGGCGTCGGGTTGTGTCGGAATTCCTCCCCAGCGCCGAGCCTGGAGCGCCGTGCGCCCGTAGCTCCCATGACCTGCGTGATGCGTACAGTGCGGCTCTGCCGTCGGGTCGCGGCGCCGGGCTTGCCGTGCGTCGGCAGCGTTTGCCGGACGAGCGTTCCCCGTTCGCATCGTCGCGACGGTCGTCTTCGGCCGTCTTCAGCCACCATCGCTCCGCTGCCGGATGAAGGCTTCCCCGAGTCACCGCCGTGATTCGCGGTCTCGCGCAGCATACGCTCGCCCAGCACCCACGTGCGAGCCGATCTCATCGCTCCGTCTCTGCGGCGGTCGGCCTCTCGCCTGTTTTCCCTCGTTCGGTTTGGCTGCCGGATACAGTTCGCGCCGACCGTCGACCCTTCCAGCGACGTGCGTCCTCCCCAAGCCCGCTCGCAATTACTCGCGCTCGTAAGGAGCGATTCCTGTAATGCAGTGTAGGTGTAACCGTATATGTTTACGCGTTGGATGCGCGTGGCCTCGCGTGGGGCCTCGCGTGAACGGGCACGTGTTAATCTTCCCGGGGCGGCGTTACGAGCGAGGGCGCCGGTCTCCGCGCCACCGTGCCGGGGCCGCGGCCCGAGGAGCGGTTCGGCGCGACGTGCCGCGGTGTGCCGCGGTGTGCCGCGTGCAGGAATGTAAATCAGCGAGGCCGCGGCGGCGGCGCGTGGGAGCAGCGGCGATGCGTCCCGCACGCTGATGACGGCCGGCACAATGCCGCCCGCGCGCCAGGGCCCCCGTTCGCGTGCCGGCAGGCACCGTTTGTGTCGTCACCCGCCGCCGCCGCCACCGTCGTGTCGTCTCTTGGAAGAATTATTGCGTTGCTACTCCCAGCGCCGTCGGTCGATTTTCTAAAATCGAGACATTTTGGGGGATTTGGAAAGAAAACGAAAATGCAAGAGCACAAGCGAATGGTTTCGCGGGGGACCCGCAGCGCTGCGACGTGCCGGTCCGTGTGCTCCAGCAGTGGATAATATCGCTCTTGGCGTGACCCTCCTCCCACGATTCCTACTCGTCGTCCTCTTGAGCGCTCCTCCTCCGCGGAGCGTGAGCACCCGCGGGATGTCGGCGTCGCGGGACCTCGCTCTCGTCTGCCGAGTCGTGCCGCGCGCCACTCGGCTCCCTCGCCGTCGCCAAGCCCCGAGTTATTCGCGGGCGATCTCGTGCGAAAAACCCACAGGAAAAAGTCTCTTTGCTAAGAATGTCATTGTGCCGGACGGAGGAGAGATGGTTGGCAGATGTGATTTCACCGCGGAGTGGGAGGGCAGAGGGGTGGAATGCGAGCGTGGCGGCGGAGGGGTTGCGGCTGTCGGGGCCGTGGCGAGGAGCGCCAGGAAAGCCCCGCTCTCCTCTCCTAGTGAGGGACAGCTGTGCCGAGACGCTTTGAAGCGCCGGATGACTCATCGGCTGTAACTCGATCCCCGCGGGGATTCACGCGCTCGCCCGGCTCCGCTTCCTCCCGCTCGGCCGCCGCGCGCCGCCATCGGACGGCGCCTCCTCGCGCAGTTGGCGCTCGCCAGCGAAATGCCAAACGGGGACAGGGCGCGCGGACGAGCGAATGGGATGTGAGCTCGGGCTGTGGATTAAAGTCCGCGGCAGCAGCGGCCGCGGCGGCCGGGGGAGCTGGCGGCGGGCCAGGCGCACGCCCCGTGGGCCGCGCCAACCCTGCGCACCGTCGCTCCTCACGCCTGCGTTTCCGGCTGCCGCCGCCGCCGCCGCCACCGCCGCCTCCGCCTCTCGCGCCGTTTGGAGCCGCGCGAGTGAAACGCACGTGAGCGACACGCCCGGGCCGCTCGTCGGTCCCGTCGGTGCAAAGGTTCCCCCCTCGAAGCGCCGTGTGCGACTTTCCACAGCGCAATCACCGGATGCCGTTTGAGCGCCGGCGGCGAGGGTGAAGGCGGCGGCGCCTCGTCAACCGCGGCGCTCGCCGCTTTCGTTACAAGCGGGGAGGACGCGAGTGGCTTGAGCTCACGGAGCGTGCTCGGCCGCGGCGGAATTCATCTCCGGATGGCCGCTGATTAATGTGCCGGACACGGATTTCGAGGTGGGGCGGGGTGGGGGGGGGACCGCCGCGCTGGCCCCTTCCGCAGCCCCCAGAAAATCCGAGCAGCCGTTACGAGCGGCGTTGGGGGAGACGTAAAACCCCAGCGTCGCGGCGTCGCCTGCGACCGGCGATCGATGGCGCGGAGACCGGGTTTCGCGGCTAATGTGCGAAACCGTGAGATCGATCAGGACGCGATCGGGAAATCGCAGGACGGCGAAAGTCCCGTAAAATCGATCGCTCGGCGGCAGGGAGCTGCCGGAGTGTATGATGTAGCATAATCATCCGTGAGTGGCTCTGCTACTCTCTTGACAGAGCTTAAGACTCGCCGTACACACTTGGCCTTGCCACAAAGATTAACCTGTTCACTGTAGCCACATTTTTTCCCCGTATATATACATTTTCTGGTTTTTCACAACGGTACGTTGCGATTTTGCCGTTGTTTTGCAATACGCCAGAGATATAATTATAATAGGGAGCCCAACGTAACATACATCGCAAGGGAGGCAAGGGCTGGTGGATCACATATGTGAACATTCCAAATGCACTTGGTTCAAGGTGACCGAGATAAGGCAAGTACAGCAACTGCTCCAAAGATCGGTGAGCAGACCTTTGAACCTTATCTCCTCGTATACAAGGGTTTTCTCAGTTTACCCTGGGTTTCTTGTGGGCAAAAAGCGCACTCCTCTCTTGAAAGACATGTTGATACTCAGAGATGCTTTCCTGGACAAAGAACATTTACTTCGACAGGATCCAGAGGTCATCGTATCTTCGCGATGTTGGCTTCTCGCCAACAGAGTCCCGATTACGAGTTCTCCGGTGCCTTTCCTCGCGGTGCACGCAGGAAGCCGGGGTTTGCGCCGCACGCCCACGCGCGATTACCGGGGCGCGTCTGGAGTAACGAGCGGCGGTCTCGCCGCCGGCACCGCGGCGATTCAAACGCTCGCTGCGTCTCCCCCCCCCCCGGCCATCCCGCGCGGCCACCAAAGGCGCCCGGCTCGTATTTTACAATCGGCGTTTCCTCCTCCTCCTGCCGGGCCGCGAGCGCGCGGCTCCGACCCGCGTTTTATGGGCCAGCGGAGGGAACAGAAGGTCAAAAGGGCGTTTCGTCTGAAACACAGGGCTGGAGCCGCGGTCACGTGCAGCGCCCGCGCCCCACGGTGAGCGGCACGCACCACGGTGAGCGGCACGCACCCGCGCTCGCCGCGGCGACACGTGCGCGGGTCCCTCGGCACACGCACGCGTACGCGGGGTCGCGCGTCCGTGTGGCGGGCGCCGCGGTGTGTGCGTCGACCGGTATCTGATAAAAGGCGAAGTTTTTCGACAGAGGGATCAGCGTTGCCGTCGTGCGAATGCCCCGTTTGCGGGATTTGCGGCGAGATTTTTCCGCGTTGGGATGTTTAGCCAATACCGGTCATATTGTATGTGGGGTATTTTTTTCTATCTATGGGAGGAAGCCCGGAGGAAACACAAGTGGAACGAGGGGGGGAACATACAACCTCCACACAGAAAGACACCTGAGTCGGAAATCAAACCTACGAACTTCCTGCTGTGAGGCACAAGCGTGACCAACGCAGCATCATCCTGCCACCCCTTATGAATGGTGGACGCTGTTGAAGGGTGGGGAGCCTGGAGGGGCGTTGGCGCGCGGGTGTGTGTGTGTGGTCTAGCGGTCGCTCAGTGGTTAGCGCACTGGAATACAAACCGGGCGATCCGAGTTCGCAAAATACTCACGGCCAACACCAGTGACGATTTTCTGAACCGGTCCTGGGCCTTCCCTAGGTCAACTCAGCCTCAAATGAGTACCTGGTGCGATGTGTAATGATCTCGACGAGGAAGACAAAGACATAGTGGCAATGTTTACACACCGCACTAGGTGACAGAATGACATCTTGTCGCTCCACAGTCCAGATAGACGGGACCAGTATTCTTGGATCAACCGCTTAAGAGCGGCTTGGACGTGCTGGTGCCCAGTGCAAAACAATGTGGCTATGAAACCTAATGGTGGCAGGCAGTGCTAACCCAAACTCCAAATCTAACCCTCCACCTTTTGCTCTAATGTTATGTTGCAATCATTGACCCCAAAATCGTGCTACTTAGATCCCAGACCATGCCTGGTGTTAACACGGCTTTTCAGAGGAACGTGTTTCCAAACCAACCGGCCCGAGTTTCAAATCTAGATGGGAGATGGCTCACCCCGTCATCCTTCCAGGGGCGATAAAACGGATACCACCTTGTGGAGAAGTCAATAGCCAACATAGGAATGTGGAATTTCCATCACCGGCTCAGGCTGTAAGCGGGAGATGAGCATCGCCCCCGGTGCTCGTTCGAGCCGGAATTCCCCGCGAGCGCCGAGCACGTGGCCGGGCTGCTTGCCACTCGGTGACCCCGGTGCTGTCCCGACGCCCGGGCCTCGGCCGCTCGGCCCCAGGGGCCCACGGCGGGCGACCCGCGGCTCCACGCGGGACGTCTTCTCACCGCCTCACCCAGGCCCCGCCGCACCCACGCCCCGCCGCACCCAGGCCCCGCCGCACCCAGGCCCCGCCGCGGCTGTCGTCCCGCGAGAGGGGTCAGGGTCCGGCGGGGATTTGCATTCCAACCCGGCCCCTCTGTTCTGTGTTGTTGTGTAAGAATGTGAGCAGGATGCAAATGGAATGCCCTGACCATTCCCGCCCCTCCGCCCACCCCGCGCACAACCCCCTAGCGTGCGAGATGCAGAGATAATGGCCTTACTTCCTTTTCCACGCGCGGAGGCTGCCACGTGCGAGCGAGGAGGACACTAGCCGGGTTGAGCGAACGAGGGCCCGGCAAAGCTAGGGCCGTGCCCCCATTAGGGTGAACTCAACCCAACGAGTAAACCGGACGAGGGCTCGTATTCGCCGTATCGTATGGCGGCCTATGTGCGGCGCGACCGCAACCCTCGCGTGGTGCCGCTGTTACTTTCCCATCGTTTGCCAAATGTTCGTCGAGTTGGTGCTCCCGGCGGTACCCAGAAGCGACGGTCGGCAGGTGGCCGCCCACCATAGGTCACAACATAACATAACAACCGCCATTCGCTACAAAGTGGCGGCGACGTCACCACGGCGCCTGTGCCACGTCATTGCACCTTGAGGCCACGTGAAGCGTTAAAGGCGTGCCGACAGGAGGCCACAGGACAGACCCAGGTGTCATGGCCTGCCTGGTCACAACAACACACTCTTACACACGCGCCCGCTCACTCACTCAGTGCACCGCAAGTTAGTGGGGAATGAGGAGTGACTGGTGGTGAGGTGATGTTTGTGTGCACAGTGAGTGTGTGGAGGTGAGCTGCGCGCCCCACGTGGTGGTGAGGCGAGTGCCGCTCGTCAGTGTGTGTGGCGAGCTAAGTGCCCTCCCTCCCTGCGAGGAGAGAGGGGAGGTGGGTCCGCCCGTCGCCACGGTGACCCAGAGAGATTTTCCGTTGCTTCCGATTCACGCTGCTGCCTCCCCCGGAGCGACGGAGCTGTGGCCCGGGGTGGGGGGGTGTTGGGGGGGTGTCGGGGGAGGGGAGCGTGGGGGAGGGGGTGGGAGGGAAGGCCCCTGTGACTCGCCTCGCTTTGTTTCTGCCGAGTGACCCGGGATAGCTTCCACGCTCGAGCGAGCGGGGGCCGCGGCGCGGGGGGGGCCCTGCGGCAGCGTGGGTCCCTCGCGCGGGGAGGCCCCGCCGCCCGGTCGCCCAGCCCCGCCGCCCGATGGCCGGTGGCTGTATGCTGGCCGCGGCCTCGTGCCCGACGGGACGCGGTCGGGGTCGTCTCGGGGCGTCGCGAGCTGCGGCCGAGTGACAGATACATAACAAAAACCCAATGCCGGTGCCGAGTGTGAAGTGGCCGGCGGCAAACGGCACCGTCACAGCTGTTTAAGGCTAAAACATTTGTTGAATTGCGGAAAATTAATGAGAGCCTGGGAAGAGAGACGGTGGGTGAGCGGGTGCGTGTGTTGTGACCTGTCGTGTGGTGGGTGGCGTGGTCAGTTGCGCTGCCGCCTCACAGTAAGAAGGACCCGGGTTCGATTCCAGGCTCGGGTGCCTTTCTGTGTGGAGTTTGCGTGTCTGCGTGGTTTTCGCCAGGTATTCTGGTTTCCTCCCACACGCTGCCTACAGTACGTTAGTTGTCCTAACTGAATGCCCCTGGTGCTCTGAGATGTTGTAACTTGCTTACCCCTCCCCACTGGACAACTGTTAAAAAGAGCTACATAGCTCAACGGTCCCTTCCAGCTCAAATACAAACTGCCTGCTTCGTGTGTGTGTGGCTTGATCTGTGCGAGCGGTGGCTCAGTGGTTAGGGCGCTGGGAAACAAACCTGGCGACCGGAGTTCGATTCCCCCGCACGGCCAACACCAGTAACGATTTTCTGAACCTGTCCTGGACCTCCCCTAGGTCGACTCAGCCTTAAATGAGTACCTAGTACGGTGTGTAAACATTACCACTATGGAGACAAAGGCGACCTGGCATAGTTTTGGTCACCAACATTTTCACGTGCCGTGTCGACCTTCATAGGTGCTACTCGCTAACAGTCTGTTAAGGCTACACGGTGGTCGTGTGATGTTTGTTTTAATCGGCGTGTGTGTGTGTCTCGGTGCAGGCGGGGCGCTGGTTCTGCGAGTCGTGCGCGGTGTCGCTGTGTCGCGAGTGCGCGCGCGACGGCCACGCGACACACGACGTCGTCTTCCTGCCGACCGCGCCGCACGACTCGCGCTCACTCGCTCTGCAGCTGCTCACCGACGCACAGCAGGGCCGGCAAGCCATACAGGTGCGGCACCGCCACCCCCTCGCCACCCCCTCGCCACCCCTCGACCCCCTCGCCGGCCGCCTCGCTCCCCCCGTTCATTTCCCGTCACTCGCCACCCCTCTGCTCCCGGGCGACGAAGCCGTTGCTGGCGATCGTGAAGTCGCGTGATTTCGGGAGAAGGTTGGCCGCACGCCGAATCGGCCGCCCGCTTGTGACGCTCGCCCCGCGTGTGACGCGCGCCCCGCCCGTGTCTCCGCCCGCGCAGCTGGGCCTGGAGCACGCGCAGGCCATGGTGGAGCAGGTGGAGATGCGGGCGCAGCAGGTGCGCGCCGAGGTGAAGGCCGTGGTGTCCGTGCACCGCAAGGCCCTGGACGAGCGCGAGTGCGAGCTGCTGCGCAAGGTGAGCGAGACGGGGACACGCAGGGTGTGTGAGACAGGAGACGGGGACACGCAGTGTAAGTGAGATCGCATCTGGGCTGCGTAGCGCATCTACTCGGTTGAGCCGCTTGTTCTTGCCGGCGTTGAAACGCGCTGCCCGGTGCCGCCGCCACCGCCGCCTCGCAGGTGGAGAAGATCCGACAGGTGAAGACGCAGACGCTGCAGCGGCAGCTGGAGGAGCTGCGACAGAGCCTGGCGCGCCTCGACTCGGCCGTGGAGAGCGTGCGGGCCGCCCTGGAGGCCGGGGCGGACGCCGAGGCCCTCGGGGCCGTGCGAGCCCGCGTGGCCGCCCAGCTGCGGGACATCGTGGGGCTGGGCGCCGCGGGGGCGCCGTCGCCGCCGCAGCAGCCGCAGGAGGACGACCGCGTGGTGTTCGTGCCGCCCGACGCGGCGCTGTACGCCGCCATCCGCACGCTGGGCGCCGTGCAGAGCGGGGCCTGCCCCGAGCTCTCCACCGTGGCCGGGGAGGGCCTCACCAAAGTGGTACGGAGCCCCTTGTCCGCTAATGCGCTCGACGCGGCGGTGCGGGATTCGGACGCCCGACGAGGCGAGACGTCGTGAGGGGGAGAGGAGGGGCGCTCTGCGGGGTTTTCCCGAAAGGGCAGCTCTGCGGAGCGGTTCTTGCGTCGGTTCGCAGGGCGGCACAGCGATTTGGCGGTCGCACGGCAAGGAGCACCTGGGTTAATTTCCCTACACGGGCACCTTTATGTACGGAGTTTGTACGTTCTCCACCTGTTCTGCATGGGTGTCCTGGGTTCTCGTAGCTAAAAACAATCTACAGTGTGCCGAGTATTGTCCAAACATTCAAATGTTGAAAACTGACCTGTAATTTTACTCAACGGAGGTTATACACAGCCACATCAACCCTTCCTGAGCGAGAGCTTTCCTGGGACGAACCTACGTAGAAATAATAACGGCGTGTAACCGCGCCCCTGCGCTACCTCGGCCTCCGAACGACACGCGACGGCCGCCGTCTTTTTGCCGGCCGCGTGACGTTGGAAACTCGACGTCATCGTCGTCGCCGCGTGCAGGTCAAAGGGCGGCTGGCGTCGTTCACGGTGGTGACGCGCGACCACGGCGGCGAGTTCCGGCGCACCGGCGGAGACCCGGTGTGCGCGGCGGCGCTGGGCCCGGACGGCCGCGCCGCGTGGGCCGAGGTGCGGGACAAGCAGGACGGCACGTACGGCGTGAGCTACCGGCCCGCGGCCGACGGCGAGCACACCGTGTCGGTCACCGTGCTGGGCCGCCACGTCGAGGGCAGCCCGTTCCGCGTGCTCGTGCGGCCGGGACGCAGCTACGCCGGCATCGGCAAGCCGGCCGTCACGTTCGGAGGTGAGCCCCCGCGAGGCCGCCGCGGCCCCGTCTGTCCCGCGCTTCGTTCGGGGAACCGGCGAGCGAAACGTCGCAGCCAGGCAGGGCCTCGTTCGGTCCGTGTCCGTGTTGGTTGGTGACCCGGGTTTGCGCTTCCACGCCTGGCAAACACCCCTTGAGGGACGACGGATCGACCCCCGACAAGGATTTGTAACTCGCAACCTTCCGATTGTGAGCCGCTCGCTGTAGTGCTGGACGCCGGGCCGGGTTGTATACGGCGGCAAGTGAAGCGCTGCCGTCAGGAACTTCTGCACGGCACCGCGGTCGCGTGTTGAGGCGCTGCGATGCCAGCGGTGAGTGCCGTCGTGGAGCCGCAGACTCTCACTGTAACACGTATTTGTGAACACGGCGTCGTGCATGTTGCACAGCCTGGGACACGCGGCCCACGTGTCACCGGAGTAATTTTCTCACAAAAGACTCGTATTGCGAAACGCACCCTCGGTGTGAATGTCACAAGAGCCGCGTGTCGTTTGAGCCGCGGCGTCCCGTGACCCCCGCGACGCCGCGGTCCCCGGAGCGCGTGGCTTCTGACCGCTCCGGCCGCGTCACCGATGCCGCCCGTGTGCCGTAGGCGGCGGCACCGGAGACGGGCAGCTGTGCCGACCGTGGGGAGTGTGCGTGGACAGCGACGGGCGCGTCATCGTGGCCGACAGGAGCAACGACCGCATCCAGGTACGGACCCCGCGTCGCCGCCTCGCTCGCCGCCGTTCCGCTCGCGCGGCCGACCCACGCAGAACGCGTGCACGGCAAACCGAACGTCGAACCTTGTCCCGCGTTCCCAGGTGTTCGGCCCCGGAGGAGGATTCCTCTTCAAGTTCGGCGCCCACGGCTCCCACCCCGGGCAGTTCGACCGTCCGGCCGGCGTGGCCTGGGACCCGGGCCGGGGCGGCCGCATTGTGGTGTCGGACAAGGACAACCACCGCGTACAGATCTTCTCGGGCGAGGGCCGCGTGCTGTCGGCCTTCGGCGAGCGCGGCAGCGAGAGCGGCCAGTTCTGCTACCCGTGGGACGTGGCGGCCAGCCCCGGCGACGGCCTCATCCTCGTGTCCGACACGCGCAACCACCGCGTGCAGCTCTTTTCGCCCGACGGCGCCTTCCTCAACAAGTACGGCTTCGAGGGCGCGCTCTGGAAGCACTTCGACTCGCCGCGCGGCGTCGCCTTTGACGCCGAGGGCCGCCTCCTCGTCACCGACTTCAACAACCACCGGCTGCTCGTCGTGCGGCCCGACTGCCGCTCGGCGCGCTTCCTGGGCGGCTCCGGCTCGGGGCCCGGCCAGTTTCTGCGGCCGCAGGGCGTGGCCGTGGACCCCGAGGGCCGCATCGCCGTGGCCGACTCGAGGAACCACCGCGTGCAGGTATTTGAGCCGGACGGCGCTTTCCTGTGCCAGTTCGGGGCGCCGGGCGGCGGGCCCGGCCAAATGGACCGGCCGTCGGGCGTAGCCGTCACCCCCGAGGGCCTCATCGTGGTCGTCGACTTCGGAAACAATCGCGTGGTGGTGTACTAGGCCGGCGGCGGGGTGCGGCGCTCGCAAAGCAAACCCGTGCGGTGGCCGCGTCCGCCGGTGGCCGCGTTCGCCGCTCGGCGGTCGGCCCGTCCGATCGTACGCGGTACGAGCGTACGCGGTACGAGCGCGTTCCTGGGGGGAGTCGCCACGCACGCAGTTTTACTCTCGCTGAATTCGAGTAAATTATGATCATTTTGAGAAAACTGAGCGGTAATGGCCGCTCGCGTTTCCTAATCCTCTTAACGAGCCATCGCGATTACAAGCCGACACGTTAGAACTTTCTCAGAAAATGACGCTTTGTACGACCTCGGCCTCTGCGAGGAGCCCGGCTCGCATCGAATCCGACCGACCGTGTTTACGTTTAGCGAAGGGTCACTGAAGTGCCTGCTTGTGTGAGGCTGGGCGGCCTGGTATCGTAAAAGCACAAGCGGCCGCGCAGTGCTGCCTCATGGGTTTTGCTTTGCAGCCACGGGCGCGGGGGGCGGGGAGGCGCGCGGCGCCCTCCCTTCCTCCGTACCTCCCTCCCTACCTCCCTCCCCCCCCTCCCTCCCGCTCCCCACTCGACGATTTTGCGTCCTGTCCGTGTGGCCGTCTCAGACGACAAACTCGGGATTTAAAGTCGCTCGTGTCGGAAAGCTCGGCCGTTAGAGCCGTCGATTAACCGCTGTCCGTGTCGGCGAGGCAAAGTGCGGCCGGCGTGTTTTAAATCAGCACTCTGAGGCCCCCGAGCGGCGGCCAGAGGTGTCGCAGGAGAGGGGCGACCAAACGCACCGCTCGGACGTTCCGCCCAAACGGTGTCGGAGCGATCGTGGACGCTCACACCGTGCGACGGACGCTCGCGTGCGGGAGCGCAGGCGGACGAGCGAGAAAAGCTGGCCCGCTCGGCAAGCGACGACCCCCGCCGACCCCCCGCGACCCCCCCCCCGGCAGCCACGAGACGGCCCTCGCCGCGGTGTTCACGCGTTCCCGGTGTCGACGTGTCCCCGCTTCCCCGCTTTGCTGGAAGGGCCCCACCAATCACGCGGGCCGGGTGCCGGGGCTCGATTACCGGCGAGCCGGCGTGTCTCCGCAAACACCCGTTGAGAAATGGATCCGCGGCCCGCGTTGGCTCGTCCCCCAGCGTTTCGGCCGCCCGCTCGTAGTCGGTGTTTGCGCGCGCCCGCCCGGGGGCCCGGCGGCTCTCCGGTGCCCACGTGTTCAGGCCAACGGCGTTTGCACAGAAATGTCATTCAAAAAAGACAAAAAAAAACCCTCTAAATGTTCACTGAATGTATAATGATAAACAAACACAAAGTCCCTCAGGGAAAGAGTTCTCTCAGAGACGGTAGGAAGGAATCGTTGGCATCACTTGCAAGCTACCTCAGCTGACCAAAGAGAGTGTGCGGCCCGCGCGCCCACACCCCGCACGCACGGCCATCGGGGCGACGCGGCCGTCGCGGCGACACGCCGAGGGCGCCACGCCGAGGGCGTGCGGCACCAGCAGGCCGCCCGCGTCCTGTGAGCCGTCCGCTAGAGATCTATCTACCTCACTTTTCTGTTGCCTCATCAGCCCGTCGGTGCTTTACGAGCGCTTCATGGTTTTATCGCGTTTATTTTGTCTTAACGTGTCTCCGCGTGCGGCCACGTAGTCGGCTTTTGCGTTCTCAGTCAAGGCTAGCGGGATCACGACGCTACAGGGGAGACCGGGCACGAGGTGTCTTTTCGTCGCTTTCAAAGCGGGATCTCTGCGTGTAAAGACACGGAAAGCTCCCTCTTGTAAAACCGATCGCCTTTTGCAATAATGTTTTGCTGTTTACTCTCAATAATGATGCAGCCCGGCTCGGTTAGTCTTTACGAAACTTGAATTTCCATTCCTGGAGCCTTGACGCGTGGCTTGGAGCTGCCCGGGGCTCAGCACGGCTCCAGGTGCAGGGCCTGGAGCCGCCGGGCCCCGCTCCCATGAGCGCGGAGCCGCGGTGAGAGAGCGCGGAGGCGGCGTGACCGCGCGCTCCCGGCCCGTCCGCTCCGCTCGCCTCCGCCGGCCGTTTGCCCATGACAGATAGCTTTAATATGCTCACCCCTGACCTTCCCGCTAGCTTTAGTCTGAAATATTTTATTTTCCCCCCCAAGGCTGCATTATCTTCTATTTTCTGCCTTGCTGATCGTGTTCTTGAGTTGCCAAGGGACGGAGCCGTGCGCGGCCCCCGTGCCGGCGACGCCAGAGCGAGAATGTACGCGGCGCCGCGCTCGCGATGGAACCGAGCTACCTCGCCGCGAGCCGCCCCCCCCCCACCGCTCACAGCAGCACGGACACTCGGGACGACGGTGCGGCCGTATTTATCTCGTATTTATCTCGCTGTACCTCAAACACTGTCGCGCTCGCAGACTACTGACTTTATTTATGCTCCACGCGGACGCGACGGCGGGGCCCGGCGGCGTCGGCGCCGCAGGTGACCCGCCGTGCTAGGCCCCGCCGCGTGCCGTTGGCCGGAAGCCACGCGGACACCGTCCCGCGGCAGCGTCGCGCGTTCCGACGCCGCCGCGTCGAAACCGCGTCACACTTTACGCTCGTGTTTGCCGGGGAGAACTCGCCCCGGGGCGATTTAAAGCATGGGTCGTACAGATGTGTTTAAATAGCTACGGGATTGTATAATTAGCAGTAGCTCGACTGTGGCCGATTGCGTAAACAGTTGGAGTGGAATGTTCTCTCGGTTTGGCATTGATGGCAGTGGAAGTTACACATGAAAGACACTTCAGCCGTTTAATGCTACTGGCCGCTCCTCGTCTTTTGAAGCTGTTTTGTTTACCTCAGAGCGCCCTCAGTGCTATACCTCGGTGTAATACCCTCAATGTAATACCTCAGTGTAATACCTCTCCCGCCGAACCCCCGCCGCCCAGTTGCTCACCAGAGTCCCGGCCACGGGGCCGAGCGGCCGCCGTCACAGATCTACCTCCGTCGCCCTCCTCCCGCCGCGCCGCCCGGCGAGCCTCGGTGCCGCCCGCGGGCGCTCGGCGCGTCGAGGCCCCCGCGTGCCACACGGAACCAGTCTCTGCCTTAAACTCTCCTCACCGGCCTCGCCGTGCGCACGAAGCCCGCCCCCCTCGCGGTTCTCTGCCGCGTTCTCTGCCGCATTCCCAGGACACATTTTCCGACACGGGCGTCGCGCCACGGTCTCTAGTTGAATGCCGACCGCTCGACCCTCTTGAGCGCGGAAGCGGCGGCAGCGCGTTATTCGGCCGTGCTCGCATCGCGGCAGTCGTTGCCGTTTTCCCGACGCCGTGCGGGCGGCTTTCTCTCTCGGTCGGTGAGTAGCGGCGACTAGCGCCGGCGCGGCGGCCACGCTCCGGCTGCCGGCGGGCAGCGTTTACAGAAACGGTTGTTGCGTCTCGGCCTAATCTCGTGTTCGTAGCCACGTTGGCGAGCGCGCACTATTTCTAAATGGGCATTCGTGCGGAGGAGGAGTGGGGGGTCCGAGCACCCCCTGTCCCCGCTTGTCGCGCTCAGGGCAGTCAAACCAGGGTCGGGCACCGTGGCCCTCGCCCCGCGTGCCAGCCTCGTCGCCCCCCTCCCCCTTACCTGCGAGCAAGGGTGGCAGCACGGTACAGATAATTTTCATTCCGTACATCTGTACAGCACCTAGAAAAAAATATTTCGGACCGTTCTAGTACGGTGAAATATCTTACTGAAAACCAATTTGTTCCACGTTGATATAAACGTGTTGTGTCCACGGACAATATTCTTGCAGCAGAAGTGATGTACATTAATATTCAACAATACCCTTGTAGCGCAAAAGCAGGATAGATGAAAAACAACCCTTTTACATGACATAAATACCATGTGACGTGTTATTTAAGTTATAGTGCTTATTTGTTAGATGGATCGATGCACCACCTGTCGACTCGAATATACCACAGCTGGAGACTGATACAGAGTGATGCATATACTGTAGTTATGCAGCAGTAGTTTGTGATGATGCAAGTTAAAACAATTACTTTCGCCGCTCGCATTAAGTGAATATTTTCCCCACAAAAGGCGAATGTGTGTACATTCATCTCTTAACAGTTGAGTGACTTTCGCGAATGTAGAACTTCCTGACGTTGAGGCGTTAATGTACTTAGGCCCACACAACAGCGAGAGTTTAAACAGCATCGATATTCAAAAGAAAATGTTCTTGTATTATACCTCGTATATTATATACGATGCATGATCAATCAATGCTGTCCGGGTATATGTAACGCACCGTTGCCGAAGGGCACTTATGTTTATGTGGAAACCACAGGCCGCGGGCACAGCAGGTGCGTGTGGCGCGGCTGGTGCTCATAGTCTGGTGCCAGGTTGTTGTAGCCGCCGCCAGAGCCGAGAGGGCAGCAGACCGCACAACTAGCTCGCTTTCTCGTGGAGAAAGACGGGACAGTGCCTAGGTTTGTAGAAAAAGGGTTCGAAGAAGGTACGGACAAAAATACCGTTCTTCCGTACTGAATCGTGCTCGAGAAAAAAATATTACAGCTTACTGTTGAACCGGAATTTTGGCCACGATTTCCTCCAGTACCGAAGAGACGCGGCATAATCTCGTACCGTGCCGCCATCCTTGCCCCCGAGCGGCGCCAATGGCACCGCCTCCGATCCGCCTACCTCGTCCACCCCGCGTCACCCTCGCCTCATTCCACCCTCTACCTCACGGTAAACACACGCGGCGACGCGAACGGCGGTCGCGCAGCAAGGCGGAATCGCGTGGATGTCATTCGCTGTGTTGCACCGTAATCAATGTGCGTCTCAGTGTGCCACGTCCTGCAGGGTCTAGTGTGTACTGCATGTTCTGTGGGGCCCTGTAGTGATACTGTGTTCTACAGAAACTCTGTGTGTAGTTTGCATACTTTTGTATTCTGCGGGGCCCTGTGTGTAATACGGAGCTCAGTCGCACAATGTGTACTTCGGAGCTCTGCGCTTCTCGTGGGGTTCCTGGACTCCTGCGTGGAGCCCTTTGTGTGTACGGTGTGTACCGCGTCGTCCTGCAGTGCTGTAGTCCCGTCTCATCTCCTCTCACTCTGGCCGGGGTTGTGAATTCTCTCAATGTACGAGCCGATCACCGCACCAGAGTGGCATCGCCGGTTTGCGTCGGCAGCGCACGCGCTCGGAGTCACACGGCTCTCTCGCGGCCGCTCGCGAACGGCGGCCGCGCCGGCGGGGGGCCGCGCAAGACTCGGTATGCGCCCTTTCGCAACGTTTAGAAGCGAGCGGCGCTCCGGAACGCCATCGCACCGTGACGTTGTCTGCGGTGGCGCCGTGTTCACGGTCGCCCCGCAGTGGGGCGCGGCGACCCGACGGGTGCGGCGGCGCTCACCTGCATTCACCCCGACGCTTCCGGACAGACACGGCCGCGAGCCTAGCCCGAGACGGATTTATCAAAACCGGCCTCGAGCGCCGGCTCTGCAAGGTTCGGCGCCGTGTGCCGAGCCAGTGTTTGGAAATCAGCGACGAATCGACTGCGGCGTCCGTGGCCAGGAACCCAGTACAGTTGTCGGCGCTGGGGGGCTACTGACCGCCAGCGAGGTCCTGTTTGGAGCTTTAGCGAGCGCTCACCAAAAAGCTTTGCGGGCGGAGCGTGGCTGGTTTGGCAGAAGGCGCGTCCGGTCCGATCGTGCCGCGCGTGGGCAGGGTCCTGTAGCCTGGCGACCATCATAGGCGCTCGCTAACGGCACTCGACCCTACAGTCTGGTAAGGCTATACGGAGGAGCTTTGTCTTTATAGCACCGCGGCCGTGCGGCAGGGGACACTGGCTGCCGTTCGCTCCGACGGTCGCAGCCTTCGCTGTGTGTGTCGTAAATTACTTTTGGTGGATTAATTGGTTACTTGTTAAGTTCGTTTTTAAGCACAAGAATAATACAATAATGTAACTGTACGTATCGACACAGACCTCTTTGGAAATGTGCTGGTCCAAGACCCACATGTATTCTGATCAACAGAAGTCACAGCGTGTGTTGCTGTTAAAGGCATTTTCTCAAGTCTGTTAAAACAGAACATAACCCAAAACGTCTCAGGTAAAACCCGCAAGGTTGGAATCTGCGTGATTTGCAGAACACGTAAAACGTTTCTCTAAAAAAAAGTTTCTTTGATTTCTTCCGACAAGTGTTCTGCTCTAAAACCATTTTTGGATGATGAATGTATTGTGGGTGTACAGCCAGTGAATCTATAGGTAGGTTAAGATCATTATCATAGCCTTGACTGTAAAGGTAGATTAACGTGCAGTGATTTTCAGTCTCCCTCGGTTCTGTGTATCAAGTAGACGTGTAGCAGGTAGGCGTTTATTTAATGGGAATAATCCATCCGTGTTACACGAGTCCGTGGCCCCCTTCGTGTCCAGCGCATGTCTTAATACGTGGTGTCCTCTCGCGAGACGCGGGTCTCCCTCACGAGACACGGAGCGTGGCGCGACCCTGCGCGACTAACCCCGCGAGCATTGTAAATGCTGTCGTGATCGTTTATGATCATTTAACTTGCGCCCGCACGCGTGGCTCCTGCGCCGCCGCCAGTACCGACTCGCGACGCGGGGCCCGGCCCGGTGGCTCGTGGCGGTGGCTCGTGGCGGTGTCTGCGGAGCCGTGAGGTTCACCGTGGTTCCCGTGCCCGGCGGCAAATTCCGTTCCTCGAGCAGGAGCGTCGGCACTCGCGGCGGCGTGAACGCCGGCGCGGCTCGGCGGAGCTAAACCCTGTGATTGTAGCGACCGTAGTGACCCGGGGTCACTCGGTTATTTCACCTGTAAGAGTTGTAATGTGTGTTTTGAAACGATAGGAGTAACAAAGAACTAAAGCTTTGAGATTTACAATGAAACTAATCACAAAATATGGCTTTAAAACGCAACAGTGTCTGAAAATTGACCTCTAAACATTTTAACAATAAGGGTATTTATGTAACGTGAAACCACGGTAAATGATGAGCCACCTTTCAAATGAAACGTAGCGCAGGGGGAGCAGTGGCGGTGGTGGGAGCCACGTGGAGCCACACTCTGAGCCCGGAGCAGCTCCATGCACAACTACCACTAAACCACATCCCTGAACTCCTGCAACCCTGAATTCCCCCAACCCTAAACCCTCCCAAACCTGAACCCACTAAACCGTAACCCTAATCCCTAAATCCTCCCAAACCAATACCCTGAACCTTGAACCGTCCCCAACCCCAAATCCCTGGTATTGACACCCCCCCCCCAATCGTAAACCTCCAATAGAGAACCCTGCCAACTATCGCCCTGCACCATGAACCCACATGCTGAACTCGCGGGTCCTCAACCTCAGGCCCCATCACGACCTCTCTGGATCGGCGTGTGTGAGCGCGTGTCCGTGCGTGTGTGCATGTGTGAGTGCGTGCGCGTGTCTGTATGTGCGCGCGTGTGCGTGTGTGGGGCTGTGTCCGAGCGTGTGTTCACCACACGTCAGCCGCGAGTTCTCTCCGCGACCACTCTGCGCAGCATGAAGCATATTCTCTCCATGGTTTTCTGTTCACATTTGGTGCAATTTAGTCTGTACAAATAATCCTTTTTATAATAAATTGCTGCTGTAATCATAACCCGACGGTGTGTTGTATTGCACTTCTAGCGTGAATTTGAAACGTGTGCCGCACGCATGACGCACGCGTGACGCACGCGTGACGCAGCCCGGGCGCGCGAGCGACGACCCGACAAAAACGTGCCGAGCACGACGCGTGACAGATGTAATGGCCACCCTTAGCCTCCATCCATCCATCCTTGCTCCCCCTCTCTATTCTGTAGGCATCCACTTGGGCAGAAGTTTGGCGCTCCCTTTACAACCTCCCACAGCCACCCCCTCCGGCCCTCCCTAAGGAAACGGCCTCCCTCTTTCTGGGAAGTGGTCGTTAGCGGCTCTGCGTTTACGGGGCTCCGAGTTAACGGGCTTCTGCTTTAACGGCCGCGCGGTGGGGGCCGGGTTCAAAGTGCTGCTGTTAATGGCCCGCGACCTCTGGCCGCAGTGAACCGCACGGCATTCCTGGCATAGCTCCCATTACCCGGGGAGGTCTCACCCTGCGCGAGGACACATCTGCCGCGCAGCCGCTCTCCGTCGGCCGCTCTCCGTCGGCCGCGCTCCGTCGGCCGCGCTCCGTCGGCCGCGCTCCGCGGCGGCCGCGCTCCGCGGCGGCCGCGGCGCCGGCGTCTCGGCGCGGGCGGCGCGGGCGCCGTGCGGAAGCGTGCGTGGCGCGAAGCCACCGCAACCTCGCGCACACACACACCGCACGTTTAATTACGAGTGTGTTGGCATCAAAACCCGGACGACGACGCCTTGAGATGGAACGTCTCACCCACAAAGAGGCCTGCTGCAAACCGTCGGGCATGCGCGCAAATTCGAGGGAACGCGTCAACTCCTGTCTGTTATAATGTCAAAAGTGCTGTTTGTTGCTTTTACGACCTGCCACCGGCATAGCTAGCAAGGTGTGGGGGGCCCGGCCGCCCCTGGCCGTCAGGATAATTGTTCTTATGTGCTGCTCTTTCGAGATAGCCGTATCGAGCGTTCCTCCCGTCTGATTAGGATGTTTTGCTTCCAACATTGAAGGCTGATGACGCCTCCGACGTGGGAGGCGAAACGTCACAAATGAGAGAGGTGTAACACTCGTCACGGCTTCCCGAAAGAGCAGCTGAAGAACAATTCTCATTCATCGAGCCGTTAAAGCCTACATCTATACAGAAATACTCTTGATCTCAAGAGCGCCACTGCTGCCAATCAGCACTAGTGTGGCGCCTACGGGATGTGGCGATTGGTGCCACCGGGCTCATCCGTGATCGTGTCTGATCGTGGTTAGGCCTGCGTTAGCGATTGCTGGCAGCGCTGCTCTTCACGGCGACCCCATCCTGGTCACTTCAGCTCCCAGGGGGCACGGGATTTTCTGCACTTTAAAATAAATGGCTAAATAGTTTCCATCAACCGCTGATCGAGTTTGAAACGTGACCATTAAAGTTCGATATTGTAATCGGTAAATCACGTCCAGCCACGGACGGCCGCCCTCATCGTCCGCGTGAGCGTGAACGCACGGCCGCGTCGGGGCGCGCGCCGATTGCACGGGGCTCCAGGGTGGCTCCGCGGTGGCTCCGCGAGGAGGTCGGCCGATTTGGAGGCTGCACGGCGCCGCGTGGGCCCCCGCGCGGATCAGTGGCCGCCCTGGTCGCCGAACACACGGGCGATGTCGGCGTTGCGAGGGTTCTCGGGGCCCAGGACGTCGGGCCAGCGCCGCATGACCTCGTCCCACAGGATGCCGGCCATCAGCGACAGGGCCCTCTGTGGGATGCGGCCACAGACTCAGCACGGCGCCCGCGCGGCACGCTCGTTCAGCGGGTGAACGCGCGGCGCACGGGCCTACGGCCCGCGCATACTCCGAGGACGCGTACACGGTGGTATAAATATCTTGTGACCCCGCCATTTTTTTTTCCTCTAAAACCTCATGTTTGTGTACGCGAATGTGTGTAATGTCATGTAGGCAATATAAAAATGGCATATCTAAACTTTATCACATTTCATTATTGTAAGTATGATCTTGTTAAGGGTGCAGTAAGTCTGTAAGAGATCCAGCTTTATCTTTGCGCAGGATGATTGGACGCCACGTTCTATGATAAATTTTACGCAAAAATTGCCAGGGGATCACAAGACGTGTGGCCCACCCTGCAGAATACTGACCACACGTTCATACGCCCCCAGTGCATGCACCCCCAGTTCCCGCTGACACTCGGCACGCGTTTACCGTCAACAAGTACTCTCTGCACACAATCTCAGTACAAACCTGAGTTCGAATCCTGCTCACGGCCAACACCAATGACGATTTTCTGAACCCGTCCTGGGCCTCCCCTAGGTCGACTCGGCCTCAAATGTGTACGTAGTGCAGTGTGTAAATATTGCCACTCGGGAGACAAAGGCGGCCGGGCATGGTGCTTGCCACCCACCCCCTCGTGTGCCGTGTTGACCTTCCTAGGTGCTCGCTAACGGCACTTGATCCTACAGTCTGTTAAGGCTATATGTGGGATGTTTAAACTTTGTCTTTTTTTGTGTGCGTGCGTGTGCATGCTGTGGGCCCCACCTGGCTGGGGTGGAATCCGTCCACGGGCTCGATGAGCTGCCAGGCCTTGCCGCCGCGGCGCACCCACTCCTCTACCACTGACGGAGAGTAGCGGCGTACTGACTCAGCGGGGTCAGCATTAAAGACACACTCACACAACGGGGTCAGCGTTACACACACACACTCAGCGGGGTCAGCGTTACAGACACACACAGGGATAGGGTTGGGGATAGGCATTTGGATACTGTTTGGGTTAGGGATGGGGTGAGGGTTATGGGAAATGTTTGGGAATCCATTTGGAGTTAGAGGTGGGGACAGGGTTGAGGTTATGGTTGAGAACAAGGCTTGGATTTGGGGTTGGTGTGGGGGTCAGGGTTTCAGGTGGAGGCCACGAGGCGGGCCCCGGGCCCCCACCCGAAGCGCCCTTCAGTTAAACAAGGTGGCCCCATCCGCGAGCCCCGCACACGGCTTCAGCGGCGAAGCGTAATCCGCGCTCAGCGCAGTAATGCCGCTCGCGTGCGTAAGCCACTTACACGTGTGTGTGTGTGCGCGCGTGGAGAGAGGTAGCGCTTAGCAAGCTGCGTGACTAACCTAGCGATCCGAATTCGATTCCCGCTCGTTACCAATAACGGTGACGAATTTTTGAACCGGTCCGGAGCCTCACCTAGGTCGACTCAGCCTCAAATAAGTACCTGGTGCAACGTGTACACATTGCCACTAGGGAGACAAAGGTGGCTGGCATGACACGAGCTATCCACCCCATCGTGGGCCATGCTGGCCTTCATAGGCGCTGCTCGCGAACAGCACTTGCCCCAACAGTCCGTTAAGGCTACACAGGGGATCATTGTGCATGCGTGCATGTGAGTGGCTCACTCTTGGTGAGCGGGTACTCCACGTAGTGAGTGTCGAAGTTGCTGAAGTTGTGAGTCGCGGAAATGTCCTCCAGCACCGATGACAGCCGCTGTGCTCTCTGACAGGACGCAGGCTTGAGACGGTCTGCACGAGCGGCGTGCTCCCGACGGTGAGTGTGCGCGGAGCCGGTGAGCGTGCACGGTGGCGGTGAGCGTGTGCGGTGCCGGGGAGCGTGTGCGGTGCCGGGGAGCGTGTGCGGTGCCGGGGAGCGTGTGGGGTGCCGGGGCCTCACCTCCGACGTGACATTCCGCAGCGTCTCGTTGGCACTCATCCACCCGGCACAGGGGTTGAGCTGCGCACAGCACACGGCGGCAACACCAAAGACAAAGATCTCCCGTGAAGCCTTTACAAAATGTAAAGGCTTCCAAACAGCTCTCTGTGCTGCACTGTTACATCTTGTGCGCCGCACTGTGACCTCCTGTGTGACCTCCTGTGTGCTTCTTCTTTTCGATTCTTCGAAGCGTGATGGTTATATGACAGTTTCCCATTTCTTTACACAGTTCTTTGCATTTTTATTGAACTCTGCAAGGGCTTTTGAGCTGCAGAGGTTGTGTAGTAGAGCGCAGACAAGGCAGTGCTCCCTAGTATGGTCTGCTTCTCCACATTCACAGGTGGTTGGGCCGGTCTTGTAGCCCCATCTGACCAAAGCAGCTTTTGATCGTCCCATTCTAGTTCTCAGGCGGTTGAGTGTCTTCCACTAAATCCATGGTGTTTCTGAGCCAGGAGGAAGGTCTCCAGCAGGGGGGTTCTCATGCCAGTCAATGTCAACCTTTTCCGTCCAGAGCTGGAGTCTGGTTTCTTCTCAAGATGTTGTTAGGGGCTGCACATGGCTGAGTAAGCTTCTTCTTGACTTCAGTCGTTGGGCCGGGGGTTGACGTCCATGGAGGAGGTGGCGTTCATCACTAGTAGCCTTTGTCATCTCGACTCGACTGGCCACTTCCCGTCTGATATTAGTAGGGGCAATGCCAGCGAGGAGGTACAGGTTGTTTGTGTTGGTGGGTTTCAAGCAGCCAGTGATCAGACGGCAGGTGTTGTTCAACGCTGGGTTAAGTTTTTTGGCATGGGTTGATCTCTCCCAGACAGACATGCATACTCCGCAGAAGAATAGCACAAGGCCAGAGCAGTAGATCTTAATGTGTGTGCTGTGGCTCCTGTGTGCTGCACTGCCACCTCCTGGCCAAGGAGCCCAAGCACCCGCTACTCGGGCGGCAGGAAGACTATGCAGGCGTAACATCCTGCCCGAGGGAGGGGAGGGGAGGAGGAGAGGGGAGGAAGGGAGGGGAGGAAGGGGGGAGGGAGGAGGGGAGGGAGGGCTCACCTGCAGGCAGGTGAGGAACGCGTAGACATCGGCATAGGTGGCGTCACCGTTCCACTGCCCTGCGCCAATCAGAATGTACCGTCACTACTACCACTACAGCCACCGCTAGAGCCACTACCAATACCACCGTTATGACGACAACCACATCCACCACCATCGCCATCACCACCATCACCACCCTCGTTCCAGACAAAGACAAAGATCCCCTATATAGCCTTAACAGACTGTAGGGACAAGTGCTGTTAGCGAGCACCTAAGAAGGTCGACACGGCACACGAGGGGGTGGGTGACCAGCACCACGCCCGGCCGCCTTTGTCTCCCTAGTGGCGATGTTTACACACCGCACTAGGTACTCATTTGAGGCTGAGTCGACCTAGGGGAGGCCCAGGACCGGTTTCAGAAAATTGTCACTGGTGTTGGCCGTGAGCGGGATTCGAACTCGGGTCGCCAGATTCATAGCCCAGTGCGCTAACCACTGGGCTACCGCTCCCCGTTCCACCACCACCGTCACCAACGTCACCACTACCACCGGCACCCCGGTGACACCACCGCTAAGAGGACCTGGGTCAAACGGTTTACTGGGGGAGGTGACACTTGAAATACAATGACCCGATAGAGGAAGGGGCAGAACCTATAGGTTATAGGGGCAGCACCTCCGCTACAGGCATAACTACGGAGCGTGCAGGCAGTGCAACCGCTGCGGGGGCCGCGGCGGGCCCCCGGGGCAGCGTCGAGGAGCTATGACCCCCCCCCGGCCGCGATACTCACCGAGCGGGTGCATGCGGCCGTGCAGCTGGTCCCACAGGAAGCGGCCGTCGGCCAGGCCCGTGAGCAGCACGTGGCTGCCGGGCGGCAGGGCCTTGTCCAGCATGGTGAGGCCCGCCATCGCATTCGCTCTCATCTTCTCCGGCGTCGTCATCATGGCCTCCGTGTCCCGGGCACTACAACAACAACAACGACCGCCGTTCGCCACTAAGTGGCGGTGACGTCGCCACGGCGCCTGTGCCAGGCCGGGTGCACTTCGAGGGCCGCTGACGCGAGGTCGCGGAACAGACCCAGGTGCCACGGGCTGACCGACCCAGACGACTTTGCCGGAGCACCACCTCTGCACGCGCGTGCACGCACGCGTGCGGCGCTCACTCGCACCACACGGAGGTCAGTCTGGGCAATGCTGCTGGAGGAG
>JAZEWU010000022.1:8166316-8179585 GCA_036362915.1 Geotria australis | reverse complement strand
GGGGGGGGGGGGGGGGGGAAAGCGGGCTCCTCCATCTCACGTGACGCGTGTGCTCTCACCGTTCACCGCCAGGTTCTGGAGGTCTCGGTGATTGCACCGGTTCCTCTCCCTGAGCCGCAGGTACAGCGAGTCCGTGGGGAACCTGGGATGCACAAACACAAACACGCGCCGTGATGAAGGTGATCGTGACGAGGCGGGGGGGTCGTGACGAGGGGGGCCCTTAGCCTTGCGCTGTGTTCAGCCGTGTCGTATCCACATGCCGTGTTGAGTCGTGTCGAATCGTGTTGCTGTGTTGTGGAGTATTGTCGCGTTGTGTTGCTGTGTTGTGGAGTAGTGTCGTGTGGCGTCTCGTGTTAAAGCACGTTGTGTGGAGTCGTAATGTGTTACGTCGCATCGCGTTACGTCGTGCCGAGTCACGTTGTGTCGGGGTGCGTCGTCACGCTGTGGTCTGTGTGAGCTTGAGCGACCGTGCGTTGTTGCGTTAACGCCTGTGCGCGTCCCCGCGTTGCCGCGGGAGCAGCTCACGTGATGGACGCCCAGCTGGAGTTGACGAAGCCCGTGTAGGCCGAGAGCTGCGGCCAGTCGAACTCGTTAGCGAAGGCCACCGGGAACTCCGCAAACGCCCCCTGCTTGCCGACACGGGCCCGCTCAGACTCGACCTCGCCGTGTCACTGTGTCACAACCTCTCCGCATCACAACATTTCTGTGTCTCCACTTCTCTTTGTCACTGTGTCACACCCTCACCGTGTCGCAACCTCACATTGCTTATCGTCCAACAGCCTCACGGTGTGCACTGCGATGTCATGACGATGTGAATGGTGATGGTGATGATGGTGATGTTGATGATGTTCATGACGTCGGTGATGTTGATGACGGTGATGTCGATGACGATGTTGGTGATGTCGGTGGTGATGAAGACTCACGGGGGAGATGAGTTTTGCCGTCATCCATGCGGCCGGGATGTGGAAGTGAGCTCCGGCCGAGTCGCCCAGGAGAACGAGGCCTTGCGGGCGCGAGTCTGGTGAGGGGGAGCACCGGCTACGCTCACCACGCTCGCCACTCACCACGCCCTCACCACCACACCCACACCACGACCGTGGCGCCATCCTTACGGTGCTTCGTCAACTCCAGCGAAGCCATCCTGCCATCCTTACGGTGCTTCGTCAACTCACCACTCACCACGCGTCAGAGACACACGACACTACTCCACAACTGGAGAGTTGACGACACTACTCGTCAACTCTCCAGCCATCCTTACGGTGCTTCGTAAACTCACCACTCACCACGCTCGCCACTCACCACGCCCTGACCACCACACCACACCACGACCATGGCGCCATCCTTACGGTGCTCGTGATTGGTCGGCGTTCGCGTCAGAGACAACGTTTGGGGTTGGAATAGTGCCTGAGGTCAAGAGTGAGGCTTGGGTCAGAGGTAAAGGTTGGGGTCACGGTAGGAGACGGGAGCTGCGGTCAAGGATGGGGTCAGGAATTGAGATTGGAGTCAGGGTGTGAGGTCAGGGTGAGTGAGGTGAGGCCTGGACTCACGTTCGCAGAACTTCTTCTCGTACGGGATGCCGTCGGCTGGGTCGACTCCCTGCGCCCCACGCACAAACACAACGATCCCGCTATAGCGTCATCTGGATGGTCAGATTCTGTTTGCGAGTGAGGGCGGGTGGGCGTGAGTGAGACCGAGCGGGGGGGGTGAGGGTGAGCGGGTGGGTGGGTTTGGGTGAGCGGTGGGGTGCGTGAATGAGTGGGTGGGTGGATGTTGTGCCTCCTCACCCAGATGCCGTTGCAGTTTGTGTCCTCAAATTCGTCGTGGTTTCTTGGCCTGGTGAGGAGACACGGGGTGAGGAGGAGACACGGGGTGAGGAGACATAGGGGGAGACACGGGGTGAGGAGGAGACACGGAGTCAGGGGGAGACGCGGGGTGAGGGGTGAGAACGGTGAGGAGGTGGAGGGAGGGGTGACGAGGTGGCGGTGAGGTGGAGCGAGGCACCTGCGGCCGGGGTGCACGTCTGCGTTGTGGTCGTCACAGTCCCTCCCTCGCCAGTGGGAGCCGCGGAACACCTGGAGGCGGGGGGAGGGGTGGGGGGGAGGAAACAGGGGCGCGAGGGAGCGTGTTCCATGATGACGATAATGACAATAACGATGACGGTGACGATGATGATGATGTGTGTTAGGGACCCTCACCGGAATGGTGCTGAAGAGGTCTCCGTCTCCATCTTGAGCTGGGACGTGATGAGACCAGGACCTGTATCAAACATATCGGCATCAGAGAGAGACAGCGCTTGACACGGCTATCCCGAAAGAACAGCTTTGAGGGGCAACCGGCAAAGCGTACGTTTGTTAACCGAGCGAAGGTTATTGCAAGAGCTTGGGGAAAGTGACGAAAGGAAGGGATCCGTGCCAGGGAATAAGCAGAGAGAGGAGTTAGGTGACCCTCACTGTGGTGAGGGTGATTGGGCGAGTGAGCGGAGTGGCTGAGTGGGCGGGTGAGCGTGTGAGTGAGTGTCGTGTTCCCACATCCCCCATGCTCCCGTGTCCCGGTGCTCTCACCTCTCGATGAGCTCGCAGAGATCCCGGATCTTGGGGAGGGAGCAGATTCCCGACAGCGCCAGGAATTCGTCCTGCGGGCAACACGGGGTCACGGGGTCAGGAGGCGACCTCGCCGACCCCGGCTCCGGGAGACGGGAGTCTGCGCGACCCGGTGAATAACCCGGTGACCCCGACCCCGGCGTCTTACCGGCACGAGGGAGGTGTGGGCCCGACTTCTCGCCTCCTCCACGGCCCGGTGCATCTCTCCCTGCGCACGCGGGTGGGCACCATGGGGCGTGGGTCGGGTCACTCGCCCAACTCGCTCACAAACTCACACTCTCACTCACTCACAAACCCACACACACACTCGCACACACTCACTCACTCACTCACAAACTCACCCACTCACTCACAAACTCACTCACACGCTCACCCACTCACTCACTCATCTCCTATTTACATAGCCGAGCCGGTGGTGGAAAATCCACGTAATTATTGTTGAGAATTTCTTTACAAAGCTGTTCTTTTGGGATAGCCGTGTCATTCTGAAAACGCTTGAGAATGCCTGTAACGAGGGAGGCGAAAAGTCGCAAAGGAGAGAGGGGAAGCGCTCGACACGGCGAGCTCGAAAGAACGGCCACGCGGGATGGCGATCGCGTGCGAAGGCTTCCAGCCATCAGCGGATAGAACACGGATGGGGACGGTGGCTGGCGTGCGGGCGGCGGCCCACCTTGGGCAGAGGGAACGTGTGGCAGTACGGCTCCCCGGGGTCGCGGCGGCACAGCGACATCGCGTGGCACGCCACGTCCGGCGTCACCTCCGCGTTCAGCCTGCACGCCACACGCCAAAGACAAACGCAGATATTATCGTAGCATTTTGTCTGCACGTTTTTTGCGACAAGCATGTGTGGCTTCTTGCAAACTGGACCCGTTGCAAAAAGGTGTCCATTTGGTGTTATTAAGATCTTAACACTTGTCTCATTGTCAGAAAAGGTAAGACCTTGTTTGTTTTTTTCACATAATGTGTACACTGGCAAAAAAGGTGCTCATAGACTCATTCGTCAGTCAGTCACTCACTGCTGCTTACATCCAAATGATGCTGGGCCCGAACACCTGGATCAGGATCTCACACGAGGCTCGCAGGTTGTGGGTCTCTGTGGGAAACGAGAGCGGGCGGTACACGTTACCGGTGACGCGGGTGGCACGGGTTAGTGGCGGAGGTGGTGTGGGTGGCACGCGTTGGTGGTGGTGCGGGTGGCACGTGTTGGCCTCACCGGGCAGCGCCGCACACACCCTCGCCATGGCGCTCAAGACGGAGTCGTTGTGAATCTCCGCCAGCTGCTGCACCACGCTCACCGTGATGACGCAGCCTGGGCACAGCGGGCAACCCTCACCACCACGGCACTCATCACTGCTCACCACAACAACCGCTCAACGCAGTTCAACAAGACTCACTAACACCAGCGATGGGGAAACACCACCACTCACCACAGCTCACCACCAACCACTAGGGGATCAAGGTAGAAGCGTTCACGTTACGATCCCTGTCAAGTAATATTTGGTATTACCTGCAAATTCTACCAAACACTTCGAAACCAAGGAGCTGAAAGACAACGATGTCCAGAAGCTCAACAGATGCCAGACGCCCCTCAGTCTGGACCATCGTACTTCGAAGAATTGCAAAGATAGAAGAAGGCCAGCACTGACTATTATATCTCGAAAGTTGAAGGGCTGTCTGCAACTAAAGAAGAACGTGTTTCAATGGGAAACTGTCATGTAACCATCATGCTTCGAAGAATCGAATTCGAACCACCACCACTCACCACAGCTCACCACCACCCCTGTTGAACCTGGAGCCACAGAGCCCGCCCAAGTGACCGGTGGTGAGGGGTGAGGAGCGAGTGGTGATGAATGCGAGGCGAGGCGAGTGGTGGGAGTGTGAGGGGTGATTGGTGAGCGAGGGAAGTGGGGGGGGGGGTGGTGTGTGGTGAAGGGGATGACGTGGTGAGTGGACGAAGGGTGAGTTGTGAAGACTGAGTGGTGAGGCGTGAGGTGAGCAGTGAGGAAGCCCAAACTCACCCAGGCAGGTGAACCCGCCGTTCACGCCCGGTCCCAGCCCGGACCCCCGAGCAGGGATGGCGGCGAGGGGGATCAGCAGGAGTAGCAGGGGGAGCGGGGGGAGCCGCGCCATGGCTCGGTTGCTCGGCGGGAGGCACCTGGGGGAGAGGCTCAGGTGAGACTCGTCTGGGCGAGAGCCGGCGGCACGCTCGCTGTGCAGGCGTGAGGCTCTGTGAGATCCAGAGAGAGACTGCTAACAGTGAGACTCAGCAGGGGACTCCGTGAGGATAAGCGTGAGGCTCGCAGTGAGAATCGGTGAGAAACTCAGGTTGAGACTGGGTGAGACTCGGTGTGAGACTCGGTGAAACTCAAGGTGAGACTAGGTGCCACTCGGGGTGAGGCGCTGTGAGGGCGACTGGGAGACCGCTCGGCCGCTGTTTCCCCTCACAGGCGATACAGATGATGCCGGTCACGCCCAGGGCGGGAAACCCGCAGCTTCATACTTCCCCTCTGTCGCAAACTCTCCGTGTGGGTGTGTGGGTGTGAGGCTGAGCGCGAGGTCGAGTGATTGGGTGACTGTGTGTAGGCGAGGGTGTGGGTGAGTGGCACGGTAGGCAGCAGAGGTGGTGCCCCAGCCAGTCAATCAGCCCGTGGCACCTGGGTCTGTCCCATGACCTCCGCGAGCCTTCGACACTCTGCGTGGCCTCAAGGTGCACCTGGCCTGGCACAAGCGCTGTGGTGACGTCACCGCCACCGAGTGGCGAACGGCGGTTGTTATTTGGGTGTTGAGGGTGGGTGTTTTGGTGTATTGGTGTGGACAACGATGTCCAGAAGCTGACCATCGTGCTTCGAGGAATCGCAAAGAAGAAGAAGGTGTGGCCGAGTGTGAATGAGTGGGTGAGTCTGAGTGTGTGAGGGTGAGTGTGAGAGCGCTAGTGAGCCGTATCGGCCTTCACAGGTGTTGCTCGCAAACAGAACTTGACCTACACCGGGGACCTGTGCATTTGTGTTAGGTAATTGTGAGTTTCATGAGGAAGCGGCGACAGGCCCGGGTTTTCCCCACGTGTCATATAGACAAACTAACTGTCCTATCTGTCCAAACAAATGAGGGCTTATTCATTTAAACAATAGAGGCCTATTTGTATATAATGCGGTATAATTCCGGATTGTTGCAGTGTTCCTATTGGCTTGCGGTGCTTGTGAAAAACAAAAATGGCCTAGAGATACATACACACCCATAGAGATACGTACAAAGATCCCCCGTATAACCTTAACAAGTGCCGTTAGCGAGTAGCACCAATGAAGGTCGACACGGCACACGAGGAAGTGGGTGACTAGAACCACGCCCGGCCGCCTTTGTCTCGCCAGTGGCAATGTTTACACACCGCCCTAGGTATTCATGTGAGGCTGAATCGACCTCGGGGAGGCCCAGGACCGCTTCAGAAAATCGTCACTGGTGTTGGCCGAGAGTGGGATTCGAATTCGGGAGCCAGGTTTGTAGCCCTGCGCGCTAACCACTGAGCTACCGCTCTCAATATATAGAGACACAAAGAGACAGAGATACATAGAGATTCATAGAGACCCATATAGATACGTGGAGACCCATATAAATACATGGAAACTCGCGGAGATATATAGACCCACAGAGATACATACTCACCGAGATGCATAGATACGTCAGTGCGGAGCAACAGACAAACGGGGGTCAAGGTAGAAGCGTTCACGTCGCGATCCCTGTCAGGTAATACTTGGTATTGCCTGCGAATTCTACCAAACACTTCGTGGCCGAGTTGAACGACAACGATGTCCAGAGGCTGACCATCGTGCTTTGAAGAATCGCAAAGAAGAAGAACAGACAAACGCAGCGTACAGTAGCGGCTCACGGTGAGGTTAGCCGGTGTCTCCAGTTCAATTCACAACCACGGCTAACCAGCAGCAATCTGGTCGATGACCCCGTCCCTGACCGCCTTAAATGCCCCCGCGGTGCGCGTCGCCCCCTCTCTCCGCGCAACTCCGGGCAAGCATGGCTATTATTGTATCGATGTAGTTTTTGTTCGCGGCTCGACGTGTGATGAGAATCGCTCTCAAGAGCTGCTCTTTCGGGATAGCCGTGTCGAGCGTTCATCCTCTCTTCTTCGCGACGTTTCGCCTACACGTTGGAGGCAGCGTGAGGCTTTTTTTGACTTGAGTTGGGGGCGAAACGTCGCGGAGACATGAGGAATTTTCGACACGGCTATCCCGAAAGAGCAGGCCTTAAGAGCAATTCTCATCATGATCATTCTCAGGCCCCGTTTAATCCTGTCGAGGGTCGAGCTGAAAGACAACGATGTCCAGAAGCTGACCATCGTGCTTCGAAGAATCGCAAAGAAGAAGAAGAGGGTCGCGGTGAACCAGTACCTCGCCAGTCGATCGCAGGCCACCGACGGCAATTTCGTCAACAAGCCAATTAAGGCTAGGCGGCGGCGGCGGCGCGACTTTGGACTGTGGAAGTCAAAGGTATTATCTACTGTACCCGGCTAAACCCACGCGGACACAGGGAGTGAACACGCAAACTCTACACAGAAAGGCTGCACCCGAGCGGGAATCGAACCCGGGTTTTCTTGCTGAGGCGGGCAGCGCCATCCGCTGCGCCAACCGTGCCGCCAAACAAAATCACCGCGTTTCCCCAATTCAATGAGGAACAAGGGTCGAACGCCGTCTCCAGCCCTGCACGGAGACGGGGAATCCCACATCACACAGACTTCATCACAAAGTGGTACTTATTTTAATCGACACTAGAGGGGTGATGGGCTGAGTTAGCCAACACCCGGCTACGACCCCCCACGGGGAAGCGAGGGGCAGGGTCCCCCCGTGTTGGCGACCCGCTCCCCCAGATCCGCTCCACCGGGTCCCGCCTCACTGCGTTTGTGTACAAACATCTTGTTCCCAAACATGTCTTCGTGTCACGCAGGTCACGTGTCCCCGTGTCTCCCCGGCGCGCCGTGTGTGTATGTGCTCGTGTCTGTATCCCCAGTGTCTCCGTGTCTCTGTCCGTGTATGTGTGTTTCCATGTCTATATCTGTATCTATGTGCTATCCCATATCGGTGCCTGTGTCCCAGTGTCTTTGTATCCCCCGTGTCCTCGTGTCTCAGTGCCCCCGTGTGTCTATGTGTCTGCGTGCCTGTCACCTGATGTCCGCGTCTTCACTCAGTTCCCCTGGGGGCGGACGGTGGAGCGGGGGGTGGAGCGGGGGGTGAGGGGCGGGGAGTTGTTTCGGCGGTAACCCGCGCATTTCCTCTTTCCCACGACGTCACGTGACACACGCCAGCGAGGGGCCCAGGCCACACGTGACTGGAGGAGAGGAAGAGCGGGGCGGGGCCGTCGGGGTGGGCGGCTGCAGGGCGCGGGGGGTGAGGGGCGGGGCCGGGGGGGGCGGAGAGAGCGGAGGGGAGACGCGAGGAGGAGAGGCGGCGGCGGCGGCTGTGCGACGTTCACACTGGACCCCTCTGCAGGTGAAATGAGGATTCTTTGCCGTTCTTTGATCCCTCGTTCCCGGTCCCGTGTGCCCGGTCCCTTGGTCCCCCGGATCCGAATCGTGCCCTCGGGGTCCCCGTCTGTGCGGGGTCCCCCCACCCCCCGGGGCTTCGCTGAGGCGGCGGCGCCTCTCCCTGCGAGCAGCGGCAGCAACAACATCACTGCGCTTGGTGATGGTGGTGATGTTATGATGGTGATTATTGTGAAGATGGTGGTGATGTTGTTCGTGCTGGAGGCTCTTGCCGCTCGCGATGGTGATGGAATTATGATGATGGTGGTGATGGAATGATGGTGTGACTCATAGCGGTCGTGATGGTATTTATCATGGTGATTATGGTCGTAACGGTTGATGCCGGTCGGGATAGTAACGTTTTTAAATCGTGGTAGTGACGATGGGATGCTGAGGATGGTGGCCGTGAGAGGCGTGTTGTTGTTGTTTTGTGATGGTGCCCATGATGATGGGGTGATGGTGTGGGTAGTGGGGGCAATGGTGTGAGGAGTGATGATGGATGTGGGTGGTGGTGATGGATTTGAGGGTAGTGATGGTGCCGTAAGCCGCGTATCGCTCTCTGGGCTCCTGTGTTACTCCCATCAGGGACCAAACTGCCGCAGGGCAGTTGTGGCTTTGGCAATACAGCTGCTGCTGTGGCTGGGATCACTGTAGTGTTGCTGCAGTACACACAGTACGCATGATAGTACACATACTCATGGCAGTACACATAGTACACCCATTTGGCGACACTGCGTTAGGAGTGATTCACAAGCACAGATCAGTATGGACACATTTGTCAATAGCACTGCCTTCAAATGTACTGTGAAAAAAGGGTCACTCCCCGAAACGTCGCCTATTTTGTTTTCCTCAAAGCAGGGTCCACACAGTGTAGTGCAGGGGTGTCCAAACTTTGTTTCCTGAGGGCCACATACAGAAAAAATATACGAAGGACTGGGCCACTCACAATACAGTTAAGCGCAAATATTATCTGTGGGCCATAGACCATTATATTTTTAGACTTTGATACGTGCCAATTAAAAATGGATGGCGGGCCGCAGTTGGCCCGCGGGCCGTAGTTTGGAGACCCCTGGTGTAGTGTGTAATGTACACAAGTTACACAACACACACCAAGTGCATACAGTCCATACTCTATATGATAGCTACATTGGATACAGTTCACATGACAACACAAGCTCATACAGTATAACCATGGAGTACACACTTTGTGCAGTGCACACCAAACTCACAGTCCCACAATGTACAATACTTGCAGTAAACACACAGTACATAGTGCAGACAGTACCCGTAGTGTAATGCACAGTGCATATGCAGTACACAACGTATGCACGTAATACACAGTACAGTGTATATACGTTACACAAACACTACACACACCTTGTGCAATACAGTACACACACCTCATGCAGTGAGCACACACAAAGTACACACCCTGGGATTTTTGGAGCGGGGGTTGCATAGGTTAATTGGCCTGCGGACTAAATTGCCCCCGGTGCTCTGTGATGGACTGGCGTCCCATCTTAGGTATAGCCCTGCCTCGCGCCGTGTCTGCCAATATCGGCTCCGGCTCACCACGACCCTATGCAACATTAAGCAGTTTCTGACAATGGATGGATGGGTTTCTGGGGGGCAGGGAAAGGGGGGGCAGGGAGACGGGGGGGTCATGCTGTGTGGAGACCTGGCTTAAAGCCTGTGTGTACCCAGCTGTACCAGGCTGTGTGCACACACACCTATACCAGGACACAGGTGTGCTGTCATCCCCGCTCCCAGACGCAGGAATTAATTTCAGCCGTGGTCTGTCTTCTGAATCGCGACCCGGCAAAATATTTCCGCACCTGGTACACCAAGCACATCCAGTATACATAACATAATGGCTTTGGCGAATAGTCACATGGTGGCCACTCCAGGTTACCAGCAACACGGGCCTGGGCTATCAGAGTTGTGATGGATCAGTTTGCACGTTTCGTGAGTCGAGTGAGGCTGTAGGAGCTTGGGAAGAGACGATGATGGGAGGAGGAATTCCCAGGAGGAGCGCCACCAGAGACGAAGCCAAAAGAGACCTCATGTGACCCGCAGTGTCGTGCGAGAGAGATTAGGTGAGTGGGTGACTGAGTGGGTGGCGCAGTGGTAACATCTGCGCCTCACAGAAAGAAAGTCCTGCCCGATGCGGTTCGATCCCCACCTCAGGCGCCTTTCCGTGTAGATTTTGTGCGTTCTCCCCCTCTTCTGGCTGGGCTTTCTTCTGGGTTGTCCATTAATGAATTGGCCGATAACATTATGATGTATTGGAAGCAGTGTCTGGCGGGCTTACCCAGCTGACCGCCTGGCTGGCTCCCACCCCTTTCTTCGGGTTTCTCGCTACGCCTCCATATCTGTGTCTCGTCCATGACCAGGCGTGGAATTTGCGCACTTTATACATTTTATTGTTATCTATATTGTGTGAGTGGGTGTGTTGGTGTGACGGAAGAGTTGGTGGTGGAATAATACAGTGATAGATGAGACGAAACAGTGTCTGGTGGACTGAGTTCTCACCACAGGTGGCGGAGGAATCAATGAGTGAAAAAACTTTGGTAGCAGTAGCGATGGAAGAGTTGAAAGGAGGCGACTGACTGCCTGCCAACGAGCTAGTGGCCGGAGGGAATCAGTGAGTGCTGGGTAATTGTAGTGACTTCCGTCCGGTGAGGCAGGGACAGGATGTTCTGCCCTACATGTGTCCAGACTGCAGCAGCGGCGTTGGCGTAACACGCCGACGCCAAACCGTGCGTGACTGTGTCTTAAATCCTCCAGTCTCAACCGGTGGGTCGCTATCCATCGGTGGGCTGTGAACGCCACCTAGTGGTCCGTGGAGACCGTACCTAAGTGGGACTTGAGGTGCAAAAATATTTAAATGACGGCGCTGAGTATGTTGTGAGGATGGCGGCTGGGTTCACACCCGCGTCGCGGAGAGGCAGCTGTTAACGCCCACGTGTAACGCGATTAACCGCGATTACCCACGAGAGAGCCTCGGCGAGCCTCGGGAGTTGCGTTCAGCGGGTCCCTGCTCCATGGAGATGTTTAGCCATACATTCCATTCAGGCGGAAGGGTGGCACAGTTTGTACATATGTGACTCACAGCAAGAAAGCTCTGGGTTCGATTTGTATGTTTTCTCCCAGTTCTGCAGAGTGAATGTGTGGAACTTGTATTTCTCATTGCCGTGTGGAACCTACCTGGCTTAACGATCCACACAAAGCTGCAGGCGGTTTCAAACATTCAGGCTGACCTGATTATACTCCATCCTGGGTTCAACCAGACTGGACTGTGTGAGGAGTTCACAGATCTTTGAAAGATATGGACATGTTCCCATTAGTGAGCTCCTCCGGCAGGCGAGGCTCCGTTGGTTGGGTCACGTAGCCCACATGCCTAGACACCGCATTCCTAGGCAGATTCTGTTTTGCCAGATACAGGGGGCTAAATAGGCGAGGCACGGGCTAGATAAGATATGGGCTGATGTGGTACAGGAGGATGTGGAGCTGAGTGGACTTAGTGATGACTGATGCCGACGGTGTCAAGATCGGCCTCTGTGAAGGAGGCTCGTGAAAGATGCTACTGGGCAGTTTGAGGCAGTCGCCAAACAACAACAGCGGAGGGCAGAGGTGCAATGCTCACAACAATGAGTGGAGTGCCTGGCAGATAAAATTGAGCAAGTTGGCACAGTAGAGAACACAGGTGGAGCAGTCGGTGAAAGCATAACACCTGGATCCGTCCCCATGACACTTTATAGGGCATAAAAGTACACCTGTCCTGGCACAAGCGCTATGGTGACGTCACTGCCACTTAGTGGCAAATGGCAGCTGCTGTTGGATATTTTTCTTCTGCTTTGTGGAGAGTGGGTGAGAGTGTGGAGTGAGTTTGTCCTCCTCCTGTTCGGCATGGGTTTCCTCCGGGTTCCCCAGTCTCCTCCCACTGCTGAAACCACGCACACAATGCGTGTTTGTTGTATAACAGGGATCCTGTAAAGAGCTTGCAAGCTCACTGGGTATTTTTCTGCTGTAAAAATAAACATCTGTCAGTCAGTTGGGAGTACACATGGCAGCACGACCTAGGAGAAAACCCCGCCACTCATTCAAGAGTTTGACACTTAAAACTCCGCACGGATGGATTCGGCGATCTGAGCTGCATTGATTTGTCCTGGCCACCTTGAAGCAAGCCGCAGCCTCTGGGGATGACACACGAGTCGGTGTGCAGTGTGGTGTGTGCAGTGTGCTGTGTGCGGCGTGTCATGAGAGCCGGTTCCTCTTGGTGTCTCGCTCGGTGCTCCCAAGCAAGACGCTGCTGGGCGATGTGAGCACGGGCTGGAGTCAGGGTGGTTGGGTGAGGGTCGTTGCGGTTGGGTGAGGGTGGATGTGGTTGAGTGAGTGTGGTTATGGTTAAGTGATGGTGAGTGCTAGTGTAGCATTTATCGCACTGCGTTACGAACCCCGGCGACCCGAGTTTTATTCCCAGGACCAATAAGAGTGACGGTTTCAACTAGTCCCGGACCTCCCATAGTTCGACTCGCTCTGGTGTGGTGTGTAAACATCAACACCGGGAAGAAAAAGGTGGCCGGATGTGGTACTGGCCACCCACTGCCTTGTGTGCCATGCTGACCTTCAAAGGTGCTCGCCAACAGCACTTGCACCACACATTGTGTTAAGGCGACACGGGGGATCTGTGCGAGAGCGGTTGAGTGAGCGAGACCGAGGAAGCCGGTGGGGGAGTTGGTTGCGTGTGGGAGTCGCGGTGAGGTCTGCCGGGAGCCGTCACTTACGGGTGAGGCGCGGGGTGTGTGCTGGCAGTCAGGAGTGTCGTGGTGTGCTCCGTGTGGTGTTTTGTGTGGTCCTAGTCACCCACCCCCTTCGCGTGCGCTGCCCGCTTTTACAGGTGCTACTCGCTGACAGCAGTCGACCGTGCGGTCTGTCGAGGCCGCGCGGGGGACCTTTGTTTTTGGTGTGCCGTGCGAGTCACTGCTGAGGGGCGCGCGCGGTGACACAGACCGCCCGGGCTGCGTGCGCGCTCCGAGCCAGCGGCGGGGCGTGGTGGCGTGGTGTGGTGCGTGCTGGTCGTCGCGAGTGTCAGTGCGTTGTCGGCGCTGGCGGGGAGTGGTGGCGTGGTGTGGCACTGTGCCGCCG
>JAZEWU010000022.1:8144638-8157413 GCA_036362915.1 Geotria australis | reverse complement strand
CCTGCCCCCCCACTCTCCCCCCGCCCCTGCCTGGGCTCTATCGACTAACCTTACGCGCGTCTCGCTCTAACTCCTCTTCTGCAGTTTCCACGCCTGGCCACTTTGCCGCCACGTCTCCTGGACGCGCAACCGCTGTCGGTCGGGCTCGTGCGTTGCGTCAGCGACCCTGACCTGGCCGATGACCTGAGCCGTAAAGCGACCTCTGCCCGATGACCCGACCCCTAACACGACCTCGCTGACCCCGGGGGCCCGAGGACAGGAAATGCTCGCGAGATGGGTTCCAAGTTCCACGGCGGTGGTTATAGTGGGATTTTTTATTCCGTGAGAGAAATACGCACGAAAAATCCGAAGGGAATTCTGGTTCCCTGGTGAGATGGCAACGCTGTGGGCGTGGCAGTCGTTGCTAGGGATGATGTCTTCACTCCCACTGCACTAGCCAATCAGTTGCCAGGCAGACAACTCCATCCAACATGGCCACCGTGAAGTCACCCTTTCAACATGGCCGCCATGATATCGTGCATCCGTGGGCGTAAAACCCGTATCTAACATCGGGCAGTTTACCAGCATTGGTTCAAACGAGCCGATGAGACTGCTAACAGTGACAACCAGTCCAGAGGTTTGCCGACATTGAGTCAATGCTGCTGAAATGACGCACTCCCAAAACATAGGGGGCTGATGGAATGTGTAAAGCGATACGTTTATTTTTTATGTGGAGGAAGCATTTTGCCTCCGTCTACATTAATTACATCTCTTATTAACGTTGTCGACGTTATCAATATGAATTTTGTCATCAGTCACGTTTGGCGAGGTTGACTATTTCCCCATTTGGACAATCGGCTCCTGAGCCCTCCGCCGTCCTAACCACCCCCGAGTTCTGTACTCGCGACATTTCTGTATCCGCGCGATCATTCCGTACTCGGGCCCCCGACTCCTGTTGCGACCTCTGCTCTCCGACCTCCCCGGCTCCGGCCTCGGGGTCGCCGCTGCTTCATACGCGACTCTGCTGTGGACTCAATTCAAATCAATTTAACTCTGCCGTGGCCTTGTCGCCCTGATCCGACCGCGAGCGCACCACCACCATCACCCACACGCAGTCACTCGCACTTCACCCACCGCGGCCCTTTGCTGCTGTAGCTCCTGCCCTGCCTGCGTCGTGTCGCAATGTCACTGTATAACCGTCTCACCGTGTCGTTACACTTCGTCACTGTGTCACCGTGTGGCTGTGTCACGGTGTACACGCATCGCTGTGTCACGTGTCACTATGTCATCACGGTGTTACCGTGTCACGGTGTACACGCATTGCTGTGTCACTGCGTCACCGTGTCGTCGCCATGTCGCCACCGTGTCACGGTGTGCACGCATCACTGTGTCACCGTGTCACCGTGATGTCACCGTGTTCCTGTTTCACCGCGACGTCGCCGTTTCACCGTTTTACCGTGTCGTCACCGTGCCGTTACACCGGGACGTCCGCCAGTCTCGGGGAGCTGCTGGCGTTCACGCTCACCGCCTTCCTGGAGCTCATGGACCATGGAATCATCTCGTGGGATAACCTCACCGTTAGCTTCGTCAAAAAGGTGGGTGTGCCGCCCGCTCGGGCGGTCGTTCTCTTCGCGGTTACGTTACCCACACTCACCGTGGGGCAGCGTCTCCTCGGCTTGGCCGCCGTCGGGCGGCGGCTCCGAGCGTGGATGAGTTAGCGCCGGCGCCTCGATGGGGCCCGCGGCCACTCCCGCTGTCCGTCCTCGCAGGGGGAGTCCGCCAGAAGGTTTCCCCCGAGTAACGCAGCGGTCAGCCACCTACATAAGTAGAATTTGATGGCCGTGTCGAGTGACACGGATATCCCGAAATAACAGCTCTGAAGAGCAACCATCACGAATCGAGCCATGAAAACCTACATCGGTACACGAGTCTAGTTTGTGAGCGTCGCGAGCGGGAGCCTCCACCCGCCCCACCGCGGTGCTGACGGCTGCGTGCGGCGCGTCGCAGATCGCGAGCTACGTGCGCTCGCCCAACCTGGACGCGACGCTCCTGCAGCGTTCGCTCGCCATCCTCGAGTGCATGGTGCTCAACAGCCTGAACCTCTACTCGGTCGTGTCGCAGGAGATCACCGTCGGGCAGCTCATCAACCACCTGCAAGTGTACGTGCACGCACGCACGGACACGCGCACACACACACACACACACAAAGATCCCCGGGTAGCCTTAGCAGACTGTAGGGAGCAAGTGCCGTTAGCGAGCTGCACCTATGAATGCCCGCAAGGTGCACATGGGGTGGTTGGTCAGCACCACCCTCGGCTCTCTTTGTCTCCCCGGCGGCGATGTTTGCGCACGGCACTAGGTTCTCATTTAATGCCGAGTCGACCTGCGGCAGTCGAACTCTGATAGGGCGGTGAGGGGCTGTAGCACGATCGCCGCTTGGTGTAGAGGTTTGCGGTTCCAATCTGACGGGCCGCCCTGGTTAATAATGCGTAAATACCTGCCGTCTGTGTCGCAGCGGACGTTACAGATTCCATGACGTCCTTCAAAGGAAAGCAGACCGTTGTGTATCGGCGCCACGATCCAAATTTGCCAAATATGAAAAATAATACACCGGCAATTACTTTTCTTGGGAAACACGTCGCAATCGTCGCCCCCTCCAGCGAAAACGCTCGCCCGGCTCTCGAGACTCGGCGAGGCTCGCGAGGGTGGCCACGACGACGGAAATGGATTCTTACGTTTACCGTCCGACCGTCCCGGTGCCCACGGTGCGGCACACGCAGCCCCCGACACGGGCAGCGGGGGGCCACTCGCGCCACACGGAACGCGACGCCGGCGTGCGCGGCCCTCGGCGGCCGTTGTCCCAGAACAGTGGGCGCCGCGAGCCGAGGGTCCGGCACCGCCGCGGTGCTCAAATCCCATCGCTCACAACGTTGACGATGCTGGTGGTCACCGGCCCTTTGAGGATTCGCGCCTCTTCTCAGCGGCCATGTAACAGGACGCGGGGCTGGAGCGCGCGGCCCGCCCCGTGGCGCGGTGCGAGAGCCGGGCCGGGAGTTAGAAAGCCGCGGTGTCACGGCACGGTGCTCCGTCTCGCCGCAGGTCCAACCAGGAGATCCAGACGAACGCGGTGGCGCTGCTCAACGCCCTGCTGCTCAAGGCTCCCGAGGAGACCAAGCAGGTGCTGCCACCGGCGGTACACGGCGATCGCGGCACCGCGCCACCCTCCCTGTGCTGCTGTGAGCGTGGGTCCGTGACTGTGCTACTGTGGCTGGTACTGTGACTGGGACCACGGTCATGGTCCCGTGACTGCGGCACCGTGACTGCTGTCCCGTGACCCCGTACTGTGACTGGTACTGTTACTATGGTACTCGCTAACAGTATGCGACCCAACAGTGTGTTAAGGCTTCATGGGGGATCTTTGTGTGCATGCGTGGCCTCAAGGCATACCTACCCTGGCACGAGCGCCGTAGTGACGTCACCGCCACTTAATGGCAAACTGCTGTTGTTGTGTGTAGCCGTGTTGGCGTGTCTGGTCACGTGTGTGTGTCGTGCATCTCCCTGTGCAATATCTGTAAGCGCTCCCCGTCAACCGTCCCCTCATTAACCGCTCCCCATAAACCGCCCCTTCGTCAACCGCCCCCCATTAATCTGCTCAGTGTTAACCGCCGCTCCGCGTTGCTGGCGCTGCACGTTCTAACGGCGCCGTGCCGCACTAACCACCGCTCTAACCCCGCTCTAACCCTGCGCCGCCGCCGCCTCACAGCTGGACTGGATGCTAGAGATGGGTGAGGAGGACCCGTGTGGGGTTCTCACCGTGCCGCTCAACGTGAGTACGCGTGCACGCGCGTGCATGTTAACGACGGGGCTTAACTTCTCACCGAATATTTTCTCGGTAGCTGGTAAGACCAGGACAGGTGGCACGCGACCAGAGCCCTAGCGATCGCGAGAGATATACTGGATGTGGTGCGCCACGTATTAAAGTAAGTTTTGAGCTCGCCCTTGGGTGCGCGAGCACCATTGCGCTTTTATGCGTGTCCACGAGGAGTGGTGCGCGCGTCTGGTACAGACGGAACAGATACTGAGCCCCCTTTGTCTCTCCCACGCAGGAGCTGGCCAACAGCCCCTGCCAGAAGCAGCTGCGTACGGTCATCCTCAACGTACGTGTGCGCGAGAAAGTGGCCGCGATGTGGCAGTGACGATGGCGGTGTTGACGATGGCGGTGATGATGACCACTGGTGGTGGTGGTGGAGGTGCTGGTAATAAGAATATATTACAGGTATATAGTAGCGCCTGCCACCCAGAGGTCCCAAGGCACTGTAGGATAGGGAGGTGAGGGGGAGGCAGCCACGTGGTCATCCAGCGCCAACCCACCAGACGCTGTGTCCCTTACATAATGATGGCATAGGTCATCAAGGTACAAGCGTTCACGTCGCGATCCCTGTCAGGTAATACTTGGTCTTGCCTGCGAATTCTACCAAACACTTCGAGGCCGAGCGGAAAGACAACGATGTCCAGAGGCTGCCCATCGTGCTTCGAAGAATCGCAAAGAAGAAGATCATTCCAAGAGAGTACGTTTGAAGCAGTGGAAGCAAATCTCACCTCGGCCCTAGATGAGCTACGCCTCTACTATGAGCACAACCACCTACATGCCAACCCAGCGAAGACTCAAGTCTGCTCTGTCCATCTCAGGAATCGTGAAGCCAACCGACCTCTTAATATCAAATGGTCTGGAACACCACTTGAGCACCGTATGCACCCTGTCTACCTTGGAGTAACCCTGGACCACACTCTCTCCTTTAAGGAGCACGTCAAAAACACCAAATTGAAAGTCGGTTCCCGAAACAACATCCTACGAAAACTGGTCAACTCCAAATGGGGCGCTACAGCACACACATTAAGATCTACTGCTCTGGCCTTGTGCTATTCCTCTGCGGAGTATGCATGTCCTGTCTGGGAGAGGTCAACCCATGCCAAGAAACTTGACCCGGCATTGAACAACACCTGCCGCCTGATCACTGGCTGCTTGAAACCCACACACACAAACAACCTGTACCTCCTCGCTGGCATTGCCCCTGCTGATATCAGACGGGAAGTGGCCAGTCGAGTCGAGATGACAAAGGCTACTAGCGATGAACGCCACCTCCTTCATGGACGTCAACCCCCGGCCCAACGACTGAAGTCAAGAAGAAGCTTCCTCAGCCATGTGCAGCCCCTAACAACATCTCGAGGGGAAACCAGACTCCAGCTCTGGACGGAAAAGCTTGAGAGTGACCCTCCTGCAACTGGCATGGGAATCCCACCTGCTGAAGACTTCCCTCCTGGCTCAGATGCACCATGGATTCAGTGGAAGACACTCAACTGCCTGAGAACTAGAACGGGACGATCAAACGATGCTTTGATCAGATGGGGCTACAAGAACGGCCCAACCACCTGTGAATGTGGAGAAGCAGACCATACTATAATAATAATTCAATTTATATAGCGCCTTTCAACCGAGGGTCACAAAGCGCTGCACAAGGGCCGCGAAGAGGACGGCATGTCAACAACGAAAGACAAAACAAAAAAAACCAAAGCAACAGAAAATAAATGATTAAGGCTACTTTGAATATACTAAAAGGTTGTGAAACTGGCAATCTTAAGAGCGGCAACATTCTGCCAGCGTCCCCTAAGATGGCCATCACTTCCTTGAAGACAAACACTATGGAACACTGCCTTGTCTGTGCTCTAGTACCCAACCTCTGCAGCTCAAAAGACCTTTCGGAGTTCAATGAAAATGCAAGGGGCTGTGTAAGAAAATGGGAAACTGTAATTTAACTTCTTCGGATTGAAAGGAGCCAGTTGAAGTGGTTCGGGCATCTGGTAAGGATGCCCCCCGGAAGGCTCCCTCGGGAGGTATTCCAGGCGCGGCCCACCGGGCGGAGACCTAGAGGCCGACCTAGGACACGTTGGAGGGATTATATCCTTCGGCTTGCCTGGGAACGGCTGGGAATCCCCCGGGAAGAGCTGGAGTCTGTTGCTGAGGAAAGGGATGTCTGGTCCACTCTCCTTGGACTGCTGTCACCGCGACCCTCACCAGGACAAGCGGTTTAGAAAATGGATGGATGGATGGATGTAATTTAACCATCGCGCTTCGAAGAATTGCAAAGAACATGAAGAATTCGTGACTGAGTGTTTTTTAGTTGTGGAGGACCCGGAGGAAGCCCTTACAGAATAGGAGGGGAGTACACAAACTGCGCAAAAGAGAGGCGCCTGAGGCAGGAATCCAACCGGCTTGGGCAGGACATTCCTTCTGTGAGGCGCAGGTGTTACCGCTGCATAGCCACCCTGATGATGGTGATGGAGGTGTCGGTTAGTGCACTGCACTAGGAATCCGGCAACTCTAGTTCGACTCCCGCTCACAGCCAACACCAGTGACGCTTTTCTGGACTAATTCTGGCCGTCCTCTCGATCGACTCGGCCTCAAACGAGTGCCTCGTGGTGTATAAACATCATCGCTATGGCTATAAAGGCGGCCGGGCGTAGTGATGACCTTTATAGATGTTCCCCAATAAGACTTCCCCCAAAGGTCTGTCAAGGCTGCACAGGGGCTGTGTTGGTGTGTGCCCGCAGTCGGTGATCCGGGGCCAGCACCCCGTGGGCACGGAGATGGCGCACCAGCTCTACGTGCTGCAGGTGCTGTCGCTGAACCTGCTGGAGGAGCGCATGATGACCAAGATGGATCCGCAGGACCAGGCGAGGCACGGGGGGCGGGCACACGGGGTCACGGGGGCAAGCAGGGCCACAGAGACGCGGGGGCACGGGGGGAATGGTGGCACGGCGTCACAGGGGTACGGAGGTATGGGGGCACGAGGTCACGGGCGGAGGGGGGGGGGTCACACTGCAAGCGGGCACAGTGATAACAGGGACACAGAGACACTGAGCACGGACGGGGACACAGAGACACAGAGACATGGAAGAACGTTGTGCTGGGTGTTAAGTGGTTACATGGTGGTGGTGGTTAAGCAGTTGCCTGATGGTGGTGGTGGTTGGTGCAGGCCCAGCGGGACGCGCTGTTTGAGTTGTGCCGCATCGCGTTTGACGCGGAGGCGGAGGCGGCGAGCGCGCCCGGCGGCACGCTGGACCGCCGCAAGGGCGTCTACTCTAAGGACTACAAGAAGCTGGGCTTCACGGTGAGCGCCACACTCGCCGCTCCGCATTCGCCGCGCCGCGCTTGCCGCTCGCCGCGCTTGCCGCTCGCCGCGCCGCACTCGCCGCTCACCGCGATACCCACCGCCGACCCCCGTCTCCGTACGGAGCGACGCCAGCAGGGGGAGCCCGTACACCACGGACAACTCCGCTTTGCCGGAGTTGCGCCAAGATGCGGGCGGCAGACGAGACGCGAGCGTATACGTGTGCGTGCCTATGTATTTATGAGCCTATGCGTGTGTAGGGGGAGTGGTGGCGCAGCGGTTAGCACGCTGCACCACAAACCCGGCAACCCGAGTTCGAATGCCGCTCACGGCGAACACCAGTGACGTTTATCTGAATAATAATAGTAATAGCATTTATAGTGCGCCTTTCACCCGAGGGTCACAAAGCACTGCACAAGGCTGTGGAGAGAGCGGCATGTTAATAACATCAAGACAGATTAACTGAGAGTCAAGCCATAGCGATACATTATAGGACATAAGACATAAAGACAACAGGAAAATAATAATAATAATTCTACAACAAGCAAGGAGGGAACAGATGTACCCGAGCAGACGCAGATCGGAAGAGAGAGAGAGCCAACATCTCGGCACGGCACCACTGACCCGCACCAACAGTCCAATTCAGAGGAAGGAATAAATGTTCCAGTGAAGGCGCAGGTAGGAAGAGAGCCAACATCCTGGCACGACAGCATTGTGCCGCATCAGTAGTCCTAGCCGGAGGGCATGAAGGCTTTACGGAACAAGTGAGTCTTGAGATGAGATTTGAAGATGGTCAAGGACTCCGCTGAACGAATTTCTAGCGGAAGAGCATTCCAGAGTCTTGGAGCAACGCGCGAGAAGGCTCTGTCACCCACGACTGAACCAGTCGTGGGCCTCCCCTAGATCGACTCAGCCTCAAATGAGTTCCCAGAGCGGTGAATAAACTTTGCTGCTAAGGCGACGTAGGCAGCCGGGCGCGGTGCCGGCCACCAACCCTCTCGTGTGCCGTGCCGGCCTTCATAGGTGCTATTCGCCAACAGCACTTCACATTGCGGTCTGTTAAGGTTACACGGGGGGATCTTTATCTGTCCAGAACCACGTGAACCCGGCGCTGGACTTCATGCAGACCCCGCCAGGGATGCTGGCACTCGACAACATGATATACTTCGCCAAGCACCACCCGGACCCCTACGTGCGGGTGAGCGGGCACCGCACACCCACTGAACCGCCCCGCGCCTGCCGCTCGCAGGGTGGCGCTGCAACGGCCACGCGCGTCCTCACAGAGAGAAGCTCCCACCCGAGGCGGTTCGATTCCTGCCTCGGGCGCCTTTGTGTGCGGAGTTTGTGTGTTCGCCACCTTTTCTGCATGGGTTTCCTCTGCTTTCTGTGGTTTCTTCTCACAACTCACTCGTTAATTTTTTGGCCGCTAACGTAATATATAGGACGCTGTGTGTGGCGAATGTTGGCGATGGCAAACCGCGTCGCTATCTTACCCCCTCCTCACATCTCCATGGGTTCCTCATGCCATTTGATGAATACCTACGACATTGAACACATTCTCAATTGTAATTCTTTTTATTAATGCACGTCGGGCGGCACAGTGGCGCCGTGAGTAGCGCTGCCGCCTCACAGCAAGAAGGTCCCGGGTTCGAATCCCGGCTTGGGTGCCTTTCTTTGTGGACTTTGCACATTCTCCCCGTGTCCGCGTGGATTTTCGCCGGGCACTCCGGTTTCCTCCCATAGTCCAAAGACATGTTGCTGCATAGGTAATTGGCCTGCTGACTAAATTGGCCCCGGTCTCCTGTGATGTACTGGCGTCCCATCCAGGGTATAGCCCTGCCTTGCGTCCTGTGTCTACCGGGATAGGCTCCGGCTCACCGCAACCCTGTACAGGATTAAGCGCTTTCTGACAATGAATGAATTAAGAATGCACAGGGGCAGCAGCCATGGGGGCACTCACAGGTGTTTGCTCGCGGCCAGCTGCCGGGTCGCCTTGAGGCGTACACGTAAAGCTGCCGTTGGTCGCGCCCTCCCAAACGTGTCAGATGTGGCGTGGCTCAGCGCGGCGTATAACAGGGCTTCTCAACCTTTCGCACCACAAGGCCCACTTGACCCACTCGGGCCTGGTCTCCGCTGACCGCTAGGTGACGCTCGCGGCCCACTCGTGGGTCGCGACCCGCCGGTTAAGAATGCCGGGCATGGAGGAGGGCGGCTGTACGGAACACCGCGATCTGATAATGAGCGCTTCCCGTGGATACGGCAGGGACTTGGAGTCGCGGAAATAGATTAGCCTCAGATTAGGCGCGTGTGGAGATGTGTGTCTGTGCGTGTGTCGCTGGCCGTGTGCGTGTGTGTTGCGCGGTGGTTAGCGCGCTACTCTACGAACCCGTTGAACCTTGTTTGATTACATCTCTCGGCCACTTACACCAATTACGATGATATGAACCGGTCTTGGGCCTCCCCTAGGTCGACTCAGCCTCGAATGAGTACCTGGCGTGATGTGTAAACATCACCACTGGCGAGACAACGTTGTGGTACAAGCCACCTACATTCTCGTGTGCCGTGTTGGTCTTCATTGATGCTCGCGAAGAACACTTGCCCTAAAGTCATTTAAGTCTATAGATGGGATATTTGTCCTTGTCTTGTGTCTATGGTTGTCTGTATGGATGTGTGTGTTGTTAGTCCCTTCCTCAGTGTCTGAGTGTGAGTCAGTCTGTGTTTTTTTGTGTATGTATATGTGTCTGTTTTGGTGTGTCTGTGTGTGTGTTTGATGGTGTGTGTGTTTGATGGCCTGTGTGTGCGTGCGTGCGGCGTCACAGCTGGTGCTGGAGAACAGTTGCCGTGACGACAAGCACGAGTGCCCGTTTGGGCGCAGCAGCATCGAGCTGACGGGCATGCTGTGCGAGACGCTGCACGTGGGAGAGCCGCGTGGGTACCGCATGGCGCGCACACCGCACACGGCGCGCGCCCCGCACACGGCGCGCGCACTACACAATCCGCACGGCGCGCAGAGTCCGCACGGCACGCAGAGTACATGGGGAAGAGTATACGGCACCGAATGCGTTTAGTACTCGACACACAAGGCACGGCACACGCGAAATTACGCACGTGACACACAGGGCACGGGATGGGTGCATCGTCACGCTGTCGAGCGTGTGTTCCGGAGAACGTGTGCTAACGCTCGACGGCGCGACATGTTGAGATTACGGGTGAAAAGTGAGGAGTGAGTTAACAGATTGAGAGTGAGTGAGATAACGAGATGATGGGTTGAGCGTGAGGAGTGAGAACGAGGGTTGAGAGTCAGCGAGATAATGGATTGAGAGTGAGCGAGATGTAACGCGTTGAGAGTAGCAAGATAATGGGTTAAGAGAACACATTATGAAACGATGGTTTGAGAGCATGCGTGCGAGCGTTTTCAATGATGAGTGTGTGGGAGTGAGATAATGGGATGAGCGCGAGTGAGATCATGGGTTGGGGGGGGGGGGCAGCGCGCTCCGAGACGGCAGCTGTTGAGAGTTTTTCCTTTGAACATCTCGGCTCAGCCGGTAAGTCATCCGCGCGGATACGGCAAGCGGTTACACGGGCGCCTCGGGCGGCCTGGGTCCTTCGGGGAGGCCTCGTGACGGATGCACACCTCGCTCCGCGCGGGGGGGCCGAGGGGGGCCAGTGCGGGGGCGGCCAGGGCTTCATCCTCAGAAGCCGCATTCACAAATGGCGGAGATGCGCGGCGCTGCTGTATGACGTGTGTTGTGATGCTCTGGGTCGTGACTGTGTGTGTGTTGTCGCGCGGCGGGTTTGTGTGTTGTGTGCGGCGTGTGGGGGGGGTTATTGTACGTTCTGTCCACGGCTGACATCCTAAGCAGTGCGTTGACTCCAGCACCACTGACCTCTGCCTATCACACGAGTGACATCAGTGCTCTCCCCGCGAGTTGACCGAGCTGCCAGGGGGCCAGCTGGGGTTTGCGAGACACAGTGAGACCGGCGCCGTGGAGACGGGGACAGTGGGGGAGGAGGGGGGGGGCGCGAGAAGGGGGGGAGCAAAAGGCACCGGCGCTCGCGCGACTTCACACGGGAAATGGCGGCGACCGAGCGGCCGCGGAGCATCGGCGGGGCGCGCGGCGCATGATGAATCGAGCGCTCATCCGTTTGCGGGGTCGGGGGGGGGCGGAGGGATAGGGTAGCCACGGGGTGTGGGGCGGGGCGGCCATGTTTGCACCGCTCTCCCGTCGTCAGAGCAGCAGCGGTGGGTCGCGTGCCGGCGAGCTGGCGGTCGGTCGGGTCGACCGGCCCCGCGGCTGATGGTGGCGGCGGCGGCAGCAGCTGCCGCGTTCGTTGACAAACCGCCTCACACGACGGCCGCCGCTGCTGCTGTTGACGGCGGCGCACGATGCCGTGACCGCGTAACTGCGTGCCGCACGGATGATAAACTCGAAGCGGGGGCCGGGCGGGCGCCGTCCGCCGGCTGCTAGCCGGAGCCAGCGAGCGCAGGGTGAGGGCCGGCCCGACAGGAGCGTGTCGTGCGACCTGCACCGACAGCCGCTACGGGAAGCGATTCGCTCCCGTCACGATGGCCAAATCGCAACTGTAATGCTGAAAGTCGTTCTATTTCGGCCGTACGGAATTGGACAAACGGCCACCTCCCGTCTCTGAGTCAGCAGCCGCCCTGCCTCCCACGAGGCCACGGTGGAGCCGCTGCTCGGGTGCGGTGAACGGGTGCGGTGCCAGGAGGTGGCGCCGGGACCGGGGAGTTTGGCCGCGGCCGCTGTGAGCGGACCGCGTGCGGGCCGCTCCTGCGGCTGCTTGTGTTCGACACGTCAAGGCGATGGACCCGTCACTTGTGTGCGCGCGTGCGTCCACCGCAGTAGTGCAGCGGCTAGCGAGCCTGGCCACGAACCCGGCGACCTGAGTTCACTTTCTGCTCGCCCGTGACGATTTTCTGAACCAGGCTGGGGCCTCCCGTAGGGTGACTCGGCCTCAAATGATTATCGGGTACAATGTGTAAACATCACAACTAGGGGGAGAAAGGTGGCCGGGCATGGTGCTGGCCACCCACCCCATCGTACTCCGTCCTGACCTTTACAGCTGCTCGCTAATAGCACTTGACCCTAAAGTCTATGAAGGCTATATGGGGAATCCTTGTCCATCGCAGACGCCTGTATAACGGGGTGGTGCGCGCGTGCGTGCGTGCGTGACAGCCACGGAGACCGGACAGGACTTCTGCCCCATGTTCTTCACGCACGACCGCGCCATGGAGGAGATGTTCTGCATCTGCATCCAGCTGCTCAACAAGACCTGGAAGGAGATGAGGGCGACGTCGGAGGACTTTGGGAAGGCAAGGACTCGCCCGTTTACTCGCTCACCTGCCGCTCGCAACCGGCTCATTCACTCGCCCGCCGGCTCATCGGCTCGCCCGCCGGCTGGCTGCTGAGGAGCCGTGAGTCGCGCGGTGCCGTTGTTATGAAACGGTCGGTGCCGCGGGCGCGTTGAACCCGGCCTACACCGGTGTCCGCCCGGCGGCTCCCACGCGGGACCGGTCACGCGGGCTGCGGCACCGCGACCGCTCGTCTCTGGCTCGAGGTCGCGGCCCGGGAAGGACAGATGGGCGTAGGGGTGGGCGGCGGGAGGGG
>JAZEWU010000022.1:8104852-8115962 GCA_036362915.1 Geotria australis | reverse complement strand
AGGCCCCATGGCCGAACCTCGCACCTTGACCCCCTTAGCCCGGACCCCAAACAGGCAACGCTCACCCCTATCCCAGGCCCCAGTACATCAGCCCCCTCATTCGCGACCCCATCGCCTTTCACTGCGACATGAGCAGCGACACAAACCCAATTAAGCCTAACACCAATCCCGGCCTGGGCCCGAGTGCCCTACGCTCCCTGCCGCCTTTCCTAGCTCGCTCCCCCAGGCGCAGGCTGCCGTGGGCGGCGAGGAGAGCGAGCAGGAAGCGGGCCCCTCTCCCCCACCTCACCGTCGTCTGTCAGCGCCTCCATATCTCCGCTCGTCTTCCTCCTGCTATCCCGTCAGCGCCGCGGCAGCATCGTCCTCGCGTCCCCGTGAGCCCCTGCGAACCCCCGTGGGTCCCCGTCAGACCCCGCGAGTCCCCTGGATGGCGCCCTGGTCGTTCCGCACAACCCGGCGCGCTGAGTCTGGCGATGAGCGGCTCCGTGGTCGGGTCCCCCGGGAGGGGGAGAGGCGCCGCTCACTGGGGCGCGATTTATGGACCATGCGGATCCCGCACCTTTAGATCCACTTCCGGATGACGGGGCCACCCCCACGCCTTCTTCCATCGGCGTTATCATGACCTCACACTGGGACCCTGATGTGAAAAGATAGATATAGATGTTTATTATCACAACAGAAAATACCCGGTGGGATTGCAAGCTCTGGCAGAGGAATTCCTGCGACACAACAAACACGCGAATTGACAAAACAAAAAATCAAAACAATTAAAGGTTACGTAACGAGCCTCAAAAACACAAGTTAAACATTTACACACAGCATTGCACAATACATAAGTGAATAAATAAATAAATATACAAAGTATGTAAAACAGTGAAACATTGCGATGGGAATACATTCTAAGGAGCTTATTGCACATTAAGAATGACGCATGGTATGAATTATGAATCGTGCCACTGTCACGAATCATCTGTAAGGACCGACGTCAACTCTCTTGTCAGGATGAGCCGTCGGGTCTTTTACCACGTTCCCGGGCGTTAATTCGAACGCCACGGACACGAGAGCACACGTTGGTTGGCGTGACTCAGCAGCCGCCGGCGCACCCCTGGTGTGGAGGATCGTGGGGGACCGGAGCCGATCTCGACAGACACAGTGGGCAACGCAGGGCATTACCCAGCGTGGGATGCCAGTCCATTGCAGGGCACCGGGGGCAGTTTAGTCAGTAGGCCAATTAACTTATGCACCATATCTTTGGACGGTACAAGGAAACCAGAGTACCCGCTATAAAACTGGAGCAGCGAATCAAAACCGACCCCTTCTTGGTGTAAGGCAGCACTGCTTACCCGCTACGCCGCCCTGCCGTCCCGTCATTAATTATACATCACATATGACTGTCAGGAATGTATTTATAAATGACACATGACTGTGTCATGAATGATCATGAATCACACGTTAATGTATCATGACTCACGCGTAATTAATCACCCACGTCATTATAATTTGTCAGTTACACATGACCAATCATCCAGCGTATCCATCAGTCGCTCATCATCATTAATCTTCCATGGTCAGTCATGCAGCATCATCGTTAATCACTCATCGTAACTGATACATACATCAGTATGAGAAATCGTTTATCATCAAACACACGGGGGTCAAGGTAGAAGCGTTCACGTCGCGATCCCTGTCAGGTAGTACTTGGTATTGCCTGCGAATTCTACCAAACACTTCGAAGCCAAGCTGAAAGACAACGATGTCCAGAAGCTAGCCATCGTGCTTCGAAGAATCGCAAAGAAGAAGATCAAACACACGACACTGTAATAAATCGTCATCACCTTACATCATTAAACACTCGTCATGCACTCGTCATGCATCATAACGCGGCTCATCTCAGAGGCACGGTTCGGCTTATGCGGTGGAGAACACAGCGCTGTGCCTGCCCAGTCGTGCCAGGCCGGCCCATCCCCGCCCCGGCGCGGCTTGGTCACACGGTGGAAAAGAGATGTTATTGACGTTTGTGGTTCTTGTCCCCGTCTCGCGGCACCACCGCGGGGTTCGCTCCCAGTCCGACCCCCGGCGCCGTCCCCGGTGCCGGCCCCGGTGAGGGCCCCGCCCCGGGCCCTGGCGCAGTTCGCTGCGTAGGCGCGGGCCCTGCCCCCTTGGTCCCCTCCGGCTTGGCCGAGTGCAGCAGAGCAAGGCCAGCCATCGTGAGCGACATCCCGAGCCACCAGAGGCCCTCGAGCGGCTCGCCAAACAGCAGGTTCCCGAGCACGGCCTGCAGCTCAGACACACAGCGAGACTCGGTCGCACAAACGCGGTGCTACAAACAGGATTGTGCATGTAATCGTGTAGATTTTTACGGCTCGATGTTTGAGAAATGCTCTCCACAGCTGTTCTTTCGGGATAGCCGTGTCGAGTGTTCCTGCTCTCTCTCATATAATAATAATAATAGCATTTATAGAGCGCTTTTCACCCGAGGGTCACAAAGCGCTGCACAGGGCTGCGGAGAGAACGACATATCAACAACGACAGAGAACGGAAAATCAGCCTGATGATCCCTCCAACATGGGAGGCAAAAAATCACGAAGGAGAGAGGAACACTCGAAATTACTCTACCTAATGTACAGCTATAGGAACAGCAATTATGAGAATTTTGGTCACTCCACTGCTGGATGAGGGTCTCCCTATGCCTGGCCAGGTCGTGACGGTTACAGTACTCGGGTGGACTATCCAAGTACTGTAACCAGGTGGTCCCCTCGTGTAACCGAGTACGACGAAGGCCGTCGGCCACTCACGGAGCAGAGGAAGTTGGAGGCCGTGCTGGTGAGCGTGGCCTGCACGCTGGACGAGGAGAACTGCAGGGCTTTCACGAACAGGGTCCACATGGCGGCGTTGAGAAGCAGCGTGACGCCAAACGTGGCGGCCCGCACCAGCAGCGCCACCTGAGCGCGCGGAGGCATGAACACCTTCTCACAGCGCGCCCGTGTCCGAGCAGCGCTGTGGCCCACGCAGGGCCGCACGGCCAGACACGCTCAGTGCCACACGCACACGCTCAATGCCACATACAAAGACAAAGATCCCCCGTACACCCTCAACAGACTGTAGGGTCAAGTTGGGTTAGCATCCACCTATAAAGGCCACCACAGCACACGAGAGCGTGGCTGCCCAGCACCACGCCCGGCCGCCTTTATCTTCCTAGTGGTGAAGCTTACACACCACGCCATATACTCATTTGAGCCTGAGTCGACCTAGCGGAGGCCCATGACCGGTTCCGAAAATCGTCACTGGTGTTGGCTGTGAGCGGGAATCAAACTCGGGTCGCAAGGTCGTAGTGCAACATGCCAACTGCTGCACTACTGCTCCGCATACGCAACGACAGCTGCCGTTTGCCACCAAGTAGTGGTGACATCACCACGGCGCCTCTACCAGGCCAGATGAGCCTTGAGGCCACGTGAAGTGTCGAAGGTTTACTGACAGGAGGTCACGGGACAGACCCAGGTGTTATGGGTTAATTGACATACGCAAGCTCAATGCCACACACACTCAAGGCCACACACATTCAATGCCACACACACTCAAGGCCACACGCTCGGATGGTGGAAGCCGAGCGGTCCAGTGACAGGTGCTGTCTGAAGGACGCTGTTCGTCACCCCCCAGACGCCCCGCTGTAGCCGGATGGGGTCGTGACCTCGCTCACGCCATCATGACGCCACGGTTCCGTGGTTCGCGTTATTTGCCAAAACGCGCTCATTCGAATCGGATAAACCGCTTTCGCCTTACGCAACGGGATTCGTAACACGATGCGCTGCTGGTCGGGGCTCCTGAAAGTAATTCACACATCTGATTTAAACCGACGGGAATTTGAGTACATTTATTTTTTATATTCGCACGCAGGCATAAGAAGCAATGATGGAGCACGCTTAGCACCTATTGATAAAAAACAGTCACTGTCTGGTCGCATTAAACACCTTCAGGGATTTGTTTTGTTTACCTTGTGCCGCTTGCAAATGACACAAAAGGCACGTCCAATTTTGTTCTCTGTTTGATGAGAACGGCCAATTTGATTATTCCAACGCAGTGGCGTGCAAAACGGATACACTCACAAACATATACCGTACAGTACATATATCCACAAGCGCAAGGGTTCTCAACCTTCTCCATCTCAAGGCCCACTTTTGTGTGGTCACCACGGACCACTAGGTTGGTGCTCGTGGCACTGACCGTCTTTACCATGGGGCAACCCAGGCAATTGCGGGGGTGGGGGAGTGAGGCACTAAGGACAGCACCGATGACCGAGCGACGTTCATATCCGTGCTTTTTAATCAGGCTGGGGGGCCTCGTCAGCCCAGCTCTTTGTACGGAGACCAAATCCCGAACCCTGGCGGTCACCAAGGGTTGCCAACCGTCCGGGATTAGCCGGGACGGTAAAGTTGCTGTAATGTTGGTTGATGCAGAACGCCCGATGATGCCTCCAACGTGGGAGGCGAAACGTCGCGAAGGAGAGAGCAGCAACACTCAGTGACACCGGCTATCCCGAAAGAGCAGCTGCGGAGAGTAACTGTGCTCCAATCAACGACAGTACGTCAAACATCTCCCGTAACAGTTTGAGAGTTGGCGAGCCTAGAGGGTGGGTGAGCAGGCCTCACCGAGGAGCACGTCAGCGCGCTGTCGGCCACGCCGAACCCGGCGCCCAGGCGCAGGCAAGCGGCGTGCAGGAGCTCGGCCCCGACCGCCAACTTGGCCGAGGCGGAAGCGAGGGCCCCGCACAGGCCCGCGCCGCTCGCCAGGACGCTCGCCTTCCGCATGTCCGTTCCGGGCCGCAGCCTCCCCGACACCGGGGGCGGCAGCAGCGGCGCCTCGTCTTCCACTTCTGGGTCGCGCAGGGCCACGGCGGTCGAGGTGCTGACGGGGCCGTGGGGCCGCTCAGTGGCAGCGCGCTCCGTCAGCCGTGGCGAGACGCATCACACCCGGCTCCAGGAGAAGAATGTCACCCGGGGAGACATCAACAACGTCCGGGGTTGACAGCTGCCGCGCTTCCCACTCACAGCCACCAAAGGGCGCTGTTGCCTAACGCTCGAGTTATCATCATTGTCAAAAACCGCTAAATCTGGTACAGGGTTGCGGTGAGCCGCAGCCTATCCCGGCAGACACAGGGCGCAAGGCAGGGCTATACCCAGGATAGGACGCCAGGCCATCACATGGCACCGGGGGCAATCTACTCCGCAGGCCAATTAACCTATGCACCAGCATGTCTTTGGACTGTCGGAGGAAACCGGATATCAATGCCACGATGGGCGAAACACGTGGTGCGGTCGTTAGCGCACTATGATCTAAACCCGGAGATAGGAGTTCGATTCCTGCCCACAGATATCCAACTGGTCATGGGACCTCTCTTGCACTGCCCAGCGTGGTTAAAGAATAGTCAAACATCCTCCTTGACTGATAGGGCGTGGAGAGGCCTTCATCCAGCAGTGGATTGGTTAGAGCCGGGGTTCTCAACCCTTTGCACCTCAGGGCCCACTTGACCCACTTGGGTCTGGTATCCACGGACAACTAAGGTGAAGTTCGCGGCCCACTGGTGGGTCGCTATTCACCGGTTGAGATGCAAGATGAGGATGATACAAACGTCAAAGCATTCAGCTCAACGGCTTAACCCGGGAACAGGTAACCATGAGGCGTCAAAACAGACGTGGGCGCAGAGATATAATACAATGTTCTAATTTTAATGCACACGGTCACACAGGCAAGGAGAGGGACAAACACAAGGAAGCAGGCACACAGACCAGGAGCATGATGATGATATATAATAATAGCATTTATAGAGCGCCTTTCCCCCGAGGGTCACAAAGCGCTGCGAAAGACCCTCAGACAACCGATATGCCGAACACGATTTCAATAGATAATACGAGGTAAACATTAAAGGAGATTGAACGAGCCAGGGCTTAACTATAGGCTCCACTGCCTTTGCAATCCGCATTGTGCTCACTCAATCGTAGACTGCAGGGCTCCCATAATTACCCAATTTTAATTGGCCGCCGACACAATAAGAGACTCCTTGAGGCTACATCCCGCACAAAGCCCAGCAGCACGGCACACGAACGGCCCTGGCCACAGGCTCTCTTGTGCCTCTAACAGCTGGTGCCGCCTTGGGGCTAGAAGGCACGGAGATCCCACCGCCTCCACTTAGCAGGGTTTACAAGAGGCTTTAAATCAGACGCGTCCAAGGCAAGCACTTGTGTCACCGCGGAACCATGGGGACGTTGCATATTAAAGCTCACGTCTCATCACATCTGCAGAGAACAGCACGCGGGAGGGTGCTTGCTCCTCAGCAGACTGCAGGAGTGGCAGGGATGAATCCAGGATGGCGTGGATGGAGTTATAAGTGCCAAGCAGTGCGCAGGCGCTAAACAGTTTCCCGTGGGCAAGATTTCAAATGAGATTTAGTGGGCTTCAAAAATAACGGCACAGTTCACGCGGTCAAGTTTCATGAAATTTTATTTCAAAATACACCAATAGAGGGAGGGTATGAGTATATACCAACGCCAATATTTAACAGCAGATAAAAAAGTGGATCATTAAAATCACAACATTGACCTCTGGCCCAGTGTACCGTACCATGTACCGTACAGTGTAATATACAGTGTTCCGTATGGTGTGCCATAGTGTACCACACAGCGTACTGTGGGAGTACCCTTGCGTACCACCGCGTACCATACGGTGTACCATACAGTGTACCAATACAAAGCAACACTGCACCCTGAAATATACTATAAGCTTTATTCGTATCTTTGTTAATGCAAATTCTGAAGCAAAGGTTTTGGCAGAAGTATTAGCAAATAAAAAGAAAATAACCCAGGTTAAGGATTGGATCCAACCCAAGGTGTGCCGGTGTCATCTCACACCCTACTACAAACGGAAAACCTGGAAAAAATTGATCTTTCGACAAACACAGAGGAAACACAAATAGCCTAACGTTAAGTTAAAATACGAAACACACGTTTAACAAGTGCCACGCTACCACAGAGGCAACGGCTGTACACACCTACAGCCACATGCAGTATTTCTGAAATACTCATGAATGAGTAGAGCACCCAGGCAGGGCAGTGCCGCGTTCAAAACGCACCTCTGCTGCTGTTGGTGAACGCGCCGCATCCAGGCTTCACCAACTTCTGGGCCAGCGCCGATACCCCGTGCGGCCCTTTGCGGCACACCGGCACGGGGGCCGTGCGAGGCCGGCGCCGTCTGCCACTCGTGCTGCTGCGTACACGCCGAGCAGACGAGAATCCCCGCGCGCATGGCTTGTTTGGGGTTGAAACAAAAATGTACGGTTTTATTTACCATTGTTATAAAAAAAGACTCCAAGGCTGTTTTTGTAAATCCTGCATACAATCATGGCAAACAGCTTTGCTGACAGCTTTATAAAACATGTTCGGTTTGAAGCGGGAAGTGCAAACGTTACACGAATGTACACGCGGAACCGGCGGGCGCCGCCGGGAGCCACGGAGACCTCCGAACCCGGCTCCATCCTCCTCTTCCCAGAACGAAACAAAAGCTCACGGCTGCCCTCCGCACACGCGCCTCGCTTGCAAACGCCTCCACTCGAATGTTTTAATCTACTGAAGGTGGTCTTCAATCAGGTAGCCCGGCGTCGGAGCAATGCCCATCTGCGAGAGTCTGTTTACGACGGTGCGGCCAGCACATGCATGCGGCAGTCGACGTGAGGAGGGGTTGATACGCGCACACACACACTGCACCTGCACATATAGCATTGTACACTGCACACATATAGTTTTTAAATATATTTCTTTCCTTATATATTTCATTCGATAAAGTGGTATTTTTAAAAACGATAGTTAAAAGCTAACTCAGCCAATGGAAATTAGAGTGATGACAATATATGATTTGATAAAAAGAAAATACTTTAATACATGTTGGTAATTTCATAAATTAAAGAAATCAACTTGTTACTGCATTTCATATGCATTGAATTAATCATTTAATTGTTGTATCGTTCAACTCAAAAAGGTGCAATGAAAAAACACACACAACGCTGCTCTTTAAAATGGTAAGTTAGGTGTGAAACACGTAAAATAATCCACTATCTGAAATAAAACGTCACTATTGGGAAATGGCCTGAACTGGACTGTGAATGTGAAATGAACCTTCGCAAGAGCGAGTTAATGCGCTTAACGGAATGTTCCGTACGGGTCAGTAGCCCAGTACGACGTCTTTCATAAATTACTGACTAGGTTTCCGTGTCGCGGCAATGAGCGGGTTTGTGAGTTTATTTTTGCGTCTGCACGGCTCCGCTCGTAAAGTGAACCCCCCTGCATCGCTTCTCGCTCAGCGCGCCGGCGACACCGCGGTGTTTCGCTGGGGGGCAGTAGCGTCCGCTTGACACCGAGTGTCTTCAGTGGAAGACACTCAACCGCCTGAGAACTAGAACGGGACGATCAAAAGATGCTTTGGTCAGGTGGGGCTACAAGACCGGCCCAACCACCTGTGAATGTGGAGAAGCAGACCATACTATGGAACACTGCCTTGTCTGTGCTCTACTACCCAACCTCTGCAGCTCAAAAGACCTTGCGGAGTTCAATGAAAATGCAAGGGGCTGTGTAAGAAAATGGGAAACTGTAATTTAACCATTGCGCTTCGAAGAATCGCAAAGAAGAAGACTGGCTGAAATAAAAACCAACAGCTGTGTGTTTACAACAGGGCTTCGATTTAGCCGGGTCCGTCCGGGTCGGTGATCCGAAAAATGTCAGCAATTGACACACCACTTAATTTAGGCCTAGTCCTACTCTGTACGGATCCTGCCTCTAGGCTGACACCAGTCTATCAGCGACCCGGAAAACATTCAGTGGCGAATGAAGCCCCGATTCAGGTTTTACGAGGCTCGATACATGCTTGAAAGTCAGAAAGTAGATGTGATGGTGAATACCGCACACACACAGGTGGTGACGGAGTGGAGACTCGCGAAGCCAAGGCGGCTCGCCGGCTTGCTGCACAGTGCGTCACGCTCAGAAGGGTCCTCGCGAACCCACAGCTGCCCGCGTAATAAATATAAGGTGTACAAGGAATGCGTCAACCCAACGGCATCTGCTCCCCTAAACACAACATCACAGCTAAGCTGTTTTAACTTGATTCATTCAATTGCAATGTAACGTAACATGTTTTAGACATTTATAAAAAAATGTTGAGCAAAGACCGTTCACTTTAAAGTTTGTGAAAAGCCTACACGCGACGACACTTCCTGGTTTAACGTGCTTGTTCCATCAAAAAAACAACTCATTAAGTAAAGGACAACATCGCGCACGGCTCTCCCCCCCCCCACTCCAATCCTGAACCTGCTTCCTCAAGGCAATATTTAAGTGCAATTATCAGGTATCACAAAGGTCCAACACTCGGCTCCTTGGGTCCTCGATTCCCAGCGCTCTGGACAGAGCGGCAGTGAGTTTTCTCCGCGCTCCTTTGCGCCGGGACCCGTGCGGCCGAGCGGTGGTCGGCAGGGCCCGCGAGGGCCGCACAGGGGCAAAGTTTCCACCCCTCGGCAGCGGCGAAACACGGACGGCTTCCCGCCGATCCGGTGTGAAAACAACGGTCCAGAAATCGTCGCCACCGGGTCCTTGAAGCGCCATAGCCGCACCGCAGCGGTCGAAATGAGTCACGCAGGCAACCCCGAGCCAACGCACGTTTAGGAAAACTCCGCGCCCTTGTGGAGGTCCGGGTGGCGAGCTTGCACTTTCACCTCGAGTGGGGGTGCGCGGGGTTGGGAAGGACAAGGCACTGCGCCAGACCGTCGGCGGCCGTCTCGCAAGCCTGGCGGTCCCTCTTCAGATCCATCAGGAGGCCCATCAGCTCCTGCCAACAGTCATCACCGCAACCACCGTCATCAACACACCACGCGCCACGCAGCAGCAATTTCGCGCCGGAGGGGTTCCGCGCGGCTCGGAGCCGGGGCACCTGACTCCTACGATCATCCGCCAGAGAGACATCCTGCTGCTGTAATTGCAGGTAACGCTCAAAATTCCGCTCGGTCTGCAGCACATAACGACCTTCTGTGTTTTAAAAAAATTACATGTTTACGTTTCATCGAATAATCAGGTGTGACAGATCCACTGCGCTTCATTCGACCCACACAACCCCCGCGCTCGCAAACACGACGTTCCGCCGCGACGCTCTGCACTCGGACGCAACGCGGGGCGGGTCGACCGCGAAGGTGAAAGGGACGAGAGGGGCGGAGGCTGAACGGCGGCCGGGCGCGTGGGCAGTGCCCGCTGGCCGTACCGTTCTGCGTGCGCTGAGCCGGTCGTACTCCGCCTTCATCTCGGCGTGCCGGGAGCTCAGCCGACCGCAGCTCTTGTGCAGGAACTGCTCCTCCGAGCTGCGCTCTGCACGGGAAGGCGACACGATGACGCACGACGGTCACGCGCGCTACGCCCGACCTCGAGCCGTGCTGCGAGACGTTTAACGTCTGCTGGGTAGCGGACGGCGTGGAGCACGTACGGTACACTCGCACTCTACAAAATGTGCCACCCTTGGTGGGAGGGTGGCACAATGGTAACATCTGCGTCTCACAGAAAGAAGGTCCTGCCTGAGGCGGCTGGGTCGAACCACGAACCTCCGCAACGAGGAATAAATGCGCTACCGCTCGCTCATGTTACCAAAATGGGACATCCACGAAACTCGAGAGGGGCCTGTGACTAAAACAATTAATAAGTATACCAATTTATATTTTTACTGAAGGACCATGGGCCTGTTCATTTGGCTGCTGCATAGCTTTTCACGGATATGCTGTGCGGCGCTGCACCGCGTGTTGCTCGGCAACCAGTTCCTGACGGTACGCGGAGAGGAACATTGCACATTTTGCCCAACAACCAGGGAACAACCCGAACAGCACCCCGGGGAGCTGTACCGTATATTCCCGTTATCCTTTCAAAATAAACGATAAAGCAGTGCTACCTTCATTTAACTGCTGTTCTATTAGGTTCCTTTCATTCCCATCCTCCAATTGTCTTTGACCTGACATAGACTGAATTGGTGTGTGACCCAGGAGCAACGCCTGGGGACTGTGCGTTCTCCTCTGTGCCTGTGTGTGTACGGGTAGCGG
>JAZEWU010000022.1:8076778-8104840 GCA_036362915.1 Geotria australis | reverse complement strand
AAATGGCAAGGTGGAGGTGTCGTTTCTACTCTGGTATCCTGGGGGGGCGAAGATACCTAAATCTGGCCCGGAGCCTCAGGTAAGCTCACGTCCAATTTGCCAGCCTAGGGGAGCAAACCTCTCTACATGACCCAAGGCCAAGCGGTCGTCTGTGAGTTCCGCAGCGTCCAAAGCGCCCGCGACGACACTAGCTCCCCGGCCTCCGGCCCAGATGCCGTCGTGCCGCCGCCGTCGTGCGAGGGTGAGAGGAGCGGTACTCGAGCCGCGGGTGGTGTCGGTGCGGCGCGACGGTACCTGCGAGGAACTGCTGGTACCCCTCGAGGACGGCGGCGATGCCCTGCCAAGCGCGCGACTGCCGCCCCGGCTCGCTCTCGCTGTCCGAGCCGGCCTCGGCCCGGTGCTGATGTCCCCGAGCGCTCGCCGGGCACGGCGGTCCGTCCGGCGCCCCTACGCAGGCGCGCGAACGGAGCGTGTTTAGAAATCGCCTCGCGGCAAATACGCTTTCCCCAAAAGAGGTGAAGCGCCGTCATGCCCCGCTCGTGCCACTGCCGGCGGAAGGGCCCCCGCTAGACGGAACTAGGGTTGCCACCTCGGGACGTGTCGTGGTGGGTAAACAAAATAAGAGAAAGAGACTGTACGTGAATAATGCCTTGGTCTGTGAAAACATACAGATTTCCCAGGACAGGTGCCTTAAAAAGGAGGACGAACATGGGAAAAATAAGACAGGCGGCAACCCTAGAGCAAGCTGTAGCGGGAGTTCGGAAGGTGAAAACAAATGCTGCTGCTGGATAATATTGGTCTGGAAAGCCAATAGGCTGATGGCCTAAAAACATATGTTCGTTTGTATGTGTGGGCGGCATGGTGACGCAGTAAATAGCACTCCTGCCTCACACCATGAAGCCCCTGGGTTTGATTCCTGGCTTGAGTGCCCTTTCTGTGTGGAGTTTGCGTGTCCTCACCGTGGCCGCATGGGTTGTCACCAGGTAATTCGGTTTCCTCCCACTGTCCAAAAAAACACTGCTGCTCCTGCTGCTGCCTAGGTTAATTGGCCTGCTGAATAAATTGTCCTGCAATGGACTCGTGTCCCATCCTGGTTATAGCCCTTCCTTGCACCCTGTGTCAGCAGGGATAGGCTCCGGCCCTCCGTGACCCTCTACAGGTCTAAGCGGGGACTGATGATAAATAAATGTGTGCGGAGGGTCAGTTCTGCATCTATTCGCTTTTACCTTCCTTGAGCAGCGAGGCTGTCTGCGTGGAGTGCAGCACGGACTGGTGGAACTCCTGAGCGAATCGCCCGGCCTCCTCCGCGTCCCACCGCTCCGCCGCTCCGTTCACGGCGCTCCCCGCGGGCCCCCCGCGCACGGCCTCGTCCCGCGGCCGCTCCGAAGCCGCGCTCTGGTCCTCGGCGACGACGGGTCCCGGCCCCACGGGGGCCCGGTCGGCCCGCGGCGCCGCTCTCGCCGCACCCTCGCCGGTCGCCTTATGCGCGCCGTCTGCTCGCCGGAGACACGCGCGCGGGTTCAGGGCGAGCTCCGTGCGTCGCGCACCCTACGGCCGTGCCGCCGCTCGCTCGCCCGCCCGTCCACCCGCCCGCTCGGCCAGCAGAAACCGCTTTGATCACAAGAAAACGAGCGACACCGGCTCAGAGGTCAGAGCCCTCAGTTGGCAGCACCGAGAACCTGGTTTAAACGCATTCTCCAATCTAGAGAGCGTGCGGCCGCTAACGACCGCGCACAGAAGCCATCGCATTAAATTAGGTTAGATAAATGTAGCTGAAACCCATCTCTCAGAATTAAAAATACCAGCGTAACTTGCACACGACAAACTATCCGTGGCAGACTATAAGGAAAACTGACGCCTTGTACGCTGCGCATTAAAGGGTCGATCTACGGGATTTGAGCTCCCGTGGGCCTCTCCCCCCCCCCCCCAGCATCCGAATGGATGTTTCACCGCATTCCCCCGACGGCACATTCGGGACGAAGACGGAAACATAAGTCCGAGGAGCTGCCGGCGCTGACTCACCCGGGGTCGAGGGGGCGGCCGGACCAGCTGCCAGGATCTTCTGCTTCAGGGCCTGGATGAGCTGTATGGTGTGCTCGATCTCTGCGCGCACGCACACACGTTATCGTACACGTTCGGGAAATCGATGGCGCCCGAACCGCCGCGATTCGCAATAGGAGCGGCGGTCAGACAGCGAGGAATGGCGACGAGCGGCGCGGCGTATTACGAGACGTCTGCTAGTCAAAGCCGCAACGGCGCAGGGGCGTTAGGGCGCCCCTCCCCACGCCACACTCACCCTCCAGCTTCTCGGGGCTCAGGTAGACGAGCCCAAAGAGCGACAGGAAGTGCTTCTTGTCCTCGAGGTCGGGCGCGTCGCTGGGCAGGGGCTGAGTGGGGCGCGGCCGCGCGGGCAGGGAGATGAGCGGAGGGGGCGAGGGCCGCGGCCGAGGCGGCGGGTGGTGGTGCCGGTGGTGCAGGGACGACAGGAGGACCCCGCGCCGTTCCCTCGCGCTCCGCTCCCTCACTTCCGTCGGCTCCTCGGCCTTCTCCTCCACCTCCGACTGGACCGGGCGGGAATACCACAGGGAGTCCGCCGTTAGACATCGACACACACACGCACAAAGATCCCTCTATAGACTCAACAGACCGTAGGGTTAGCGAGAAGCACCTATGAAGGTCGGCACGGCATAAGAGGAGGTGGTGTGGCCGTGACCATGCCCAGCCACTTTTGTCTCCTTAGTGGCGATGTTTACACACCACACCAGATACTTATTTGAGGCCGGGTCGACCTAGGTGAGGCCAAGGACCAGTTCAGAAAACCGTCACTGGGTGTTGGTCGTGAGCGGGAATCGAACTTACGTCGCCGGATTCGAATCGAAGCGCGCTAACCGCTGCACTACCACTCCCCACTACCGGCTCCCCACCACACACGGTGCCCCCAACAGACAAGCAGTCGGACTCGGGTTTCCGTTCGTACCTTGGCCGGAGCGTCTCCCTTGAGCGCGGGCGGCGGGAACAGCTTGTGAATGGACTGCCCGTTGCTCGAGAGGTCGGGCAGGGCGCCCGTCTGGTGGTAGCCTGGACGCGGGGGGCGGCAGTGAGCGACGGTTCAGCACTCCATACAGATCACCAGCCGAGTGCAGCTGACGCAGACAACAACCGCACGGACACTCGACTCGCAAGAGCGTTAATAAGAAAAAGAAACGGCATCGGGCCCCAGGTAACAATAAACGATGAGTCTCACGAAATAATATGAGGCCACCGCATGCAGTGGTACGTGGGAGTGTGCGTGACACTGCGATCGCGTGCCGCCGTGTGTTTCTGTAAGAGACGGGCACGCACCGTTAATGCGACACTCCTTGGGTTTGCGTTCGCCAGCGTCCGCCTGGCCGACGAGCGGCCTCGCGGACGGCGGCGGGGGCGGGGGCGGCGGCCCCTCCTCCGGGCCCTGCCGCGTCGACTCGGGGGTCGCGGCTCCCTGGTCTTTCGACGCGGGGTTCCCGGCCTCGCCGCTAACGCCGCCGCCGCCGCGCTTCCCGGCGATGCTGAGGTCGGCGACCTGCCCCCCCATGGTGAAGTCGAGCTTGGCGGCGTCCCGGGCCCCCCGTTCGCGGTAGCTGCTCGTGCAGTTGAGCGACTCGCGGTAGCGGTGCTCCTCGGGCCGCGCGTGGCCGTCCGTCGCGGCCGCGCCGCCCGGCCGCTGATCCGGCACGGGCCGCGACTTCTCCCCGTTGGGGCGGGCGGGCGGCGGCGGTGCGGGGTGGTGATGCGCGCTGGGAGGCGTCGGCAGGCCCGAGAGCCACGGCACGGAGTGGAGGAGCGGGGAGTCGCGGGGGGCGTGCTTGGGCGAGATGAGAGGTGGCGGCGCCCCCAAACCGGAGGGACACGAGCTTGCAGGGTGCAACCTCACGTCGGGCCTGGCACAGACACACGGCCTCGCGCTGCCTGCTGCTCCGCACGCGCCCGTCCGCTCCGGCTAGCACTGGCAACGCGCCCGCCACTCGGGATAACGCCGGCGACAAGCCCACTACTCAGGCTAACGATCAGCTTGCCAAGTACTAAAGAGTGTCACCCTTACTACTCTCTGGTGAGGGAGATACTCTGCCTACAGACACATTTACACACCATCATCATCGTTAGCCATTGTTTAGCCACTGCTGGATTAAGACCTCCTGTCAGGTAATACTTGGTGTTGTCTGCGAATTCTACCAAACACTTCGAAGCCGAGCTGAAAGACAACGATGTCCAGAGCTGACCATCGTGAAGGAGGAGGCCCAGGACTAGTTCTGTGATGTGACCTGGAATTGAACTCGGGTTTGCACTGTTGATCACAGTACAGTGTCCAACCACATTAATGATATAAAAACACTTCACGGTGACTTTCAAGGGAGTAGTATTGAGGCTCGTAAAGAACCATAGCAGCTTGCTGAGACAATATCACCGGAACGCCCCTGATAACCACTTTAGTTTTATAGTTAACGTGGATTTAAACTCGCATCGGGGTATACGGCCCTGCTAAATACCCACAAGATAAGCGCTATTTCTTTGATAGATTGCGTCTGCTGGCAAATATTAAAAAATAGGTTACCATAAATGTTTTGCACCTATGGCCAAATAATGCCCACACGCCTATTGTGGATAGCCAAGCAGGGTGAGATCTTGAAAGTCAAATAGATTGGAGCCTGGATAGTGCTTGGATGAGTGACTATGACCATGCCTAACAGGTGCTGCATACTACTGCAGCTTTGTGCAGCGCTTTGTGACCCTCGGGTGAAAGGCGCTATACTGCAGGTGCTGCATACTCTGCAGCTTTGTGCAGCGCTTTCTGACCCTCGGGTGAAAGGCGCTATATAAATGCTATTATTATTATAACTGCAGGGATGCATTGGCAACAGAGGGCAGAACGGCGAAATCCATTGTTATACTGTACTACGGGTCAAAGATTATACTCCCCGCCTTCACCTACCCACACTGACTAGCGTGGAGAAGTATGGTCTAATAACCCCCGTGACCCGTATAACAAGCGAGAAGCCTTCATCCAGCTGTACTGAATTATAATAACAGTTTTTTACATTTACATAGTACCACCTTTTTTCACCCAGAGGTCCCAAGGTGCTGCAGGAAACCGCAGAGAGGTGGGGGGGAAAGCAGCCACACGCTCAGCTGGCCAGACACTGCGTCCAATATATTATGATATTATTGAGGGAGGAAACCAGAGCACCTGGAGGAAACCCACACAAAACAGGGGACGAATACACAAACTCCGCACAGAAAGGCACGTGAGGCAGAAATCCCCACCTCTCTGCCTCGGGCAGGACTTTCTCAGGCAGGACATTTTTTCTGTGAGGACGCATGGATGTTACCCCTGCAGTCAGGGTCGACGCCAGCCCTCTTTACCCCCCATTACCTCCGTTACCCCCGTGCTCTGTCGTTGTTGACATGTCGTTCTCTCTGCAGCTTTGTGCAGCGCTTTGTGACCCTCGGGTGAAAGGCGCTATATAAATGCTATTATTATTATTACCCCCCCCACCGAAGCGTCGGAGGCCCGAGACTCACTTGTCAGCGTCCCTGCGGTCGGCGGAGCCGGCGGCGGCACCGGGCCTGAGCTCGCCGCCCTGCTCCCGCTCGCGCTCCCTCTCCCGCTCCCTCTCGCGCTCGCGCTCGCCCGCCTGCAGGAAGATGTGGCTGAGCTCCAGCTGCTGCTGCAGGAGCTGCTGGCGGAACTCGAACACCTGCTGCTGCCGGTCCTCCTTCTCCTGCCGCAGCTGCTGCTGCCGCGCCTGCCACTTCTCCTCCTCGGCTGCCGTGACGGGCGCGCCGGGCGTGCGCAGGCCGCAGGGGCTGCAGCCGCCGCCGCCGCCGCCGCCCAGGCCGGGGGTCAGCGCTGGCGGCACGGGCGGCACGGCCGTGGCCGTGGCCGGCCCCGGGGCGGAGGGGACGTGCGTCGCGAACGGGCGCGACCAACGCGTTTCGTCGTCGACGCTCGCCGCGCCTGAACTCCCTCCCGTCCCGGCCGAGGTTCCCACGCCTCTCAGCTGCTGCTGATGGTGATGGTGGTGGTGCTGCTGATGCTGCTGATGCTGCTGTTGGTGCTGCTGGTGATGGTGGTGGTGGTGCTGCTGCTGGTGGTGAGAGCTGTGAGACTCGGCCATGCTGGTCGCGTGGGCGCCGGACCTGGGGCTGAAGAGCCGAGAGCCGGTGGACATCTCTGTCGTTTTTGAAGAATGCGATGAAATGAAGCTCCCTGATTGGAAACACACGCACGGGAATGTCACGCCGGCATAAACCCCTCAAAGGGCATCACAGGCACAGGCTGAGACAATATCGCAACAAGCGAGCGCGGAAGCGACACGCCGCCCTGTCCACGACCCTTGGATGGCAGGGTGGCAATGCAGTGGTAACATCCACGCCAATAACATCATAATATATAAGACGCAGTGTCTGGAAAATGTTGGCAGCGGCTAACCATGTGGCTGCCTTCCCCCCCCGCCTCCCTGTGGTTTGGTTTCCTCGTGCTTCTGAGTCGTTCTCTCTTCAACCAGACATCTTTGAAATTGAACGAAAGCTTTGCGCATTGTAAATTGTAATTATTATTATCACGTAATATTATCCACGAATCAACCTACTAAAGTGGACTAATTCAGAGTCTGTTAGGCAGCACACGGGCCACGGAGCTCGGTAAGATCGTACCGGATGGCGTGGTGGCGCGCCGTTCCGCCTTGTCCCTGCTGCCGTGGTGCTGCTGCTGCTGCGCCAGCTCCTCCAAGCGCTGGCGCTTCTCCCGCGCCGCCTCCCTCTCCGATTCACGCTCGGCCTCGCGGTCGCGCTTCCTGCGCTCCCTCTCGCGCTCGCGTTCCCGTTCCCGCTCGCTCTCGCGACGCCGCTCCTGCTCCAGGTGTCGCTCGGCGCGCTCGCTCTCCGCCTTCATCTCGCGGTTGCGCTGCCTGACCTCTTCGGCCGACGCCGAGCTGAGCGAACAAGCGCCGTCAAGAGTTATAGCCCCACGTGATCTCGGCACCGGTACAAAAATCTAAGTCAACAATACATTGCATCAAAAGTGCTGGAAATTATGACGGGTAGGAGAAGAGCAAGGGTAAATGGGGTACAGCTAAATATAAACCACAGAATTAAGCATCATCATCAACAACAACGACGGCAGTGATGTCGCCAAGGCGTTTGCGACAAAACTAGGTGTACTTTGAGGCCACGCAAAATGCCAAAGACTCGCTGGCAGGAGGTCACGCGACGTGAGGTCATGGGACAAGCTCAACACAGACACAAAAATCAAAGGCTAAGATATCCCATATACCCTTAACAGACTGTATGTAGGGTCAACTGCTGTTAGTGAGTGGCACCGATAAAGGCCAGCACGGCACACGAGGGGTGGATAGCAAGCCCCAGCGAGGCGAGTGTTGGCGGAGGCGGTTACCGCTCGCTAGCAGCGGCCGCGGTGGTTGCGGTGCCGTGGCGCTCCAGCGGCAGAGCCCCCATGGCCTGCGGGGCGAGGTGGCCTCCAAACGGCAGTTGCAGCGCCGAGGGGTGGAGCGACGAGATGGAGCCGTGGCTGCTCGGGAAGGAGTAGAACGGAGGCCGCAGGGCCGACAGAGACAGCGCGTCCTCCATCCTGCGGAGAACAACGGGTGCCCAGTTACACCTTCGACTCAGAGGCGCGAGGGGGGAATGCAGCCACGCGGTTAGCCGGCGCCAGCATTTGCCAGACACTGCGGCCTAAATATTATGATGGCATCAGCCAATTAATGAATGAGGTTTATTTTTAGTTGTGGAAGGAAACCGGAGAACCCAGAGGAAACCACGCAGAACAAGAGGAGAGCACACAAACTCCACACAAAAAGGCGCCCGAGGCAGGAACCGACCTGCCTTGGGCAGGTCCTTCTTTTTATGAGGCGCCGATGTCACCACTGTGTCACCCTCCCACCCAGCAAGGGTGCGGAAGCTGTCTCTTAACGAGGGCCGAGCAAGACTTTCAAACACACATTCACAAGCACACAGCTCAGGACTTCTGAGAATTGCTCTGCAGAGCTGCTCTGTCGGGATAGTTGTGTCGAGCATTGCTCCTCTCTCCTTTGCGACGTATTGTCTCCCACGTTGGAGGCATCACCAGGTTTCAGAAAAATCAGGCATCGTCATCAGGCTTCAGAAACCTGATGATCATGTGTTCAACGTGGTAGGAGAGAGGGAGGACGCTAAACATGGCTATCCTGAAAGAGCAGCTCTTCAGAACAATTCTCATACATTGAGCCCTGAAAACCTATACTTCAGTCACTTCTGTCATTGCCAGAGGCACTTGCAGTGATAGAGAAATCAGTAAGTGTGGCACTAAAATGATAAACACAGTGTTGATGGTAGGTCAAATATGTTCCCCTCTCGTAACTGATAAGTGTGGCTGAGATGCTCACGGTGGTGGATAAACATCGTTTGCGGGACGTTTCAATGCGGTAGGTCTCACGTGGCCTCCGGGCGGATAATACGGCCCATGGGCCGCAGGTCTCACCCGCAAATTACCAACGATGATATATGCGACGTCACCGCATCTCCGCTAGTCCGAGCCCCGATTAATATTTTACAACACAATGCGCATTTCCACAAAGAGGCAGGATGCAGCACTTGCATCCCCCTCCAGAGAGAAAGCAGAACGTGCGGAAAATTGGATCGCTCAATCGATCGGCGGCTCGCCTTGGGGCCACGAGGGCACGGCGCCCCGGGCCCCCACGCGGCGTCCCCACGGCTCGGTGCGCTCGGTGCACCGCGGCCGCGTCGGCGCCACCGATCGTCTCCGAGCGGTGGGGCCGCGTGGCCCCAGCGGTTAGCGGACGGCTCACTTCGATTTGATTCTACCAGCGCTCACAGCCGCGCTACATCAGCGTTATGGCGCACAGGGGAGCGGCAAACACGCCGCCCGGTCCTGTTCTCCAGCTCGACCTGTGCAGAAGGTCAATTTTAATCTGCCAGCCAGGGGACGGCCCAGCGGCGCTAATGTGCATTCGTTCAGCCTCTCTACCCCGGCCGCATTAATTTGGGGCCTATTCACAGTCCGGGTGTGTACGTCTGTGTCTGTCTTTGTGAGCATGTGTGTGGTGAGAGCGGCGGCACAACGGTTAGCACGCCGTGCTCCGAACCTGGAAACCCGACTTCGATTCCTGGCTGCGGAAAAGTCAGTGGAGTATATCTGAACGGATCCCGAGCCTCCTCTAGTATGGACTCAGCATTAAATGAGTACATGGTACAATGTATAATAATCAGCACTGGGGAGAGAAAAGTGTCTGGGCATGGTACTGGCCCCAACCCATAGTGTACTGTGCTAACCGACAAAGGTGTTTTCTGACGGCACTTGCCCAAACAATCTGTAAAGGCTATACGGGGATCTTGTTCCCTAGCTGTATCTGGGAGTATGTAGCCACGGAAAGTCACTACCTCCATTTTTATCAGGAAAATGCAAATGCAGAGCAGAGCATTTCCAGGGAGTGATTACTCATTAATTTCTTCAGCAATCCCGCGGTGACATCGTCACGTTAGGATGTTTATCCACGTCAACTTACATTACCGAATCGTAACACTACGTGATACTCGCAGCGGCGACCCGAGCCCCGCGGCGCAAAGCCCACGCGCTCCTCTGCTTCGTAAACGCGCGCTGCAGGGCGCGAGGCCTGTCCCTTTCGCACACGTCGCTTCAGCGTGGCGGCGCCGACCTGCGGCCGCGTGGCCTCCGGGCAGAGCATGCTAACCGGGAGTAGGGGGCCTCGCTCTCACCGCTCACCGGGTGCAATCGGAGCCGCCGCGTGGTCTTATTGTCGTTAACGAAAATCAGTGACGGAAATGTTCGTCGAAGAAATAGTTTCCGTATTAGTCGGGGGGTGACTAACCGTGGCTGCTAAACTACAGTACGACGCGCGAGCGACTGTGACGAGATGAACCGGTCTGAAAAAAGACGATTCCGACCGAGATAATGACGCCACGAGAGACCGCAGCACGCTGGTCAGTGTGGATAACAAGAGCGACCAAGTTCACGGTTTGGCTGACCTCGCGATATTCTAGGGGGAGATTTGTTCAATAATAAAGAGCCGACTACACGTTCAACCACTTGAGTCGTCTCGGCTAGAGAACGACTAAGGCACTTCGCAGACCAAGAGAAAACCCTAATTCCACGGGGTTAGGGTTGGGTTAGGGTTGGGGTCGTCGCCTACCGCAGCATGTGACTGGGTTAAAGAGTCGACTCATTACCGCTGCGGTCACAGCACGTGGAGCGTAACCACGTCCCCCCCGTGTCCCCACATCCCCACGTCCCCCCCCCAGGTTCCCCCCGCGTCCCCACCTGAAGTGCGGCTGGAAGGGTTGCTGTGAGAGCAGCGCCGGGTGGTAGAACGCGGCGGCGGCGGCCGCGGTGGCCGACGGGTCCAGCCCGAAGTGCGGCAGGTACGGCAGACGGAAGTCGCCGCCGGCCAGGAAGGCGCGGTAGTAGTCCTCGGCCCGCGCCGTCGGGCCCAGCACCTGCGGTACGGGCCGCTGCACGCTGCACGGGCGACACGGCGCGCGGTCAACACGGGCGGCGCCGCAACGACCCCGCGTGGTGGCCCCACCGCGCAACTTACTCGCCAACGCTGTGCGGCGCGGTGCGTTTCCCAAATAGGCCGTTTGCGACGGACGATTCCTGCGACATAACACGAGACGAACGCTCGCGGAGTTTTTATTTCGATCCGCAGGAGCTCCGACGCCGACGCGGCTACCGCGGGGGACGTCAAATCAAACGCGGCTCCTTCAACGAATGTTTAATGAGGACGGCGACGCGGCGCCCGTCGCACGCGGCGGGGGGGCGGATCGACGCCGGTGCGGCCGGTGCGGGGCGCGGCGGCGCGGAGAATCCTGCCAGTGCCGAGCTCCGTGATTGGCAGACGGCACCCGAGGTGGGATCGTGGCGGTGCGACGGGCCGCCGCGCTAAGCCGCCTCCGCCCCTCGTGCGCGGCAACTCCTGAGCTCCCCGTGGGCTCCCCGCACTCGGCCGGACTCCAGCTCAAAGGAAATCGGATAAAATGACGTTTGGGAAAAAACGCACGTTCCGCGAAGAGTGCGTCATCGTCGAATTTGCGGTGCTGCTGCGGAGGCTGGAGAGGCCGGGGAGGAGAGGTGCCAGATGCTGCCAGAAACTGGGATGCACCACCAGTAATCTCTGCCCGCGATCGCCGGGCAAAGATCATGGGTTTCCCTTGTGGTAAGGCCAAACGGTGACGATTGGCAAACGTCCCCCAAAGATCTCTTGCAGAACATTGCCGCGCCTCTGTATCCGCGTCTCGTCCCTGACCAGGCGTGGAAATTGCAGGCATTATGAGTTGTATTACTATTGTTATTCCCACATCGTCATCACTAACCACAATAATCCACAGCCGGATGCAGGCCTCCCCGAGCTCTCGCCGTCCCTCCCGGCACCGCGACGCTACCATCCACCCACCGTCGCCGGCACGCGAGCCGATCTCACACCCCATCTCCACGGTACACGTCCTCCCGGGTTTGCTCGCTAATGTGGCTGCCACTCGAACCCCTTCGAGCGACGCTTCTCTCCTAACGGTCGTGCATCAATGGCAGCGGCATTGCCATAGCGACGACATTGAACGATGTGAACGATGCTCCTCATATAACGTCATAATAGCGCTCGTCTCCACAACTTCCCTCGGTCGTGACGCCCGCCGCTCCATCTCGCACACGTCGAGTCGGCGCGCGGATGTTTGCCTGCGATCGATGACGAGCAGATAAACCAAGCCGACCGCCTGGGGCTGTGCCGCCCCCCACGCTCGTGTAATTTGTCATTTGTTTCCCCCCTCGTCCGTCTCGGAGCCTTCACGGGGCAGAACCAGTTGTCTGCGCTCCGCGTGTTTACAAGGCCCAGCACCACCCTCCCGGAGCGGCTCCGGGAGACTGCGGCCACTTGGGAGCAGTGATTAGTGGCGACACGGCTTCGATATAGCCGAGCCCGTCCGGGTCGGCAGCCAGATAGCATCTCCACATCCAACGCACACCACATCAAGTATACATTTTTCTACGGCTGTAGCTATGACTAGTCCCGTATCTAGTAGTCCTGATTACTAGCAACCCGGAAGATACTTAGTGAGTAATGAATCCCTGGGATACTTAATGAGGAACACTCCTCCTCAAGGATCATAACCTGATTGCAGTGGAGGGGTTTAGGTGTTCCAATGAACCCTAGAGCTATGTCGCCTGGAGTCTAGCGCTCCTGCTAGGGTCTCCCTTGGTGAAGAAATCTTGGGGAAGGTCTTATAAAAACAATAATATCCGAAGACCCTCTGATTAAAGGAGGGTGGCGGCAGGAAAAGCATCCAGCCATAAACTCTGCTCCAAATCCCCCACCACTGAGGGGGCAACCAGCCAGCCCGGGTCAACCTAGACAGCGTCCGTTTAAACCGACAGCAGCAACAACAACAACACGTGGTGAGGAATGAATCGGCCACCTGAGTGAAGCGAGACGGTGGCTCTGCGCGGCGGCGGCGGCGTCGGCGGTCGACGGCACGAGGAACGGGTGGTGCATGGCGGAGACGTGGGGGTACATCTGCGGGGACCCCTTCTCCTGCTTGAGCAGAGCCTCCGTGGAGAGCGGGTGCTCCCTGGCGGAGGAGCGTGCCGCCCCGTCCACCTGCCGGCAGCGAGGGCGCGCGGCCGGTTCGTTAGCGCCGGGCGTTGGCGCGGCGGTGCCCCCCTCTCTCTGGGGACGCGCCGTCACGGGCCGTGTCTCCTTCAGGAAGAAGGGATAACTGTAACGACGTAGCGTTTCACGGCTCCGCGTGCGAGAATTGCTCTCCGGGCAGAAGCCTGACGATGCCTCGCAACGTGGGAGGCGAAACGTCGCCAAGGAAAGAGCGGGAACACTCGACACGGCTATCCCGACAGAACAGCTATGATGCGATAACTCACCTCGTACATACACATGTACAGCCCGTTTGTCAATCCACTGTCAGGCCAGGGCACCTCCACGTGGCCCGGCTCAGGGAACTGATGTGACCATAGCCCGTCACACTGGTCAGTGCAAGTTGGTGAATGCGGGGAGCATAGATGCAGGGGCACGTGAGTACGGCACAACGATGGGGTCCGCCCCCACAGCCCACAAACCCCGTGGTCACGTGAGGGCTCGGTGGTCACCCTCCCAAGCACTATCCGGGCTTAAACACACTTCGCTTCCGCGGTCTAAAGAGACCGGACACATTACACATTCCCGGTGATCTGGTCGTGGGCAATAACCAGCCTCGTCCGATCAACATAGGGGTTGTCCAGAAGTCTTGTGCCCACCCCCCCACCATTTAATTGTTTAAAACATTATCTTTTTTGCATACCAAAATTATATATATATAAACGTTATTAATCTGAAATAATCTGAAATAAAACAAATGTTAGGGGTCCACTATATGGGGGCCAGACGACATCTGGACCACCCTGATTTGGGTACCATACGTGTCCCAAAACATAAGGGTTTCTTTTAACAGCCACTCCTTGATGTCGTGCGGTATCATTCACACGTCGTGTTCACACTATGTTCCCGATTGTTTCTGTGACTGGACACAACCCATCTCGTGCGGATTAGTTAAGCTTGAAGTGTTATGATGGCGATGATGATGTAACACAGCGGGGGAGAGGAGTGGCGTAGTCGTTCACACACTGCATTATGAACCCAGCAACATGAGTTCAATTCCCCCACGCAGCTAACCCCTGCCCTGCTTCACCAGCCCACACTGACCAGCCTGATGAAGTATGGCGGACACAGCGGGAAGAGGCTTCCATCCAGCAGTGTAGTGACAAAGGGCTGTGAATTTTATATCTAACCAATCCCTCCGTTACTGCATGGAGCTACGACCAGGGGGGAATGTAGCTAACGTTTCTTACAGGTACGGTCGCAACCCTCTGTCCCACCTCCACTCCTGGACAATCGATTTAACTTTCTACCCGTTAACCCGGTAAAGGTCCGTACCAGCCTACTCTCACCTCTGGCTACGAGGCTCGAGGATTGTGACATTGTGGGACGGTGATGGACGGCAGTGACATGGGGAGCCCTTCATCCAGCAGTGGATTGACTGTGGCCGACAATAACTGTGACTGATGAACGGGGCCGCGTCCCGTTGGCAGGGTGAGGAGGGCGCTGCAGGCGTCGGGGGGGGAGGGGGGGGAGAGGGGGAGGCCCACTTGCCTGCCGACTCTCGCTCCTCCACGCGCCGTTGACGGTCTGGGTGGGCGCTATGGTGACGACGGGCGGGGGCTGGTGGGGGGCCGAGTGTCCCGGTCCGGGGAGGGGGGCAGGGGGCCCCCTCTTAGGCGTGTGCGCGGGAGACGGGTGTCCGTGCCCAGCGCCCGGCGACGCGTCTCGGCACGGCTCCGTCTTCATCGACGATGACGACGACGACGCTGGGGCAAAGCGCACGCGACACTCACTCACTCGCTCGCTCGCTCCCTGGCTCACTCGCACGCTCACTCACTCACACACTCAATCTCTCAGGTGCTCACTCACACACTCATCTCTCACTCGCTCGCTTACTCTCTCACTCGCTCAACCTCTGCGGCGACTGCTGAGCAGCAGTCACGTAGTTACAGCTCCCCAGTGGCGTAACTGTCGAGTGTGCAGGCGGTGCAACTGCACCTGGACTCATGGGTCACAGGGGCCCGGGTGCCAGGCCAAGCGATGGCCCACTGCGACTCACAACACCACCAACAGAAATCTAATACATTGCCACAATGCAATTATTTAAAAAATAAATCCTCTCTCTCCTTTGTGCCATCACATACATTCTGTCTTGTTTGTTCTGTCTCGTCTGTTCTAGTAGCCTAAAGGTGGCATTTGCATATAATTTGTATGCGATTTCCATAAATCATAAATAACCCATTCTTAGACGGCACAGCTCGATGCATGTATTGCGAGTGCGGCACATCTGTCGCGCCCGACGAATCGACGCATCGCTACCCACGACAACGCCACCACCCGCGCAGTCAGAGCAACGAGCAGGCTGGCACCGGTAGGCACGCGGGAGGCGCCCAGCCGATTTCCGTTCCCCTTTCACGCGCCGCGCCGCTCCCGCTAACGGGCGAGCGGGCACGAACGGGGTGTAAACCCAGCGGTGGCGGCGTCCCCAGCCTGTTCGCACCGCTGCACCCGCAGCGCGACCCTCGCGGCACTTCCGTTACGAGTGCAGCATTAGGGGACCGCGTTGACAGTGTTAGACAAACACGAATAAAAGAAAGCGCGATACCTTTGTGATTATCATCGCCTTTTAGCGGATATATATACGTGAATCGGGCTGACGTTTCACGGCATTGCAGAAGAACGGCCATTGTAACGATAGAGATTTTTACGGCTCGATGTATGAGAATCGCTCTCCATAGCTGTTTTGTTCAAGATAGTTACGTTGAGTGCAAAGGAGAGAGCAGTAACACTTGACACGGCCATCCCGAAAGAACAGCTATGTAAAATGATTCTCAGAAGAGTAACTGTGTGAATGTTGGTCCTACAATATAATGTTATAATTCACAATATTATTTCGCCTTAGATCGCGGGAGTACTAAGCCGACGTGCGTCACACACCCTGTGCCACCCGACACAGCTAAATAAATAAAATACCGGAATTCTCGCGATGCCGGTTGTAACGATGAGCGAAGCGCCACGCGTGATTGTTAAACGCGGTGGATCGCTATTCGACCCCCGGCCCGCCCCCTCCGAGCTGAGGCGACAACAAACACCGGCGCGCTTCTTCGCGCAACGGCTTTATTTATTCGGCTGTGTTGGGTGGAGGAGGGTGCACAACACAGCAGTGGCACGGCACTCACGCGATCTGACCCAAAACTCAATTACGAATCACAACAATGGTCGCGACAGCCTACGCACTAAAAATACATCCCTTATGTTCCCGGCAAGCGTTATTGATGGTGGTGGCGAGTTTTTATTAGATAAACATTTGAGCCTGCGTTAGAGAAACCTGGCGGTGCTGCTTACCCAAACAGAATTATCTCACGAGGTGGACAGACCGGTCAGTGTGTTTTCAGGATCCCGGCGGCAGTAAAAAAACAAACACTGAGAGCCGAGACATGACACTCGTGGCCTGTGACACCTGCGCCTACGGCTATATTCTTACCGGCATATACTAGCGTCGACACGCTCTCTCAGTTATGCTACTGGTATGTAAACATGGCACTTGAAAATAAGCCGAGCACTAGATCGGCGCGACAAGATCTCATGATGCCCGGACCGCCCCTCGCGTCGTCCGTGGTTCCGTCCGCGACAGAGATCTCGGCCGTACGGAGGAGCCCGCCACCGCTCGCGACGGGGGGAGGTGGCAAGTGTCACGGCCGGATCCGGGGGGACGAGAGCAGGGCGGTCTCGCCGCGAGCCAACGCCTGGCGCCGCGCCCGGCGAGCGCGGGCACTGCCAATGCGGGCCCAGTGAACACAGCGCCACTGTGCAGGGACACTTAGCAACACGGAACAACAAGATGGGCCATTTGTTACTTTTGTAATACTTTCAAATGCGTTGTATAATTCCTTTTAGCCGCCCGCAGTCGAATCGTGTCGCTGCTGTTCACCGCCCCCCCATTGACTCATCGCCGTGAACGTTCGGAGGCTGCGGAGAGAAACGCACGGCTAAAAAGATTAGAAGACGATGATGACAGCTACGATTATGGAAACGTACTTAAACAAAAGGAGCAGGAGACGCGTATAAATAAACATACTCGAGCGTGGAGATTTGTTTAAGCTTCCTACTAGGATGAACGTTCCAGCGAGTGGAACAAATGCAGTTTTTTTATTCTGTCCATTTAAAAAAAAACACGCTTTGAATCCCAAGTGACCCGAACCAAGAATAACAAGACTTTGGCCCATCGGCCGAACGCGAGACGATGCCCGACCCGCTGCTGTTCCAACACATGCCCGGGGCACGTGACGAAGCGGTGCGAGATGCCCTGGCGCACGGCTCCGCCGAGCCGCGAGCCACAAATCCCGGTGTCAAAACACCGCCATCGCCGATGGCGTAACGAGCTGGGGGCCGCGGGCACTCGGGACGCGCCAACGCGAGTCATGGAAACGTGCGGGGGCCACCCCCGGGGACGGGCGCCTTCCGAAGCGAATTTACCATCCCTCCGTCGACTCCCCCTCCGCCCCTCGACCATGACCATCGTCAAGTTCACAGTCGTCTCGGGCGACGCTTATGCGCCGCCCCGGGCCGCGGTGAACCAGCGGGCGGTCGAATCGCGGGGTCGCGACGCCGCAAGCCGACACAAACTCGCGATCCACGGGCGTCTGCCAGAACTGCAAATTCGGCGCGGCCACAGAAGTTGTTTTTCCGCTCGGATCCCCGGGCGGGATTATAACGCGACGACGGTGACCGGGTGCTGGCCCGGTGAGCCGTCGCGGCACGCCCGCCAGACGCTCCCGGCGGTGGTGGCATTCCGAGCAAAACAGTGAACGGGCAAGGCGGGGAGGGGTGGCCCATGGAAAAACAGCTGGGTCCCACGCAGCTCGCCTTGACTAAATCATTGTTATTATTTAGCTTAATTATTTATTTCGCCCGAATGGATCGAGCGGGCAAAACACGTTGCCACCACCCCGTGCGCTTCAAATTATTTAACGCCAAATGCCAGGCCCCGGCAGAGCCCTCGCCTCCTCCAGTTCGCCCGCGTAAACACGCCGCGCTGACGCAGATTTGTCACGGCTCGATGTGTGATGATAATCGCTCTCGAGAGCTGCACTTTCGGGATAGCCGTGTCACACGAGCGTTCCCGGTCTGTGCGGCTGGCTCCTCCGTGTGGAGAGAGGAGGAACGCTCGAGCTGCCTATGCTCTCGCGAGAGCGGTTCTCTAACACGGCAAGCGTTGCGCGTGTGCGATGGCGCACGCGGGTTTGGCGCTCCGCGTGTGTGCAACGCGACGCTGCGAGCCTAACGCCCGCCCTAGGAGGCATAAACCACGACGGTGCCGAATTAAGAAAATCCCTGCTAATATAATTAAACAGCAATATTGATCTTGTTTAATCTCCTTTCCTGAAACAAGGGATTTTATTATGATAAAACGAACGTTATTTATGGCCATGAAATAACTGGTGTCGTTACAGCCGCAGCCACAGAGGGCTCCTTTTGCACAACACTCCAGATTTTTTACGGCTTGCAAATTGTAGTTCACTAATAATTTATGCCCGCGGCAATGAGATGCACTAATGCATTTGTAATGCATTACGGGCGATCAGCATCACCACCAAATAAATAAGATTATGGGCGGGGGAGCTGCACGCTGCCCCGGCTAATACTGAACGCGGGCGGCAGGCGGGCGTCAACATCTTCCAGTGACGACATCTCCTGACAAGAGCCACCGAACGACTACAGACATCTGCTGCCGACAAAAGCTATCCGACAGAGATAGAATGCATTATTTACTCGTGGGGTATCCCGACTGACAACGCGCCATCTCCTGCTCACAAGACATCTCCTACTGAAAGCAATTATCCAATTAAAAGCGTCTACCACTGACAAAACAAATATTCCAACTGACAGCAGGTATCTCTCACTGTCAAGACATCTACCGATTACACATTCGTGCTCACAAGCCACATTCCCTACATTTACTGACAGCACATATCCACTATACAATTTGGACTTATATTTAATGACAACTTACATCCCCTACAGACAAAATTCCACTCCCACTGACAAGACATCTCCTACTGACATCAGATACCACGTATTTACAAAAGCCTCCGCGCTACAGATAAGACAACTCCCTCTCACAGCGGACGTCCGCTAGCGGCAGGAGACAAGAGACGTTCTCTTTTTGACGAGAGGTGCTCGCCGCTGCCCGCCGACCGTAGGAGACACGCGGTGGCAGCGAACACAAGCACCGGTTGTAGGCGGGAGGCCTGAATTTGTGCTCAGCGCTGGGCCGGTCCTCAGAGGACGATTACGATGCATGAGCTGAGAGCGGCAATAAATCTCTCCCCACTTTTACAGACGAAATGACACTTCCTAGAAACTGATTTCCATACGGTCATTATCTCCACTGCGGAACGTGTGCGCACAAAAGCATTTCGCTCTTTCTCTATAGAAAAAATCTACCGACGGTCCATTACCTGTTTATCATGCAGGCACATCAGGTGTCAATGCTATTTGCATTTATTTTGTCCTTTCTTCTTTGCACCGCGCGCGCACACACACGCACACAGATATATTTGAGCAACCAGTTGGCAGACTTGATTTTTTTTGGTAATTTGCCAAGTAACGTTTAGTTGCCCGGCGGCCGCTGGCCGGCACCCGAGCCAGGACAGGGGCCGCGTTAGCTCGGGCACCCGTGCCACGCAAGATGACAGGGGCCAGCAAGGCCGCGGGTCCCGTTTGCGCCGGAACGCGAGGGCGCCACTACTAAGGGGCGACCGGCGGAGGAGGCCCCGGGGAGACTGTCTCGGTCGAGCGAACGACACCCCACCAAGGTCACGGAGCGGCACACGAAACCACGTGCGCGCGTCTCCAACATGTGGCGGCACGGCCGTAAATCCACGCGGCCGCACATTCATTGTTTATAAAGGGGGGTAGGAGGGAACTGAGGAGACAGTTGTTCTCACAAAGGTCTGGAGATGATTGAATCGGCCTTCCTGCGGGGCTGAAGAGGCGCATTCAGATGGCTCATCCAAAAGGCAGCTGGATGTTGCTCTTAACAATGCATTTGAGGCACAGCACAACTCAAGTAACAGAGAGAGGAGAGCACGTGTTTGTGTTAGACGGGAGACTGTGCCAGCTGTGCCGCGTGAATCGCCACGCTGTCCGCCGCCGTACCTCGCAGACGGGATTAGGGAAAACCCAGCGGTGGGAGTAACTTCAATCTCTTACCGCTACGGTCGTATCGCAACCCCCCATCCCACCTGTACCGTGTACCGTACCAACGCTTCGGCCGCTTTCTTACCATACCAGCTTACTTTCCCCTGTGGCCAAAACGGTTGCGCTGGCTGGGACGTGTATGCAGGATGCGGAGTGACGATTGCCTCGACAGGCATTGGAGCGGTATCCCCGAGTCAGGTGACCAAGGGGAAGTGGAGGCCTAAGACCAGACGGTGGGAAACTGCTCGGGCAAATCCGCAGGGTAGCATGTCTGACGTGCGGCGGCTGTCGGATATGGCGGGAGGAGCTGGCGACGCGTCGCGTACCTTGGAGGCCGAGGCCACCCTTGGGCTCCTCGGCGTGCTTGGCGAGCTCGCGTAGGGCCGCGGCGAAGCTGGCCGGCCCGCTGGAGAGGCCGGCGGGCAGTAGGTGGTGGGCACCGCCGGCGTGCGCCATCACGCCCAGCGGGGAGGGCACCAGCGGCACCACGGTAGCCGTGCTGCGTGGAGCTGACGCCATCAGGGAGCTTGGCTTGCGCTCATGGCTCATGCCTGGAAAAACAAAAACATTCATTTATTCATTATCGGTCCCTGCTTATTCCCGTCCAGGGTGGCGGCGAGCCGGCGCCAAACACAGGGCGCAAGGCAGGGCTGTACCGAGAACGGTACACGAGTCCAACGCAGAGCACCGAGAGGAATTTTGTCAGCAGGCCTATTAACCTCGACAGAAATAGCATGATTTTAGACTGCAGGAGGTAACCGGAGTACCCGGTGAAAACCCACGGGGACACGGGCAGAGCATGCAAACTCCACACATAAATAGAGATAGATGTTTATTATTACAGCAACAAATACTCAGTGACCTTGCAATCTCTTTATGGGACTCCTACGACACAACAAACATGCAAATTGCTGACAATAATTTAAGATATATACAAAATTCATATATAACCAAATTTACATCAACCAACAACAAAAAACATTTACACATAGCATTGCACACATTTTTCAAATAAAATAGAACAAAATACACAGCATTGCACAATTTTTTTTAGTAACCAGGTAAGATTAAGGTTGTGCATTGCTATAGTGAGCCGGAAATAGAACCCGAGTCCTCTGTGCTGCGAAGCGACAGCGCTACTCACTGCGCCACCATGCTGCCTCTGCCTTGAAAACAACAAACTAAGGCAAAGATAAAGATCTCCCCTGACGCGTACCACCGTGTGGGACCCCGGGTTGTGTGGCTCCCTATCCGGATCGTACTGCATGCTGTCCGGTATCGTGTCCAACGTTTCGCTACACAATTTATATAGCGCCTTTCACCCGAGGGTCACAAAGCTCCCAACGACTTGGAAAATAATTTGGTAACCAGAAAAACCACATCCCGTTTAACTCACGCTATGGCTGTGACCGCTTGTCACGTGCCACCAACCATGGTCTACCAGCGACCTCTAAAATATTTAACTAAATATTAGAATTGCTCTAATAATACTAATTTAGCATTGAAAATTATAACACACGCAGTTTTCTTTCAATGTCGAAAGTATTTGTTCGAAGTAAGAACGACTGAGAAGTGTTAGGACATCGCAGAGCGGCGGGGGAAAGGCAGTCACGCCAATAGCCGGTGCCACATTTGCAAAATCCTGGAAGAAACCCATGCAGGACAGGGGGAGTGCACACAAACTCCACGCAGGCACCCGAGGCAGGAATCGAACCGCCTCGGGCAGGACCTTCTTTCTGTGAGGCACGGACGTTACCACTGGACAGGCACATTGCCGCCCAATGAGAAATGAAGCCTTGAACTGTTTGACCCTGACGACATTGTGAACCTCAGCCTGAGCCTCAACCTACAGGTGTCACCAGGTCACCGAGTGGCCGAAACACAGGACCCAGGAGGTCACAGGACGCAGTGACCTCACCGGCGTGGGCTCTTTCCCGAGGAAGTTCTGGGCAACGTGCTCCGCCTCAAGAAAACAGGAAACAATTTGAAGTGTGTTGGCACAGTGCACTGTACCGAAGCCACTAACTACCGGTCTCAGAGTAGAGATTCCATCAACATTCACTACCTAACATTCACTACCTCACATTCGATACATCTGAATCACTGCCTCACATTCCCTACCTCATGTTCACTACCTCACGTACACTAACCCACCTTCACTGCCTTGTATTCATCCATCCATTTTCAAAAACCGCTTAATCCTGTACAGGGTCGCAGTGAGCCGGAGCCTATCCTGGCAGACACAGGACGCAAGGCCAGGGAACACCGAGGATGGGACACCATTCCATCGCAGGGGGCCTGGAGAAATTTAGTCAGTACGCCAATTAACCTGGCAGCATGTCTTTGGACGGTGGGAGGAAACCAGAGTGCCCGGCGAAAACCCACGCGGACACGGGGAGAACATGTAAACTCCACACAGAAAGGCCCCCGAGCCGAGATTCGAACTCGGGCCCTTCTTGCTGTGAGGGGGCAGCGCTACCCACTACGCCACCGTGCCGCCCCTTTGTATTCACTACCTCGTATTAACTACCTTGTACTCACTACCTCACCACTAATTCACTACCTCACATTTACTACCTGTCCCATTGCAATTCACCTCACGACAAAAATATTGTTGCTGATTTTCCGTTCTCTGTCGTTGACATGTCGTTCTCTCCGCAGCCCTGTGCAGCGCTTTGTGACCCTCGGGTGAAAAGCGCTCTATAAATGCTATTATTATTATTTACTCACAATATTTACGACCTCACCCACACTCAGCACCTCACATCACTACATTCCGCTCTTACCCCACCGCTCACCCCCATCACTCACCAATATCCCCTCACTCAACCCCCATTACTCACCCCATCCCTTCACCCTATTCCCTCACCCACCCACTCACTCACCCATCCCATCACTCACCCATCGACTCAACCATTCCCTCACTCATCAAACCTCCTCACCAATCCCGTTACTCACCTTTATCCCCTCAATAACCCATCCCTTCACTCACTCTCACATTCACTCACCCATCGCCTCACTCACCCGATCCCCTCACTCACCCATCCCCTCACGCAACCATCTCCTTACCCATCCCCTCACTCACTCACCCCGCCTCACCCATCCCCTCACTCACCCCCCCAAACACCCATCCACTCACCACCCCCCTCCCCTCCCTCACTCCCCTCCCTTCCTCCATCCCCTCCCTCACTCACCCCGTGCCAGGCCGTGGCTGACGGCTCCACCGCCCGCCTCCCGCGTCTGATGATGATGATGAGGGTGCCGATGATGAGGGGGGTGATGATGAGGGTGAATGGGCCCCGTGGCACCCTCGTGGCCCCGACGGGAGGCCGCACTCCGACTGAAACGCGACGCTCAGTAATTAGCAGTCATGGCTAATTAACGATCCGTGATGAATCGCGCCGCCGCTGCCTCCCCTCTCAGCGCAAACCCTGACCCGGGCTGTGGACCCGCGGAGGCCGGGGCTTCGCATGCAAATAGGCGGCGCGGCGACAAGACGCGCCCCCTCCTCCTCCTCCTCGTCGTCATCCTCCTCATCATCATCATCCACCACCTCGGCCTCCTCACATGGCTGTCTCTGTGTGTCTGTCTCTCGGTCTGTCTCTCTGCGTGTCTGTCTGCTGTAGCACCCGTGGAGGAAGCGGTGGAGGAGGCGGCGGCGCCGCCTCGCTACCGACAGCGATCACAGCGGGGAGGAGCGCGGGAACGCGCCGGGGGCGGGGGGACGGAGACGGGGGAGCGGAGGCCGAGGGGAGGGGAGCGGCAGCGGGAGAGGGGAGCAGGGAAGATGAGGGAGCGTGAGGGGGAGGGAGGGTAATGGAGGGTGAGAATTTGAGGGAGGGTGAGGGAAGACGAGGGAGAGTGAGGCGAGATGATGGGAGGGTGAGGGGAGATGACGGAAGGTGAGGAAGGGTGAGGTGAGGGTCTGGGGAGGCAGGGGTGAGCGGAAGGCGAGGGGAGGGAAGATGACGTGAGATGAGAGGGGCGTGAGAGATGAGGGGAAAAGTGATGTGCGAGACGAGTGTGATGACGGGGGAGATACAGTCGAGAGATGGGAAGACGAGGCGTGAGGCGACGTGGCTGCGGAGGGATGAAGAGGATAAGAGATACGGGAAGATGAGGGGGTTATGAGGGAGTGGGAGTCGATAGATGAGGCAAGATTTAAAAACGGGGTAGGGAGATGGGGGGGGGGATGGAGATTACATAGATGATGGGGGGGAAGGGGTCGGGGCGAGCAAGATGAAAGAGATGAGGGGAGATGAGAAGCGACAATAGGCGGTGACAGAAAATAATGCGAGGGAGGTGAGGGAGATGAGGGGGAGATGGGGGGCGCTGGGGTGAAGACTGCGAAGGTTCTGACTTCCCCCCCCCCTCCGCCCCCCCCCCCGGGAATAATACGGAATATGCGTTAAATCACACAGAGACACAAAGACAGACACGGAGACCCAACAAAGACAAAGATCCCCCATATAGCCGCCTTAACAGACTGTAGGGTCAAGTGCCGTTAGCCAGTATCTATGAAGGCCGACACGGCAAACGAGGTGGGTGGCCAGCACCACGCATACGTACACACAGACAAAAGACAAACACATTACAAAGACAACAAAGATCCCCCCGTATAGCCTTAACAGACTGTAGGGTCAAGTGCCGTGAGCGAGCACCTATGAAGGTCACCACGGCACATGGAAGAGGTGGGTAACCAGCACCACGCCCGGCCGCCTTTGTCTCACTAGTGGCAATGTTTATACACCGCGCTGATGCTGAGTCATAAACACGCGCATGACCGTACAGCCAGACATAAAGCGATGAACACAGGCACATACAGACACACACACAGCGTACCGCGACGACAAAGCTCGTTTGTATATCCTCAACAGACTGTTGGGGCTAGTGCAGTAAAGCGCGCTGCTATGAAGGCCGGCACGGCACACGAAGGGGGTGGATGGCCAACACCTCGCCCGGCCGCCGTTGTCTCTAAAGTGGTGATACGTACACACCGCATCAGTTACTCATTTGAGGCCGAGACGACCACGGGGGAGGCCCAGGTAGCACTGATCCAAATGAATCGCCAGTGTGTTCGTGGCGCAGTGCGCCAACCACTGCGCCACCGCTCCCCGAGAAACGCTCACACAACAAAGACAAAGACAAAGATCCCCCGTATAGCCTTAACAGACTGTTGGGGCAAGTGCCGTTAGCGAGCACCTATGCAGGTCGACACGGCACACGAGGGGGTGGGTGACCAGCACCACGCCCGGCCGCCTTTGTCTCCCTAGTGGCAATGTTTACACACTGCACTAGGTACTCATTTGAGGCTGAGTCGACCTAGGGGAGGCACACACAAACACACGCACACACACAAACACACGCACACACACGCCGGGGTTGGCGGGGGAGGAGGGAGCGGCGCCGCTTCCTCACTTAATGGCTGCTGCCAGAATTATCTAGAGCAATTTGCACCCCCACGGCAGCACACATTTCAATTTGCACGACGCCGGGTGGAAGCTGGCGGGCTCCCAGTGAGCGTCTGATGGGTGTCCGCGTGCTGTAGTGTCCCACGTGTAGCGTCTGTGTCCCACGTGTAGCGTCCGTGTCCCACGTGCTGGATATACCGTCTCCCACGTGCAGTGTCCCACGTCAGGTGCCCGTGTCCCACGTGCGGTGCCCGTGTCCCACGTGCGGTGCCCGTGTCCCACGTGCGGTGCATCTCTGTACTCGATGTGTGTTGTGTGTGTGTGTCCCACGGGCAGTGCCTGCTGTCCCGCGCGTCGAGTGTGACCGGCTGAATTACAGATCTCACTGAACAACACAGCCGCGAGGCGTGACTATAGCAGGTAGCCAGTCACAGTGAAAAGTACACTGGACGTGGCGTGATGGGTGATGGCACATTTTCCGGGTCGCCGACCCGGCCGAGATTGACTGCGCACCGAGCCCCCACGTGCCCCGCGCGTTAGTGTCTCGCCAACTCCGAACGCCTCGTGATCCGTGACGGGCGTGGCGTGACCTGCGTCCCCTCTGGGACCCCCCCCTCCTCCCATGTCTGGTGGCCTCGCGGCCGTGGCCCCCCAGGCCTGTGCGAGCCGCGACCCACAGCGGCGGCGCCGCGCCCAGCCACGCGGGGCGAGACCGCCATTCATTCGTGACGAGTAGCCGCGTGGTCCTGTAGAGGGTCGCGGTAACACGGAGCCCATCCCGGCGGGCGCGAGGCGCGGATGTACACGGGATGGGACGCCAGTCCATCGCAGGGCACGGTGGGTGATTTAGTTAGCAGGTCAATCAACCTAAGCAGCAACAGCAGCGTGGCTTTGGACTGTCGGAGGAAACCAGAGTGCCCAGTGGGCGAGTGAGCGGTTGGGTGAGTGGGTGGGCGAGTGCCCAGCGAAAACCCACGCGGATAAGCGGAGAACATGCCAACGCCACGCAGAAAGGCACACGAGTCGGGAATCGAACCCAGCTGCTCTTTGCTGTGAGGCGCGAGCGCTACTCGCTGCGCCACCGTGCCCGCCTCCCCCGGGCGAGTATAAATAATATTACCTTGATAAATAAGCAGCGGTAAATACGCTAAGCAGCGGTTAATACGCAATCTCAATCTGGGGCCATGACTAATGAGCGTACCGACTAATACATTAGTGTGACAGAGGTTTATATTAGTCCGAGCGGCTGGCCCAGCTACCTTCCTTGCCAGGGTCCTGCCCTTGTCACACACACACACTCACGCGCGTGGCGTCATCCAAACATTCCGGCTGCCCGAGCGATTACGGCCAAAACATAAGGTGAGTGTGCAGGTCGTTACATAATTGGCTCGGTGCTTTATTTGCCCTCAAACCGACCCCGAAAGTCCCCGGCTGGCAGTGCAGTAACGCCGGACCGCCCTGCCAGCAAACTCACGGCCGTAGAAACACAACAGCTGAAAAAGGCTTAACGGACGCAGAGAGACAGATTGAACACCCGGCAGTCCATTAACAAACGCCTGACGCGCAATCAGTCACCTAAGCGGCGGTCTCTCCCACCGCCGTCACCGCGGCGGGAGCGCGACGCGGCACGCGAGCGGCGGCCGGCGGCGGCCCCCGGCGGAGGCCTCGAAACCCGGAGCGGCCCTCCCCCCCGCGTCGGGGGCGTTCGGCCAGCGCTTTCGAGAGCCTCTCGTCGGTGCGTAGACCAACGGCGGCTAAACGACAAGTGAAACGTGTCAAGCCTTAAAAATAGCTAACAGCACTTGTGGCAGCCAGATAAATCCATTTTGACACGCTCTCTGCCTTTGGCCCCGAGGGAGGGCGGGAGGGAGGGCCGCTCGGCGGCGGGAGGGCAGGGGCCGCGCGGTCGGCCAGGCGCCGCCGGGTAAGCGCAACTGACAGGTGCGGGATGCCCCCGCGCTCGAGCCGGACCCCGTCCAAAATAGCGCCGGCGCGGACAGTTAGCGAAGCCGACAGTCGGGCCAGCGAGACGGAGGGGGAGAGAGTAAACCGCCCGGCGAGACGGACAGAGACGTGAGCTTTTATCAACTTGTAAGCGCGCGTCACGTTGCCGGCGGGAGAGCGAACTTGATCCCGACACCGAGTCGGCCGCTTATCGGCCCGCGTCCGCCCCGCGCGTCCCGGACGCCCCTTATCGGCCGGACCGGTGACGGCGCGGCACTCCCCCCCGTGCCCCCGCGCCCCGTCACGCCGCACGCCGCCGCTCGCGGGCAAAGTCTAGGGGCGAGGTGGCACCTGGGCGAGCGGCGGCACGCGCCCGCGGACCCCCGCGCGGCACGCCGGGCGCGGCGCGGCACCGACAAACCGCGCGCCTCGACTCTCAGTGTCGCGTCACGGGGAGCGCGGCCGCGGGCCCGAGCCGGCCGATCCCGGCTGCTCGCCTCGCGCGAATCGCGGACACTGCAAACGCGTGGAGGTTCCGCGGGGGGCTCGGCGAGGCCGCGGCGGGCCGGGCGCGAGGGGAAGGGCGACGGGGCCGGTGACGCAGGCCACGGGCCCAGGAGAGACCCGAGAGGGCGGCCCCCGACCGCGCGCCCGCGGCCCACGACCGCGCGGCAGTGCCGCCAACCGTGCGTTAGCGACGGTTGGTGGCGGCAGGCCGCGGCGAGCTCTGTAATTGGGGCTTTGAGGATGGCCCAGATTCGGGGGAAGAAAATCGTAATAAATAAATAAAAAAAGGAACAATCCCAATAGAGAGGCAACGTCCCCCACAGCCGCGGGGGAGACGGGGGGAGGCG
>JAZEWU010000022.1:7958324-7971361 GCA_036362915.1 Geotria australis | reverse complement strand
CCGTGGTGAGTGTTAGCGGTCTCTGAGTGGTGCGCGATCCTCGCCCCGTGTTGTTGACCCAGCCCCCGCTGTAAGACCTCTCAGCTGCCCCTGAGCTGCACTCATCCTGTGCCAACCCCGCTTCTCCCACCCCGTCTCTCACGCCCTCCCCGTCAAAACCACCTGCAACCAGGGGTGTAAACCTCCACATTCCCTCGGCGGGAGCTCGTCTGTCCACAAAGCGCCCTGGCTGTCAGTAATTATAACCTCACTTACTGTCATGCCCCACAAGAGACCGATGACTTAATGCACAAGAGCGGCCTGACCTCAACAGCTTAGGCAGAAGTGACGCAAGTCACGGCTATTACCGTGGTGTAACTCCACACTGTATTCATTGTCAGCAGCGGCTTTATCCCGCAAAGGGTCGCGGAGAGTCGCAGCCTATCCCGGCTGACACAGGATGCAAGGAAGGGTTAGGACGTCAGTCCGTCGCATGGCACCGGGGGGAATTTAGTCAGCAGGCCGATTAACCTTGACAGCAGCAGCGTGTCTTTGGACCGTGGGAGGAAATCGGAGAGCCCAGCGAAAACCAACGCGGGCACGCGGAGAACACGCAAACTCCGTAGAGAAAAGCGGCACCCAAGTTGGGAATCGAACGCGGGTGACCTTGCTGTGAGGCGGCGGCGCTACTCACCGCGCCAGCGCGCCGTGCTGGGAATGAGTTTGTCACCGTCACTGGCTCGTCACTCTCACTGGCTGCGTAACGGCGCCAGGGACGTCACCCCGACCCCCGCTTCTGATGTTCACCTGTTACGCATTGTAATTGGTCACCGATGCCGAACGTTTCAACCGCAAGAATGTATATTGGCAGGCACGGGGAACAGCTTAGCTTGATCGAGTGTACGTGAGGAGCGGTGGCGCAATGCTTAGCGCACTGCGACACAAACACGCTCAAGGTCAACACCAGTGACGGATTATCTGAACTGGGCCTCCCCTACGTTGATGTTGGCCTTACAATGAGTACATTGTAAGGCCAATATACATTCTTGCGGTTGAAACGTTCGGCATCGGTGACCAATTACAATGCGTAACAGGTGACTCGTTCTCTTCGCGGCCCTTGTGCAGCGCTTTGTGACCCTCGGGTGAAAGGCGCTATATAAATTGAAATGATTATTATTACATGGAGCGCTGGGCAAGCATCGCTGGAGAGATAAAGGCGGCCGGGTGTGGTACGAGTCAGACCCAGCCCCTCGTGTGCCGTGCCAGCTAGCATAGGCGCTCGCTAACAGCACCTTTATCTTGTGTTCATGTGTGCAGCATACAGTATGAGTTTGTTTTATTGAGTATATATTGAGACAATTAAGTGTATGTATGTACAGTACATTTATGTAGCTTTTGTAATAATAATAATAGCATTTTATATAGCGCCTTTCACCCGAAGGTCACAAAGCGCTGCACAAGGGCCGCGAAGAGAACGACATGTCAACAACGAAAGAAAAAAACAACCAATAAAACCAAAACAACAAAAAATAAATGATTAAGGCTGCTTCGAATATTTTGTACCTCCCCTAGGTCGATTCGGCCTCAAATAACTACCTGGTGCGGTGTGTAAACATCGTCAAAAGGGAGACAAAGGCAACCGGGCGTGGTACTGGACACCCACCGCTAACGAGCGACATTCGATTGGAAACCGCGACCGTGAGATCACGCCCCGCGCGCCCACGCCCCCGAGACCACGACACAACAGATCGAGGCCTCATTACCCAACCCAAGCTGATTTGGCAACAGCGTTCGAAACAGCTCGACGCTAATGCAAGCCATAATTATATACGGGCGTCCGTCAGACTTCGTCAACTCCCCTCGCACGGCTGACGGGGGAGGAAACCGCGTTCCGCCTCGGGTGCTCCGCCTGTCCTCCCGTGTTCCCACGTAGAGTTGGGGGTCTTCGCGAGGACTCGGCCATTTCGCCGGATCGCAGATATCCGCTCCCAAGGGACCGCAAGTTCTTCGTCCTCCCTGACGGCGCCGCGGTCGCCTCGAGCGTTCGCGAGCGCGGGGAGGAACCTTGCGCGCGGAGCGGCCGCGCCGCGCCGGGAAGCGTCTCCTCGTCGGATGCTGCAGTTGACGCAATTTGCATTAAAAAAATTCGTGACAAAAAATCCTCTCGCATCGGCCTCGTCAGTCCGCCCGTCGGCCGCCCTCCCTCTTTCCGTTACTCAGAACCTCGGAGCCGCCGTCGAACGATTCCAGAAATAAATCCGGATTTTGAAATCCGGAATTTAAATTCCAGATTCTGGCAGGTAGTCCCAGAGCCGGCCGTCCCGACGGGAAGCGCGCTCAGCGCTCCACCTCCGCCACCAGGAAGTTGATGAGGGGCGTGCGGTGCGACAGGATGGCCCTGCGCACGGCGCGGCCGGCGAGGTGCCGGGCCCCGAGCTCGCTGCGCAGGACGGCGCCGCGCACCGCCTCCGCGTCGCCCGCGTCCTCCCGCGGCACCGGCACGGAGCCCACCGCCACGTTGTTCACCTGCGCCCGCGCGCGACGCACACACCGTCTGAGGGCCCTCACGTCGCGAAGGGGCCCGCGGTCGCACGCGGCCGCGAAGACTCCACAGACGAAGCGCTCGACGCGTCGCCCGTCCCGGAGGGCCGCTCGTAACCGCCGAGCGGGCGAACGCCGCGGGCCGCGCCCCGGCCGCGGTCAGTCAGCGGCGTTTGTACGCCACGTGGTAGTTGGTATGGGCGGCACGGTGGCACGGTGAGTAGCGCTGCCGCCTCACGGCAAGAAACACATGGGTTCGATTCCAGGCTCGGGCGCTTTTCTGTGCGGAGTCGGCGTGTTCTCCCCGCACGCGCGTGGGTTTTTGCCGGGTACTCTGGTTTCCTGCCAAATTCCAAAGTCACGCTGCTGCCCAGGTTACTTAGCCTCCTGACTAAATTGCCCCCGCTGCCCCGCGATCAACTGCCGTCCCATCCTGGGTGTAGCCCTGCCGTGCGCCCTGTGCCTGCCGGAATAGGCCGAGGCTCCGCGCCGGACCGGCGGCGCCGCACGTACCCGCACGGCCACGACGACGACGCTGGGCTCCTCCGTGTCGACGGCCCCGGGGTCGGGCGTGGGCCACGGGTGCTGCAGCGCGTCGCGGTCCCACGCGTACCTCCCGCCCGTCCGCTTGCGCGCGACGCCGCCCATGCCTGGTGTCGCGGAGTCGCGTTACGCAGGCGGACGTTTGTCATCACGGCGGAAAAAACGCGGTGAGCCTGCGAGCTATTTGCGGGATTCTTGGTGACGCGACAAACACGCGGATTGATGAAAATAAATTAAATATAACAATCGCAAGTTAACGCAACGAACCACAAAAACATAACGTAAACATTAACGTTCAGCATTGCAGAAGCATTACTGTACGAGCCCGGGGTCGGAATGTGATCTATTAGGCAAACACAATGCCCCAAGCCCACGAGTTATTCAGCTTTCTTCCGTCTGTTATCATGCTGAGCGTTCGCCTATTCATCTAAACACAATCTGGACAAGGTTGTAAGGAACCGTGGGCAGACACCCCAACCCCGTGCAGCATTCCGACCCCAGCGTTCCTTTGTGATCTCATCAGGGTGCGTGTAAGGGAGTTGGGAGCCGGCGTGCATGTGTGCGCATGTGTGCGTGCGGCTAAAGTGGGGAGCGGTAGCCCAGTGGTTAGCGCACTGGGCTACGAATCTGGCGACCCGAGTTCGAATCCCGCTCACGGCCAACACCAGTGACGATTTTCTGAAACCGGTCCTGGGCCTCCCCTAGGTCGACTCAGCCTCAAATGAGTACCTAGTGCGGTGTGTAAACATCGCCACTAGGGAGACAAAGGCGGCCGGGCGTGGTGCTGGTCACCCACCCCCTCGTGTGCCGTGTCGACCTTCATAGGTGCTCGCTAACAGCACTTGTCCCTACAGTCTGTTAAGGCTATATAGGGGATCTTTATCTTTGTCTCTTTGTGCGGCTAAAACTCAGCAATCTGGCACGGTGGGGAGCACAGGTGGTGCCCCAGCTAGTCATCTCAGTCAGGCAGCCAACGGTGCCTGGGTCTGTCCCGTGACCTCCTGTCAGCGAGCCTTCGACACTTTGCGTGGCCTCAAGGTGCACCTGGCCTGGCACGGGCGCCGCGGTGACGTCACCGCCACTTAGTGGCGAGCGGCGGTTGTTGTTGTGCGCGTCACCTCTCCAGAGCTCGCAGGCGAGGTGCGGCGCGAGCGGCGCCAGCATGAGGCACACCGCGGCCAGCGCGTCCTCGTACTCCTCGCTGAGCAGCGCCACGCGCGGCGACGCGTTCTGACGCGCGGGCGCACACACACACACAACAACCGCCGTTAGCCACCCGACAGAGGTGACGTCACCACAGCGCTTGTGCCAGGTTTTGTGTGCTCACATATGCATACACAAGCGCACACCTTAACATGCATTTAGGGCAAGTGTTGTAAGCGGGCACTATGAAGGTCACAATGGCATGCGAGGGGGTGGGTAGCCAGCACCACGCCCAGCCGCCTTTGTCTCCCCAGTGCTGATGTTTTACACACCGCACATTGTAGTCATTTGAGGCCGACTCAAACTGGTCGCGGCCCAGGATCGACACAGCGACACAAGAGGGAGTAGTGACGGTGGGGGGGGGCGCTGTGGGCCTCACCGCGAGCACGTTAGACAGCCCGATGAGCCGCGAGATGGCGGAGTTGAGGAGGAACTCCTCCTCGAACACAGCCGTCACCTGCGGGAGACGAGGAGACGCGGCGTCAGCGGGTGCCGGCGTGAACCGCACGCGGTCTACGAGCGAGCCGCGGGGCGAACCGCGCGCAAACGCGGCGGCGGCGACGACGCGCCGGGATCGCGACGCCGGTGCCACCGGCCTTGCTGACGGTGAGGTTCCTCTGCTGGCGGATGGCCGCCGCCTCGGCCTGCTCGTCGGGCGAGAGCGGGCCGCCACCGTCGGGCGCCGCCGCCGCCCGGCCGGCCACGAGACGCGACACCAGCCCCCAGAGCCGCACCTGCCAGCGCAGCACGCCGGGGAGCGCGTCCGCTGCACCGCCAACACACGGAGACCGCACGCCGGTTACGGGCACGCGGGGGGGAACGGGGAAACGGGGAAGCGGGGACGCGGGGACACAGGGACGCATGGGACACGGGGACACGGGGACGCGGCGACACTGCAACACGGAGACACGGGATGAGGGGGTACGGGACAGGGAGACGCCGGGACGAGGAGGCCCAGGGACACACGAGCAATTAGTGCCGAAAGTATTAATCAGCAAAGCATTTTTGTTTAAGTCTACGCTGACTTAGACTGTGCGGCTGGGAGGGGGGGGGCGCGGGGTGACTCGGGGCAGCGGGTCACGGGGGAAGGACACGGAATGCAGGGTGGGGGTGAGTGTTGGGGGGGGGTGATGGGGGGGGTGAGGCGGCCGCTGCGTGAATTATGGCCGGCCCGAGATCGGCGCCAGGAATCCGCTCTTGGCGCGCAGCGCGGGCGGGCGGCGGGCGCGGGGAGCAACAACAACAACTAGGGCCGGGATCGCCGCTGTGAACGGAGCCTGGTGGCGGCGCTGCTCCCCGCCCGGCCCCCCCACCGACCCCCGCACCCCACGGGCCTCCGGCTGGCTCCTCCACCCCGGAGCAGGAGGGAGCAGCGGGCAAGACCGCGGAGGAAGCACGGAGCCAGAGGCGCGGAGGGGCCGTGCGGAGGGTGGCACGGTGTTGGCGTGGGACCGGGCCGGCGGCTCGACGGGTGCAGGGTTGGTGGAACGCAGGTTGTGTACGGGCGGCGCGGTAGTGTGCACAGGTGGCACAGATGGTGCGGCACGGTGGTACGAGCGGCACAGGTAGTGCGGCACGGCGGGGAAGGCGCGGGCGGCACGAGGGTGGCACACCGAGACGGTGTGCGCGGCAGAGGGGTCGGCGGCACGGCGGGGGTGCGGTAGAGGCGGCGCGGCGGTGCGGGTGGCAGGGTGCGAGGTGCCCGTGCGCGACGCACTCTTGCTGTCCCACAGCAGGTCCTGCTCGGGCGGCGCGGCGTACAGCAGGAAGAGGCGCGCCGTGTCGATGCCGTACGCCGACAGCACCTCGTCGGGCTCCACGCCGTTGTGCTTCGACTTGCTCATCTTCTCCCACGTCGTCTCCACCGGCTCCCCCGTGCCGCGGTGCACCGCCGTGCCGCCTGCGCCAACGGGGAGGGGAGGAGGGGGGGCGTGCCGGGGTCAGGGGTCGGGAGGGCGGAGGTCGCGGGCATCGGGGCAACGCGAGTCGAGGGCGGAGCGGGTCGCAGCCGGACACTTGCTTTACAAAGACAAAGATCCCCCCGTGTAGCCTTAACAGACTGTAGGGTCAAGTGCCGTTAGCGAGCACCTGTGAAGGTCGACACGGCACACGAGTGGGTGGATGCCCGGCCCCACGCCCGGCCACTTTTGTCTCCTTGCTGGCGATGTTTAAATAGTTTAGACAGGCGCACCAGGTAACCATTTCAGGCTGAGTCGACCTAGGGGAGACCCCAGGACCGGTTCAGGAAATCCGTCACTAGTATTGGCCGTGAAGGGGAATAGAAGATGCAAACTCCACACAGAAAGGCGCCCGAGGCGAGAATCAAACCGTCTCGGGCATTGCCGTCTTTCTGAGAGGAGGCGTGGATGTTACCACCTCAGCCTGTCTCTCTCCTCACCACATCACGATCGCCTCAGCAACGCTCCGCACATCCACCTGATGATGGTTTGGGAGAGAACCCGGTGACCCGCCGGCCCGCCGCCGGTCGCCCGCCCGCCGTGCCGGCGCTATATAAAGTGCGGCGGTGTCGGCCCCGCGCTTGGCCGCGATTCGTCGTTGCGAGCCGCGGCCAAGGGCGGCCAGACGGGAGCCGCACGGCGAGGTCACGGGGTCACGAGGGTGGAGCGGTGGCCGTGCAGACACGGCGATACCGCGCCGGCTCACCGCCCCCGCCGCCGTCATCACCACCACAGCCACCACAACCACCGCCACCAGTCGCCATCGCCCCCCCTCCCCCCTCGCGATCACCACCATCGCCGCCACCATCACGCCGCCCCATCCCCGACCCCAGAGTGCGTCTGCGAGTGGTGCGGCCCCGGCTCACCGCTCACGAGCACCTCGCCGCGCGGGAGGAACCGGCCGCTGGACGGAAGGCGGAACGTCTGGCCCTTGATGAGGCCCTGCACCAGCAGCCTCCGGAAGGGCTCCCTGGCAGGGCGGCAACGACACGGAGCCACTCCGTCACCGAGCGCATCCCCCAAACCGCCTCGTCCGGCTCTCCCCCTCACCGCGTCACCGATTGCCTCCCCCCCCCCCCCCCCATGTATGCCTAGCTGTAATTGCAATACTTGATTTGTGTTCGGAATGTTGCAAATGTTTGCATTTAACGTTCGCTCTTTTAATGTGCAATAAGCTACTTGTAATCTAGCAACAACAACGACCCCTCCGACGAGATCCTGACGGGGTCAGCGCGCCATCCAGCGGTAATCGACGGAATTTTCTTCTGCCTTTATCCGGGAAGAAATCCCAGTCAAAGCAAGTCACGGCGGCAGAAAACGTCATCGACAAGAGGCACACTGCACGCGGTGTGCCGGGAGGAGGCGGCGGAGGGCCCCACCTGGTGGCCACCATGCCCTGGTCGTGGCAGAAGTGGCTGAGGAAGCGCGCGTAGTAGAGGTGCATCACGGCGTGCTCCTTGCCGCCCACGTACACGTCCACCGGCATCCAGCGGTCCGCGCACGCGCGCGAGAACGGGCTGCGCGGCACACACGGCCGCAGCGTCACACCGCCAAGTTACGCCACGGCGAGGCACGTCACACCGTCGCGTCACACCGCCGCGTCACAGCGCCGCGTCACACCGCCGCGTCACACCGCCGTGCCCCCAGGCCTGCCACTGACCTCGCGTCGTTGCCGGGGTCGGTGTAGCGCAGGAAGTACCAGGCCGAGTCCACGAAGGTGTCCATGGTGTCGGTCTCCCTGCGCGCGGGGCCGCCGCACCTGGCGCAGACGGGCAGGGGTCGCCGGATCACGACCCCGAGGTCGCGGCTGGGACGACGCCGACGGCAATGTTTCCCATTTTCAAGGAGGCGCGACTGCAAGCTGGTAGCCCCTCCCTCCACCCCGCCTACTTTTACATGGCCACGCCCGCTTGATCGATAGCCCCCCGTGTTTTCAAACCACAGTCATCTAAGGCAGGGTTGGCCTCGGGAAGAACCCCACGGCCACTTCACACGATGTTGGCCATGGCAATACGAACAGACCCCAAGACAGACGTACACACACACACATGACACCACCCGACAGCCACACACACACACGAGACCACGTGACACACACACGACAACACGACAGACGCAAACACACGCGCGATAACAAGTCACCTAGAAGTGACTAGGTGACCATCACTTGACTCGGTGCCGACTCGGTGGCGTCCGAGCGACGCACAACACGACGCACAGACCCCCCCGAGCGCCGTACTTGGGGCACCGGCAGCGCAGCCAGTCGGTGGCGACGAGCAGCGGCGACGCGCCCTTGCCGGTGAACGCGGCGACGCGGGGCAGCGGCACGGGCAGCTCGGCGGCGGGCACGGCCACGGCGCCGCAGCCGCCCGCCTCGCAGTGCACCACGGGGATGGGCGTGCCCCAGTAGCGCTGGCGCGACACCAGCCAGTCGCGCAGCCTGGCGCTCGTCGCGTGCCCGCCGGCGCCCAGCTCGCGCGCCAGCCGCATCGCCTCGGCGCGCGCCGCCCCGCGCTCCAGCCCCGACAGCTGCCGGGACGGGTGGGGGGTCAGACGTCGGAGGTCACCGGATGGAGGGAGGGTCAATTGCGCGGGTTTTTGGGTCCGCTTGGCAGAAAGCGAGGACGGACGTGGGTCAATGACGCTGGTTTTCACGGCTCTCGGAGGAGAGAGGATAAGCGCTGGATGCGGCGACCGTCAAAGAGCAGCTCCCGAGAGCAATTCACAAACGTGGATCGGCGGGGCCACGGTTACGTTTCTTCACAGAATTAACAACAGCGTGACGGGGTCTGACGAGATCCGTCTGGAACTTCCCCTCCCCCTCCCCACCCCCCGCGGCACCTGCTGCGAGTGGAGGACGCGCTCGGTGCCGTCGGGCTGCGTCTCGATCACCTCCGAGCGCTCCAGGCCCAGCTTCTCGGCGACGGCCGCGTCCTCGGGGGACGCGCCGGGGATTCCTGCGACGGGTCGCGGGCACGCCGCCCAATCACCATGCAACCGCCACCGATAGACCACGAATACACAACCAATACAAGCCGAACTGCCGCTGGACAACCACGTAACAACCACAGATCCACCACCGAACCACCACCCAACCGTGACCGAATCACGACCAAACCACCACCGAATTATCATCGATCTGCCGCTGCACCACAACCAATCGCCATTAGATAACCAATGAACCAACGATGAATAGCCATCGGGTCACCACCAAGTCACCACCAAATTATCATCAATCTGCCACTGAATCACCACCAAATCATCACCCAACCACCGCCGGATCACCGCTGCCTTCACCCGGCAGTGGATCGTGGCTGCGGGTGACGCCGCGTACCTATCGTGCAGTCCAGGTAACCTTCGAACTCTGGGGTGGCGGCGATCACGACGGGGATCCTGCGTCCGGTGAAGGGGTTGACGGCCATCACCGGGGTCAGCACGTCTGTGGGCGACACGGCGCCATGGCGGCGACGGGCGGGTTAGCGTCCACCGCCCCCCCTCGGTTCCGCCGGCGCCGGCGCTCCGGCTGCCGCGTTACAACACGACGCCGGCTGGGACTCGGGTGCCGAGCGCGGGCCGGACGGCCAAACGGCAGTCGCCCGAGTAACCGCGAGACTCGGAAAGTGGAGCTAAAAGGGACGATTCGTAAACGCACGCCGGACCGACAGGCGTCCCCGGATGCACTGCTCTCCGAGCCAGGCTCCACGTGGCTCCACCTGGTTCCAGGTGAAGTCAGATGGAGCCAGGTGGAGCCACGTGGAGCCAAGTGATTCGCTCAGGAGTAAGTCGCAGGACTCACTTTCAAGCAGGTCCCGTCGCTAGGTTAAGTTTTTTATGTCAGGACGGGATCATATTTTCTCTCGTTTACACCGTGCGACCTCGCGCGACCTCGCGCGACCCCGCGCGACCCCGCGCGACCCCGCGCGACCCCGCGCGACCTTGCGCGGGGGCCGCGGAGCGCGGGACGCACCAGTGAGCGGAGCTCCGCCGCCGTCGCCGCCGTCGCCACCCAGGGCCGCCCTTAGCGGGCTCGCCGGGTGCAGGAGGCGGTGCCCCCGCAGCAGGTAGAGGTGCGACGCGCCGTGCGCCGCCTCCGGCCAGTAGGTGAACGCCGGCAACACCTCCCCGCTCGGCGCGCCGTCCACCTGCCCCGCCACCGTCACAGACACGGTCACGAAACGCGAATCCGCCGCGGCGCGTAAACATCGACAAAGCAACGAAGGCGGCGGGCCGCAGCGTCCCGGCCTTAAGAAGCGCTCGCTAACGGCACTCGGCCCAAGCGTCTGTCGAGGCTACGCGGGGGATCTCCGCCTGTGCGGTCACCTCGAGAGGGAAGTGCAGGAAGCAGCCGGAGCAGTCCCCGAGCCAGTTGGCCTGCATGGCGCGCACGCCGTGCCACGCCGGCAGCTCCTGCAGCCCGTCCAGCAGCGACTGCCGGGGGGCACGCGGGACACGCGGACACGCAGACAGGTGGACACGTGGATACATGGGCACGGCGGACCCGCCCGTCAGTGTTGGTGTACGTGTTGGCGTATGTTTGTGTTCGTGCACGCAGATTGCGTGTTTGTTAGTGCGTGCGTGAGTGTCTGTGTGCGTGTAAGTGTGCGTTCGGGTGCACGCAGGTTGCGCGGCCCGGCGCCGCGTGCTCTCGCACGCGCGCACCCAGCGCGCGCCTGCGTACGAGTGTCTGTGTCTGCACGCATTATGTGTGCACGCGTCTGCATGTACTGCGTCCGCGTGTTTGCGCGTGGCTGCGCGCGTCACCTTGGCGTAGGCGGTCGTGCGCAGGAACCACTGGCGGATGTATCGCCGCTCCACCACGGCGCCCGAGCGCCACGAGCGGCCCTCCTCGTCCACCTGCTCGTCCGCCAGCACCGTCTGGTCCACGGGGTCCCAGTTCACCAGCGCCTGCTCGCCCGCGCGGCACGCGCCGCCGCCGTCACCCCCCCGTCACCGCAGATCCCCCGTGTAGCCCCAACGGACTGGAGAGTCAAGTGCTGTTAGCGAGCACCTATGAAGGTCGACACGGCACACGGAGGGGTGGGTGACCGGCACCACGCCCGAACGCCTTTGTCTCCCTAGTGGCAATGTTTACGCACCGCGCTAGGTACTCATTTGAAGCCGAGTCGACCTAGGGCAGGCCCAGGTCCAATACGGAAAACCGTCACCGGTGTTGGCAGCGATCGGATTTGTATCCCAGCATAGCGCTAACCACTGAGCTAGCAACCGAGACGACCGAATCGCGCTCACGGCGAGCGCGTCGCGTACCTCCTTCTGGTACGCGAGGCCGGCCTCGAAGAGCTTCACGAACAGGAACTGAGTCCAGCGGTAGTACTCGGGCCGGCACGTGTAGATCTCCTGCAACGAGACGCGGGCCGCGCGAGTCAACCCGTGCCGGCCTGCACCGCCACTGCGACCGCCGCCACCGCCACGCGGCTCACGGCGGCCCCGGCGTGGCCGCGTAGGCACGACGAGTGGGCCGCGGTTCTGACGGAGCGCACGCGGCCTAGAAATCAAGTGGCCATTACGTCGACCAACAACGCGGGGATTCGCACGCGGCCGCAACGACGCGACCGGGAAACGTTTCCGATCTTTCCCGCTGGGACACGAGGGGGGCGAGCGACGCTCGGTGCGTGCGTGCGCGTACTCACGCGGTCCCAGTCGAAGCACAGGCCCAGATTCTGCAGCTGCGTTCGCATGTGAGCGATGTTGCTGCGCGCGCACACACGTTCACGAGCGCATAAACTTGCGGCTTTCTGATGCAGCGTTAGGGTTAGGGGTTAGGGTTAGGGGTTAGGGTTAGGGGTTAGGGTTAGGAGTAGCGTAAAGTAAAACAAAATGTAATTTGCAATTTAAATTGTAAATTCCACTTTTCTTAAACTTTGACACTACTCTTAGGAAACTTCAGAGAGCCAGTAGCAAGTTTCACAAAAGGACACTGGGAACAAATTCAGGTCGAAGCAGTCACGTCAGCAGATGTCACCGACAAGAGTGGTCAGAAGAACGTGTTACACATTTGGAACAAGATGAGCCGTAGGGCGGGTACTCTGCTAGTAGCTTGAATGTCAGCGAGTCCGTGATTGCGCATGTCTGCGTGAGGAGCGGGTCCACGCGTGTGTGCGTACACGTGTGTGCGCGTGCGTGCACGTGCGCGTGTCGCCGTGGCGACCCCCCACCTCGTCGTCCACTCCTCGGGGTCGAGGCCGCGCTCGATGGCCGCGTTCTCGGCCGGGAGGCCGAACGCGTCCCAGCCCATGGGGTGCAGGACCTGCGGCACCGCGGGGCGGCACGTGGGCACGAGGGCGCGGGGCACAGGGCACGGGGTGGCTCGTGAGGGCAGTCACGTATAGGTCACGCAGTGTGGGGCACCGGGCACGGGGCACTCCCCCCGGCGGGTCGCAATGTTCAGGGGGACACGACGTGATGAGAGGATCGTTCCCGGCAATCTCCCCCCCACCCCCCCACGTGCCCGCCCCAGTTGGCGCCGTGCCTCTGAAGACGCGCTCAGTCTGTCGCTTCATCCAATCTGTGGCAGCGGGTTAATCTCCGGCCCCCCCCCCCCACGCGGGGAGTCACGGATGGAGTCACGGGGGGGGGAGGACACGGGGGGAGGACACGGGGGGAGTCACGGGGAGCTGGGGTGGTGGCCACACGGGGATGCTTGGAGTGTTTGGTGGTGGTGGCGGTGGTACCAGTGTTGCTGGTACTGATGATGCTGGTGGTGGTGGCGTCAAGTGTTGGTGGTGTTGGTGGTGCCGGTGGTGGTGTCCTGGTGGTGGTGGGTGGTGGTGGCGATGATGCTGGTGGCGGTTTCCT
>JAZEWU010000022.1:7875005-7888987 GCA_036362915.1 Geotria australis | reverse complement strand
CAATCCCGCAAACCCCCATCCCCACAAGTTACGAAGGTCACGGTACGGAGAGGTCACGCGTGACTGCCGAGGCGCCGCGGCGTCGGCCAGCCCCGCGTTCCCCGTCGTGTGCCGGCGCGTTTTGTGTTCGCGGCGTTTATTTGTCTGGGTCTCAGTGCGAGTCAGTGGGTTTCTACGCGAGTCAGTGGGTCTCTACGCGAGTCAGTGGGTCTCTACGCGAGTCTCGGTGCGAGTTTACGGAGCTCTACGGAAATCTTGGCGAGTCTGTACAGTCACGCGACGCGATGACGCAGGTTTAACAGCGTCGAAACGCAACCGCATCCCAAGACCCTCTTCCGAAACGCCCCGTTACCCGCGAAACACGCGGGCAATCTGCCCACATCGAGCGTCAACACAGCACCAGGAAGTGAAACCACACTGGGACAAAACGTCACCGAGATCGGCCTGGTCGTAACACTCAATGTGTGTGTATCGGGCTCTCCCACGCAGCCTCCAGGCTGTGGGATTATTACATTACCCTGTTGAAATACTATTATAATAATTTACTCCCGCAGCAAATCATCTCTGCCGAGTCCATCGGCTCGTTCAGACCTCGCCGCGAGACTCGCGCCTCCTCATAAAAGCGTTACGGGACCTTTTTCAGTTTTATTTTATTTCAAGTCATTACTCGTTACGGGGTGTTACCGTTCACGGTGTTTATCAGCCTGTGTGCCGGTTTTTTGTACGGCGCTTTGCGACCTTTGGGTAAATGGTGTTTTAAAAATGTCAATTATAATTAAAACCACGCTCACTCGAGACGCCATGTTTCCGCGCGAGCGAGCGAGCGAGCGAGCGGGTACCTCTGGGCGGGCGGCCCGTCCATGATGATGTTGATCCACAGGATCTGCATGGCGTTCAGCGGGTTGGGGAAGTTCATGAGCGTCGCCAGGGTGATGAGAGTCAGGGCGGCGATGCTCCTGTAACGCACGGCTCACCATCGTCATCATAGTCGGCCAACATCTATCCCACTGCTCCAAGTCCAAGTCGTTACAATGTCTCAACCCATCGAGCACCAGTGCTCGAGATCATTAGAGTGGAGGACGTCCCCTGGGGTTCCCTCTCTCAGCTGCCACTCCTCGTTCGGTCTCGTCCTGCTGCCATCGTCCCCGTTAGCGGCGAGTCCTGCCCAAGCCCGCTTCGAGCCAACGCTCGATACGACGTCTCAAACTTGTTCACGTTCTTTGATGCGCGTCTTAATCTTCCCGTCTCTCGGTGAGGCCGTCGGAGCGGCTCGCGTGCGTCAGGCAACCGCGACGGCTTCAAAACCCCTTCATCCGGCAGCGGTTTGATCACGGCTGACGACGACGACAAGGACGACGACCTCTCCCCGCGTTCCACAGTCGCTAAAGGTGACGGATTAAACGCGACGCGCGTCCCGGTGAAAACGCCCTCATTAAGCCGAGCGGCGCAAACGAAGCAGGAGGAACGTTCTCGTGTTTTTTAAACACGCTTCGCCTCGGGGCGACGGGCGGGGCGCGCGCGGCGCCGCCGGGGTCGGCCCTGCGTGGGCGCCGCCACCTGCTCGGAGTCGATTACTGCGCCCAATTATCCGGCATCGCACGCGACCCCTGGCCCCGTCATCGTGACGATCGGGGCGGCCGCGGCGGAGCGCCACTTATTTACCGGATCGGAGCGGCGGCGCGGCGCGGCGGGCTCCGCGGGGTCACGCCGACGCCGAGCAAAATAAATTCCGCGGTTCTAAAAAAACTCGACGTGACGTCGACCGCGGCCGTGTCAAACGCCGCAACGACAACAACAACAGCGACGCAGACCCATTCCTTTTCCCGCCACGGACAGTGTTTTTTTGCTCGAGGAGTTTAGCGACTGCAAAGCATCGTGGGTAAGGGAAGCCACATTAATAATAATTTATAACATTTACATAGTAGCGCCTTCCATCCATCCAGAGCTCCCAAGGTGTTACAGGAAACCGCAGAGAGGTGGGGGGGAGGCAGCGACACGGTCGGTCGGTGCCAGCCCGCCACACACTGCGTCCGATATATTACGATGTTATCGGCCAATTCGATGTTTTTTTAGTTGTGTGAGGAAACCGAAGCACCCGGAGAAAACCCACGCAGAACAGGCGGAGAAATACACAAACTCCGCACAGAAAGGCGCCCGAGGCAGGAATCGAACCGCCTCGGGCAGGACCTTCTCTCCGTGACACGCCGATGTTACTGTCGCGCCGCCCTGATGCCCAATAACAGGACGTCGTTTCCAGGTTTTTCTCGCGGCAACGGCCGCACGACGCAGTTAAGCCTCCACGACCGTGCATCGCCGGCGCTTGCGTGAAACTGGGCGGTTGTCAAGGTGCTCCGTTACATTAACGCAGCGCAGATTAAACGCGCGCGGCCAGATGACGGATTGCGCCGTTTCGGTCGCGGGCGTCTCCGCGACCAAAACGCAATCACTCATTAACTGCCGCGCGCGAACAGGCAGAAAATGTAATTGGTGTTCGCGTAATTAAGGCATTTATCTCGGTGATTGACGACCGCGTTCTAACGGCACGTTCCGTCCGGAAACGCGTCCAGTGTCCCGCAAGTAACAAACAAACACGACTCACGTGCTCAGCTGGAATCGCACAAAGTTCTTGATGTTGTAGAAGATGCCCTTCCCTTCCTCGATGGCGGACCTGCGGGACGAGCGCACGGCGAGGAGGGCGGCGTCAGACGTGCCGGGTCGACCGCGGCACCGACACGGAGACGACGACAACAACAACAACAACCGCCCGTTCGCCGTTAAGTGGCGGCGACATCGCCACGGTGCCTGTGCCAAGCCAGGCGCACTTTGAGGCCACGCGAAGTGTCGAACAGACAAAGACACACACACGCCGAGATGGGCAACACAAACAGAATGACGCAGGAACACAAGGACAAACACACACGCATACCCATATGGCCACACAGGCACAGGGACACACACACTGCTATAAAACAGGGGCCACATACAGACACACAGACTGAGCCAGGCTCCACTGGTGCCACCCCGGCTGCCCCGGCTGTCTCCGGGGCTCGTCGTTGTTGTTGGTGGTTCTGGGCCCCGGTTGCTATGTGCCGGGCTGCGCTGCGCCGGTGCCCCCTCTCCCCTCTGTCTCCCTGCACTGATCCCCGGACCCCTCCTGCTCCGCTAATGTAGTTCATCACTTCTGCGTCTTGGGACGCGGTTATATTTAGACGCTATATATATTTAAATTGGTGTTGTTGTTAAGACACAGACGAGGACTGAACCGTGCGGCATGCAGACCGAGACGACGGTGCGCTGAGACAGGGAGAGACGAGACGACCGGGGAATTGGACGGGGACGGACGATGGACAGGAACACGGAAAGACTACGAGACGGGGATTGAGACTCGGGGACAACAACAGGGAGAAAGACTGGGATGGGAAAACTGATTGCGAACAACACACGCAGGCAGTAACACAGATATGCACTTTGAGGCCCCGTGAAGTGTCGAAGGCTCGCTGACAGGAGGTCACAGGAAAGGCCCAGATGTCATAGGCTGCATGACTGAGATGACTGGCAGGTGCACCACCTGTGCTCCCTACTGTGCCACCTCTACCGTGCTCCCCAGAGATAAAGGGACACCCACACTAGGACAGGCAGATGAAGGCAGACAGACACAGGGGCAAAGACAAAGATCCCCCGTATAGACGCAACAACAAGTGCTGTTAGCGAGCAGCACCCGTGACGGCCAGCACGACAGACGAGGGGACGCATGGTCAGCACCACGCCCGGCCGCCTTTGTCTCCCTGGTGGCGACGTTCGCACGCCGCACCAGGTGCCTCATCCGAGGCCGTGTCGACCCGCGAGAGGCCCCGAAGCAGTTCAGAAACCCGTTGCTGGCATTGGCCGCGAGCGGGGATCGAACCCGGGGCGAGCGCTCACATGATGGTGTAAAAGTCGTCGTCGACGAGGATCATGTCGGCCGCCTCCTTGCACACGTCGGTGCCGCTGCGGCCCATGGCCACGCCGATGTCCGCGGCCCGCAGCGCCACCGCGTCGTTCACGCCGTCGCCCGTCATCCCCACCACCTCGCCGTTCTTCTGCAGCGCCTGCAGGCCGCGACAAACATCCCCCGTGTCGCCTGAATAGACTGCGGGGTCAAGTGCTGTTAGCGAGCACGTGTGGAGGCCGGCGCGGCGCACGGGGGGCTGTGGAAGAGTAGGCCGACGGTTCGTCGGCATACTCTTCCACAGATCGGCGTACCCACGCTTTACCCCACCGCAGGCGACCTGCCGAGTGACTAACCGCGGTGTGACCCACGCGGGCTGCCGGAGGGACAGGCGGCGCGGTTAGGAACCCCGCGCCTCCGCGTCAAGCGGCGACCTCTGTCGCCGGCGGCAACGTCCCCACCAGCTGCGCGTTTTTAATACGACGTTGATTATTTTCTACCCAACGCCGCCCCATCTCGCGCGCGCCGGGTGTTTACTCTGCAAGGTTTGCATCGACGTAGGTTTGTCACAGCTCCATGTCTGACAATTTTTCTCAATTGCTGCTCGTTCAGGCTTCCCGTGGCGAGCGGTCCCGCCTTTGACTCGTGACATTTCGTCTCCCGCGTGGGGAGGTGTCTTCACACGGAGGCTGTAGGCGCTTCCGACGTGGCCGCCTGAAGCCGTCTCCGACGTGGGAGGCAAAACGTTTCGAAAGCCGAGAGAAAACCTATCACCGTGGCAAGCCCGAACGGCTGTGGTTAGTTATTGTTGCCGGTTTAAACGGCCGGTAATCCGGGTTTACCCAGGTTGGCCGGTTGTCCGCCGACCCTGGGGGCATTCGAGCAGAATCCCACAGCCGATCGCCATTCCCATTACCAACCAGCCTCCTTTAGCGGGAAGGAGCGTCATTTTTCTAGACCCTCCCCCTGGACATTTTAACATGGTTTGAGGCCCTAGCAGCAGTGCTAGCCTCCAGGTGACATAGCTCTGGGATTTATTAGGAGACGCAAAACCTCTCCGCCGCGATAAGGTTACGATCCGCGGAGGGGCCAAAGGGGCAGCTCTTAAGAGCGATGTTTGTCCTGCGGTTCCGTTCATCCGACAGCCTAAATGGATTCACGGAACCGCGAAGACCAGCCAGGGGCGTCCGGGCAACTCCTCCAGCGCTGGGTTTTTTTTAGCGGAGTAATCACTGGCGAAGGAAACAATCGCGGCTAGCCGTCATCGTCTAACCGCCCGCGCCCCGGGGGAGACGCGGCCGCGTTGGTAACGATTCCTCGCGCGCCGCCTGCACGGGGGCGGTTCTGGGAAACGTCGCCACCTGGGGTCGCGACCGGCCTCAGACATTGATCCCGAGTCTCATTTCCTCCCGTCCGTCGGCACCGGTTCCCATCGGCCGTCTCGTCGGTAAGATGCTTGGAATTGTAACGCGAGCGTTCGATTTGCATCAATGGGAATTGCTCTCAAGAGACGCTCTTTCGAGAGGAACGCTCGGCACGGCTATCCCGAAAGAGCGGATGTTGAGAGCAGTTCGCGCATCAAGCCAAGACAAAACTTAAAATCAACGCAATTTTCATTAAAAATAATAATAATAACAAACGAGCATAGTTATAAAGGGTCAAGTGAGCCACGCCCCGCCATGGCGCTGTCGATACACAGACGGTACACAACCGATTTACACTCGCAATCCACCGCACGCATCGTGAGCGTAACAAGCGACTCCCGAGTGAGTTTTAGGAAGGTCACGCAATCATGTCACGGGATCATCTAATCCGTATCGTACGACCCTCAACCACCACACGCGGCCGCGGAAAACGTACGCGTCGGGTTCAGCCGACGATCGGCAACACGCCGTGCGGCGCACCGTCGCCGCACGTCCAACGCGGCTCTCCCGCCGCGACGGCGCCAACAGAACCCTCGCGCCACGGCCGGATCCTCCGTCGCCGCGTCGCCGGCGACGCACCCGCACGGGGGAGCGACTCCGTGAAAGCCGCGACGCCGGGGGCCAGTTAACGACGCGCCCGCCCGTCACGTTAAACTCCGTTTCCTCATTAACGAAGCTTCAAAAGCCTCGCGCGGCCGACAGACCGACGCGCGGCACGGCCGTCTGTGGGGTCGGCGCTGTTTGTTTCTGGGGTCGCGCGTCCGTTTAATGAGGCGCGGGGCGAAAGGCGAGGCAGTCCCAGCAGACGGAAACTTCCTCGCCCGGCGCCGCCGCCGCTCCCGCCAGCCCCGCCAGATAAAAACGCGAAACATTTTGGCAACGACACTCTGCGGAGTCGGGGTTGCGGCGGGCACCGGCCGTAAAACGATGATTTATATAATTGGCCGCGCGCAGTACGGCGGTGCTCGGGCTTCGCGCCGAAACGAGTGACGAGCGGAGCGGGAGACGAGCGGCCGCGAGCCGCGTCCATCCACTCGCAACGACGCTAACGGCCGGGAGGCGAGACGCGGCAAGCGGACAGCTGGCGCCCGACAGCGATCGTGACGAACGGAAGACGGGGCGCAGGGCACCCACGCGCTTGGCACAGAGCAATGAGCGCTTGGCATTCTGCACTCAGCAGAGGGCACTTGGCATTGGGCACTAGTCAATGGGCACTTGGCACAGGGCACTGGGCAGTGCCTTCAGGGCTCTAGGCAATGGGCACTTGGCACAGGACAGAGGGGACAGGGCAATGGGCAGTAGTCACAGGGTTACTAGTCAATGGGCACTTGGCAATGAGCACTGGGCACTGAGCAGAGGGCACTAGACGCAGTGCACTAGACACAGGGCATTGGGCATAACGCGTAGGGCACTCGTCACTGGGCAGGGGACGCTGGGTGCTGGACAAGGGGCAGAGGACACTGGGCAGAGGGCACTGGGCACTAGTCACGTGGCACGGGCGCCGGCTGAGCATACCTTGACGATTTTGAGCTTGTGTCGGGGGCTGGCTCGGTAGAACACGGACACCTACACGACACGGACAAACGCGAAGCGATCATCGGTCCGGCGTGTTGACGTAGAGACGCCGCGACATCGCTAACAGGTAAATCCTCGGCGGCACCGCGCGGGGACAGAGGTGCGGGCCGCGGGGGGCGCGACACGGCCCTCCGCGGAGAGCCGCGACGATCCCAGATAAATTGGACGTCGTCGCACATCAACGGAGAGCGAGCGTGGGCGTGAAGATGCGGGGGGGGGTGATGGGGGGGTGAGGTGGGGGGGGTGAGGTGGGGGCGACCGTGCAGCTGGCGTTAGTGGAGGACATGAGAAATTGCGGAGCGGCTAAATTGACTCAACCGTAGTAAGGCCACTCAATTGGGGAATGAAAATCGTTGGAAATTATGTTTTCGTCACGTGATATTACATGTGTCTAATGCGCGAGGGATTGTTATCGTTACCGTTTACAATTTAGCGTTATTAAAATATTGCAAGAATAGCACTCGACATAAAATACGATCGTCACCGCCGTCGCCGGCCATAATCAACGCACTGCTGGACGACGGGCGTCCGCCAGCCGCCGCGATCATCCTGCGATGTAAAAATACACCGAGCTCCTGCTCGCGAGCCCATTTCAGCGCTCTGTCTCCGCGGCCGCACACCGTCCGGTCTAGCGCCGCGCCCTGCCCGAGCGCACCCACACCCAACCGTCGCTTCATCTGATCCGTCGTCTCAATATTCGGGGGGAAGCAACCCGGACCCCCCCGGCTGGGTGGCCTCCGGCCGGCGGCACGGGGGTCGGCAGCGACGACGTAGGGGGTCGGCCTGACGGCGGGGATCGTGTTGGGGTCAGAGAGGGGAGGGGGACAGGGGGGAGGGAGGCGTGCTCGTCCCCACCTTGGGGATGATCTGTGAGAGCTGCGTCGTCTCCATCAGATCCATCTCCTCCCCGGAGAGGGCCGCGCTGCCGCCGTTGGAGTACAGGCCGAGCCTGCTCGCTGCCGCGGGAATCACAGAGAGGCTCGCTCAGCGCGACCGCCGCCGCCGCCGATCCCGCGAGCGGAACCGCCGCGATTCCGTCTCCATCTCAACCGAGCTCCGCGCCGCGACCGGAGCGGCGCGCCCACGGCAGGTCCGCGCGCCGAGACCCTCGCAAGCGGTGACATCATCGCCCGGCGAGCGATCGCGGAAACGCCGACCGGACCGTCGGCCACGCGGCAGCGAACCGCTCTGGGATCTCTGCGAGTCTGGAGGTTTCTACACGCGAGTCCGTGGGTCTCTGTGATACCGCAGACCAGTGGACCACTGAGATTTCTGCGCGAGTCTATACTTCTTTATAGAACTACGGACTCGCCCGTCATCCCGTACCTATGGCGACGGCGGTCTCCATGGAGTCGCCGGTGACCATCTTGACGGAGACGCCGGAGGCGACGAGGATGGAGACGGACTCGCGCACGCCGGGCCGCGGAGGGTCGATGATGCCCACGAGGCCCAGGAAGGTCAGCTGACCCAGCTCGGGGCCCGACGCCATCGCCAGCACTGCAGGCCACACGGACGCACGCCACCGACGAGTCACGGCGTCGCTCGGCCGCTCACACGGGTAAGTGACGGCCGAGGTTTAGGGTTAGGGATAGGGCTGGGTTTGGGCTGGGTAAGGGTGGCCTTCATCCCGCACGGATTATGCTAATGATGCTGCTGATGTTGCTGACAATGCTGGTGATGACGGTGCTGATGACGACACTCGCGACGAACCCTGTGAGCGGTCACAACTTACACTTCACGAGGCGTCGCGTCCGCCTCGGCACGAGCGCCGTGGCGACGTCACCGCCACTTAGTGGCAAACGGCGTTTGTTGTTGTTGAGTGGTCACACTCGTAATCGCCAGCACGCCTAAGGGCTGCCGTTTACGCACGCCGTGCTTCGCGGACAGGAATCGGGGGAGCGGGGGAGCAGGGGAGCAGGGAGCGGGCGGGGAGAGGGGGGAGGAGGGGCGAGGGAGGCTGACCGCGCAGGCCGCTGTTTACGCAAGCCGTGTTTAGCGGGAGAGGGAAGCGTGCGGTTGGGAGGCGGGGGGCTCACCGCGCAGGCCGCTGGCGCCCATGTAGGTCTCCTCCTGCTTGTAGAGCGCCAGCTGCTGGGCGCTCAGCGGCAGCGTGCGCCCGTGGCTGCGGTAGGAGCCGCACATGTCGATGACGCGCTCGAACGCGCCCTTCACGAAGTAGACCTCCGCCTTGTCCTGCGCGCCAGACTGCGTCCGCGCGCCGGTTGGCCACGGCGGCGCCGCTCCGCCCGCACGCGACCGTCGCTTGCCCAGGGATCTAACCCAGACGCAGCACGACTCTAGCCTAGCATCAACCCCAACCTAGCCCTAAACCTCGACCGTCACTTAACTGTGATTATCCAAAGCGTAACCCTAACCCGTGTCTCTAATCCAAGCCTTGCGCAGTCCTAACGCTAAGCTAACTCACCCCTAACGCTAGACTAACTTCCCTCGCCGGGGGTCTGGCGTTACCTGCTTCGTCTTGTGCACGCACTTGACAGCCATCCACTTCTGCTCGGAGCTGAAGGGAATGTCTCTCTTCCTGATGTAGTCTCCGCGCACGTCCGCCAGCCCCATCTGTATGGACGAGCCACGCGACACGCCAAGAGGCACCGTCACCAAGGCCGCCGCCGTCATCGTCACTAGGCGAAGCGAAGCAAGGAATTCTAACGATCCGGGGTTAAGATTGAAATCAAGGACCGGTTAATTTTGGTCTCATTTGTGCCGTCTCATTTGTAAGTTGTTTAACGCCGCTGTCTGTCTTGTGTGCACAATCCCGTATACTCCGCGAGCCGGAATATTTTATCCGCGCATTATTTTAAATAATCGATTCCAACACACATTATACAAATATGCATCACGAGCGCAAAAAATCAATTTCAATCGATTAATCCATCCATCGTTACACGCCAAATCATCACCAGCGCCGTTGTCGTAATCATCGCCTGCCTCGCCGAAACAGGCCGGGTCCGGTTTAGCGCGAGAGCACAGGGAACGGAAACGCGTTTCTGGGAACAATCCGGTGGTTAATCACTTGTCAATCGGCTTCTAAATGCGGCACCGGCACCGGAAAACGACGGGCGTCGCGCGCAGCGGGGCCTCGGCGATTAAACTTCCTCCGCGTGCGTATTGTCCCGGAGTCGCGGCGGGGTGAGGTCACAGGCCGGAGGCGGAGGTGCCCACCACGAGGCCACACAGCTGGCAACAACACCAGCGACAATCGGGACGGTTTACCCAACGCCGCCCGCGACGCTCCAGCGAACACACGCACGCGAGCTGCTTCCATTATCCCGTCCGCGCAAACGCGTTCCCTCCTTTGGCCGTCACGCTTTCGTTCTAGCGACGCGTCCCTCCACCTTCATGGCGAGCACGAGCAGGGCCCCCTCCGTGGGCTGCCCCATCAGGGCCTTGTCGCTGCGGATGATGGCGTCGTTGCAGATGCACCCGGCCTGCACGCGGTCACGCCACACGGCCGCACGTGAGCTCTCTGCGACGGGGCGACCGGGCGGCCCGTCGAAGGTGAGCGGGACCGGCGGAGCGCAGCTGGCACCGGCTCGGTGGTGCTAACGTGAGGACCCCCGCTCCCCCCCCTCCCCCCTCCCCCACCTCCCCCGTCCCCGCCTCACCCACCCCCCCTCTTCCCCCCGCACCTCGACGACGCTGGCGATGGACGCGTGGGAGTACCCGTGCACGATCTCCCCCTCGACGCGCACCTCCCCGTCCATGTTGTACCCCACGCCGGTCACCTGCAGCACGGGCACGCCGCACAGCGCGCTCGCAATCCCCACGCGACAGCCGCGTGGCGCCACGCAACGCCATACAACACGCGTCGGGGGTTAGTCCCGGGCCGGGGTCGCCGAAACGCTCACGCTAGGGTCCGCCATTCCGAACCGGTGGGCCGCGACGACCCATCAGTGGGCCGCGAGCGCTGCCACCGGTCCGTGGAGACCAGACCCAAGTGGGCCAAGCGGGCCTTGAGGTCCAAAAGGGCTGAGAAGCCGCGAGCCGGGGCGAGAGGTGGAGAGGTCGCTGGTCACCTCGGCGTGTAGCCCGTCCGACGTGCAGACGTGCGTCGCCGTCATCTCGTTCTTGGTGAGCGTGCCCGTCTTGTCCGAGCAGATCACCGTGCAGCAGCCTGCCGCGGACACCCCAGATAACACATACCCGTGTAGCCTCTGACGGACGGTAGGGGCAAGTGCTGTTAGCGAGTAGCACCTATGAAGGCCGGCACGGCGCAAGAGGGGGTGGGCGGCCAGCACCAGGCTCCCCGGGTGCCTTTTGTCTCTCTAATGGCGATGCTTACACATGAAAACAGGTACTAATTTGAGGCCGAGTCACTGGTCTTGACCGTGAGCAGGAATGGAACTCGGGTCGCCGGGTGCATAACGCAGCACGCTAACCGCTACACTACCGCTGTAGTCTACCGGTGTACACTCGCGGGGCACACACACACAGGGTCACAGGGGCAGACCGACTCAGCACCATCCACGTTCCCATAGGAGCTCTGCCAGGGAAAGATGGCAGTGCCGCCAAGGCCCAATCCGCACACGGAGACGACGAGAGTTTTGTCACGAACCCAGTTTCCACGGTGGCACAGTGCGGGGTCACGTGTCAGGGTCGTACCGAGGGTCTCCACGGTGGGCAGCTTTTTGACGATGGCTCTCTTCTTGGCCATGCGCATGACCCCGAGCGCCAGGGTCACCGTCACCACGATCGGGAGGCCCTCGGGGATGGCGGCCACGGCCAGGCTGCGGCGAGACACGCAGCGCCGCTCGGATCGAGGCCCGCCACACGCGGGTCCCCGCCGCGCCGTCAGCACGGCCCCGCCACAACACCCGCTCGCTCACGAGAGAGCTGTTATAGACTTCACCGCCACACCGGTACATCACCAACACACCACCCTACGACAGTGTGCTGTGCCAGCACCACACGCTTTATCACAAGCCTCTGTGCCACCATCACCCTACCTCATCAGTACACCTCCAAATCAACCGCACTGACGAAACCCACAGCACCCTCCACCATCGGCACACCAAAACGCAATCTGTCCGCCCCGCAAAACAACCAGCACATCACCACAACGCGTGCCACGGGATCCCACCCAGGCCTCCGAAACATCAACTATCACCACCAGACCCTCGACCACCCCACTAGACATTCAGTCACAAGCACAGCAATATCAGCATACCAACACGAGCACACTTACACGAGCACAGCGCAGGCAGGACACCACCACTAGCAGATCGCCAGCAGCACACTGGCACCAGCACACTGACACCAGCACGCCACTGGCCACCCTTGGGGCAATACGTGAGCGCGGTGCCGAGCGGAGTGGGTGAGGGGCCGCGTACCTGACGCCGATGGTGAACATGTCCAGGATGTGCTTGCCTTGCAGCCATCCGATGAGCATGATCAATCCTGGGGCACACACGCACACACACAACAGATAAAGGTCTCCTGGCAGCCTTTACACAGTCTCAGGATAAGTGCTATTAGAGGGTACCTATAAAGGGAATAGCAGCACACAAGGGGGTGGGTGGCCGGTACAATGCCAGGCCGCCTTTGTATACGCAGTGCTGATGTCTACACACTGCACTAGGTTCTCAATTAAGATTGCCTCGGGCGATGCCCAGGACCGGTTTAAACATTCGCGACTACTGTATTTTGGTCGTGAGCGGGAATTGGCGGCGTCGGCCGTGAGCGGGATCCGAACTCGGGTCGCCGGGTTCATATCGCAGGGTGCTAACGGCTGGGCCGCCGCTCCCCACGCATCCACACGCACACACACACGCACACAGGCCCGCTGTGAACGCTTCACTACTACGAACGGGAGCGTCGCCGCGGTGTTTATCGACGACGGAGGTGAAGCCGGAGCGGCGTGCGCGCCACGCTCACCGATGATGCACAGCGAGTAGAAGGACAGCTGCTTGCCAAGCCGGTCCATGCTCTTCTGCAGCGGCGTCTTTGGGGCCTGGAATGTAAATAACCAACATCGCGCCACTTAAAAGATATTCATTCATTCACTCATTGTCAGAAACCGCTTGATCCTGTACAGGCTACCCCGACAGATACAGGGTGAAAGGCAGGGCTATACCCAGGATGGGACGCCAACAAAATTAACCAGTTTTAATCACAGTTCAATCACAGGGAGTGACTGAGACCCGGATTGGAACCCAGGCTCTCGGCGGTGCCAGTTCGGCGGCTCTGGCCTCTTGACCCACTGGGTCACTGCGTGGCATCACATAAATGTTATTGTATTTACGTATTCGTTCCAGGATATCCACAGGGAGCTCTAGTACGCTTCTTCACGAGGACCCTGTTGATGCTGCATTGGTTTTTACTATCAGATGTTTTCAGCCAAGGACAAGCGATTTAGAAAACGGATGGATGAATGGATAAGTGTTTGTTATACACGTTGGAGGAAACCGGAGCAGAAAGACAAACGCATAAAGACAAACGCATAAAGACAAACGCAGAAAGACAAACGCAGAAAGACAAACGCAGAAAGACAAACGCAGAAAGACAAACGCATCGGTGGTCAGGCCACTTGCTGTGCCGCGTTCTCCTGCAGGAGAGCCAGGGTACTGGCACCTCCTCGCCGCCGCGATCCGCCGACCCTCCGACGACATCACGCGAAGCCGCATTTCCGCTGCGGCAGGCAGAGCCTCACCTCCTCAGCCTGCATCATCTTGAAGACTTCTCCGAACTCCGAGTTCTCGCCGGTGCCGACGACGATCCCCTGTGAAGACAGAGCACGCGGCACCGTGGGCGCGGGGGAGCGGGGTCACCGGGGGTCGCGTCCGGGCCCAAACGACGCGACGAAAGCGGCGCGAGCTGGCGTCGAGAACCCCGACCGTGCCCACCTTCTCGCGCCGCGTCGGTCGTACGGGTCGTTTGACCGTCGGTCGTACGGGTCGGGTCGGTGGTTGGGGGCGGGCAGTCAAGACCGCACGGAATGGACGGTAGCCGTGGCTGGGAATCGAACGTGGGTGGCACGAGAAACCGAGGGGGAGTAGAATCGCGCGGAAGAGTGCAAGTGCTGCGAGGTGACAACCGGT
>JAZEWU010000022.1:7846123-7861336 GCA_036362915.1 Geotria australis | reverse complement strand
GGTAATACCAGGTATTACTTGACAGGGATCGCGACGTGAACGCCTCTACCTTGATCCCCATTACTTTATTATAATAATAATTACTTTATTATAAAGCGTGTTTAGCCAGGAAAGCCTCACTGAGGCTCGTGATTTTTTTCAGGAGGGTCCTGCCAGGTTTTCACAGTAGAGGGTGATGTTGTGACAGTGGAATCCAAAGTGAGTTATATGCAAGTAATTTTTCAGCATTGGGATGTTTGACCAAATCCCAGTTATATTGTTTTTTAAAAAGAGGAAAGTGTAAATCCTAGCTTAAACCCATGCAGAACAAGGGTAAAACATACAAAACTCCACACAGAGAGGAGCCTTTGGGGCACGAGCATTACCACAGCTCCACCCTGCCCATTAAATAAATAGAAATGCAATTCGTTCTCAATCCACTGTTGGATTAACACCTCAACATGCCACGTCGGTCACGCGGACTTTCGGATCATACACCACCAGGCTGGTGAATGGGGGTTGGACACCGGAGCGGGGGGGGGGTAGAGGGCTGGATCGGCTCCGATACTAGGAATCGCTCCGCCGTGCCCAACATTACCGCGCGTTACAGCACAGCACTCTGCGGAATGAGCGGGCCCCCGATCGTCACGCTGCCCAGAACGTGTTTTACAATCGTCAGCCAGAGGGCCCACGTTGTTGTTTGCTTTAAATATGAAGCGTGACACGGGACACATTTCACCATCTCGGTTCCGACTGGAAAAGTCAACGAAACGTAACGCGCGGTAAACAAACAAACGAGCGCGCCGCTCCAACAGAGCGGCGTTCTCTCCGTCAACAGCGTTCCGATTCACGGCGCCCCCCGGCTTCCACGTAGCAATTGCTCCTACCGCCCCCGCCGCCCCCGCCGCGGCATTCTATCGAGGATAAGCTCCGTGCGATTCCCACAGGCGACGAGACCGTGTGCGTCAAGGGATTACGTTGCGTGCCCGCCCTCCACGCCGCCCCTCGCGATCCTCAGCCGAGCCGCGCGACAGCGGCCCCGCGACGAGTACGCACGTCAAGTCGCGTTATCCGCACCGCGGAATCGGGTCACCGCCGCTCGATCGTATTTGGGTCGCGCCGCGCGCTGTCCGGCGCCCCACCCGACATTTAGGATGATGTCGGAGCTCGGTTCCCTGCAGAAGCTCCCATCGTCACGCGGGGAGCGAAACGCGGGACGTGGCGCGGAACAGCGCGCAACACGGCACAAAAACACGACGGGGGGCCGCGCGGCAGCGCGACCGGAATGGCCGCCGCGGCAAGAGTAGGTCACGGCGTGCGCTAAACCGCTCGGAAAGCGGCCATCCCCAAGGCTACCGGCGGCGAGGTTCTGTGGCAGAACAGAGAATATCCCCCGGGGGCGGCAGCGATCTGACCCAGAACCGCAGCTCGGCTCGGGCGGCGAGGGAGGAGGGACGCCGGGACGCAAGTCGGTGGGAGGGCGGCGGACGAGGGACACGCAAACCCCCGGAGAGCGACCGCGTGTTGCACGCGAGACGGGCAGATACGTGGTGCGCGTCACGCTGCCCCAGTTTTAGCTGGAAACACGTCTGCACTGAAAGTGCCGAGTAGGAGGTTGACGGAGCGTCGCGGGGCGAACGCGGAACGCTCCCCACACGGTGCCGCAACCCGCAGCCGTCTCCAACTCATTCGATCGTTATCAGCATTCGCTTCTTCCCCTCGATGGCCGTGGTGAAGCTGGAACCTATCCCGGCAAAAAGAGGGCGCAAGGCAGGGCTATACCCATGATGCGATGCCAGACCATCGCAGGGCCATGGTGGCACCTTAGGCAGGGCAATTCACTTAGACAGCACGTTTAACCTGAGTACCCGGCGAAAACCCATGCGGACACGGGGAGAACAAGCAAATTCCACACAGAAAGGCTCCCAAACTGGAAATTGAACCCGAGTATTTTTTGCTGGGATGCAAATGCCTCAAAGCTCTCTCGGACTCGTGATTGGCCGTCTAACAACGCACCATCTGTCACTCAACCAGCTCGCGACACGTGGGCCGAATCACGTGTCAGAAGCAACGTTGTTTTTTTATTCCTGCACGTTGAATGTAATGGGTTCATGTGACCCCTGCAGTCACTAGTGGCCGCTACATTAATCAAAGTTTAAACAGAGAAAATCGGTGCTTTAGTCGGCTTTAAATTGCGACAAATTATCTAATAACCCAGGAGGTGAATCGTTATAATACTATTCACGAGCGACGCTCCTGCCAACGTGAATTCCGGTCAGTATGAATTACAGTACGTTTTTTAATGATTTATAAACTGTGGTTTCTTCTCCTTGAGGCACTGCCATTAAACGTGCTGAATAAGCGACACGTTTCACACCAGCAGGAGCCACTCTTCTTCACTCCACACATCCGTTTAACCTCCCCGCCGCTCGGCTGTTCTCGTAACAAACGAGGCCGCCGTGGCGGCCGGCGACGAGCAGCGTTATTTAATTTATTCAATGTATCCGTCCCCAAAACATCAGCTACCCGTTGCAATGCTCTGCTGCGTTTGTCAGATTGAAGGAAAGTGTCGTACGGAACTCTAAACCCACAACTTCCCTCCCCCCCTCCCACCACCGCCTCAGCGTCCCTTTTCATTTTCAATCAAACTTTATTTTCAACAAAAATCTGACGAACAATAAACCGCCGAAAAAGAGAATCGAGCGGCGACGATACTGGCCGCTCCAGCTTCTCGTTTACTTTAAAAAGTCTGCTGTGAAATCCGAAAATCGAACCCAGACAGTGAAGCAAATTCACCAAAGGTCAAGTGGAGCAAATATCCCGGCTAACCTACCTGGACATAGACGTATTGGTGACGCTGCACTGGCAGTGGCGACCAAGCACAGTCTATATGTAACGAAGCACGTGCTTGTATGTTTACATGTATACCTGTATGTATATCTATGTCTGCACTGAGTACCGAGGTTCGAATCCTTCATAAGGGATAATTTTATCTGCGCAACGCCAAGGCTTTTGGGTCTTAATTCATCTTTACTCTCCGCTTACCGTTTACTCTTCGGAAAACTGTATCACTATTTCATATTTAAATTGCCACTTTTGCACTCGTACCATCAACACTCTTAAGCACTCTTCCGCCTTTGACTCGACGTCAGAAGAACGTGTTACTCAATTTGAACCAGATTGCCCGTAGGGCGTGCGGGTACTCTGCTAGTTAAGGACAAACACTTGTGAAGTCACCATTCAGGCATTTAGAATAACAGCAAAAACGGAAGAAAACTTTCAAACTCTGAGTCACGACGACCATGTCAAGGCCTTGGGGAAATTTGACTAGGCGTCAACGGGCAAACACAACGAACGGAAACCCACAGGTGAGCGAGCGTGCCACAGCGGAGGAGGGGCGAGTGGGAGAGAAGGGACACGTCAGCCTCCAAGGCACCGGAGTACGATTGTGACTGTGTCCATACAATCACACACACAGAACGGCGTGTGTGTGCGTGTGTCTCACCTGTCGTAATTAGCAGTGTGCACTACGAACCCAGAATCCCAATCACGGTTAACATGGCGATCACCCTAACCGTTCCAGGGCGTCTGCTGGGTAAACCTAAACTGAGCACCTGGTGCGGTGTGTAACCATCAGCACCGGGGGAGACAAAGAAGGCCAGGCTTGGTGCTGGCCACACCACCCCCGTGTAGCTTACACAGCACCCCGTTGTGGGGTGGTGTGTAAACTACACGGGGGATCTTTGTGTTGATATTTGTCTGCGTCCCGCGTGTCCGTAGCGCGTCGCGATCCGGCGGGGGCCCTGCACGGGTACCTGCAGCATGCACGCCACCTCGTCCACCGCCAGCGCCGCCGCCTCTTTGGATGGCAGAACGCGGATCATCGTCTCATTCTGGCCGAGTCCAGGCTCGTCCAGCTTGCCCTGCAAACACGTGCGCCAACGCGGACACGTCAGAAACACATCGTTAGCAGGTAACTGACGCGTTGACGTGGGTTTTCGTGGCGCCGTGTAAGAGATTTCACCCTCAAAAATTGCTCTTTCGGGAACAGCCGTTTGGAGCCAAGGAGAGAGGTGGAACGCTCGACAGGGCTGTCCCGATAGGTGATCGACGACGCTTCGATCAAACTATTTAAATAATTTTCTTACGAGCTTCCCGGTGTGTTTTCGGGTCACCCCACGTGTTGTCGGGGATGACGTCTGACGTTTGGCTTCACTTGCCGACAGCGTATCCTGGTCAGTTCCTGTGAGGAAGCTTCCAGCCCGTGGCGCGAAATGTCAGACATTGCGCTGAACATCAAGCGGTACAATCCGAAACGGCGTGGAACATGAAGGTTTTAACAGCTCAATGTAGAAGAATCGCTCTCAAGAGCTGTTCTTTCAGAATAACCGTGTCAAGCGGTTCTCCCCTCTCCTTCGCGACATTTTTCTTCCCACGTTGGAGACATCATCAACTAAACCATTCGATAGCCTGACGATGCTTCCAATTCCAACGTGGGAGGCGAAACATCGCGAATGGGAGAGGACCGCTTGACACGGCTATCCCGAAAGAGCAGCTCTTGAGAGCAATTCTCAAAGCATTGAAGCGTTAACAACCGCAACACCTTACACGGCAAAGCCTTACACAGTGCCAATTTGCTCCACCCGTGATACACACGTGGCATCGCTCGCACGTGCCATGAAATCATTTAGGATACACGATACAACCCTTGATTATACGTCACTACAGGTTGGTGACTGTGAAGGGGGGGGGCGTGTAGCGATCACTCGCAGCCACCGTTAATGTGCAGTGTCAGCAAATGATATTGCAGCGTTACGTCGCGAACGGGAAGGGCAAAACAGCCAAAATGAGAAGGGTGCAAATGAGGAACGTTACACGCGAGACTAAAACCGACACTTACAGAGATAATTATTAAAATGACTTGCAGCAGTGACAACTAGACAATTAGTACAGTGCAGTATTTTACAGCAATCAAATCGGAGAGACGCCAAGTGCCGTTGTACACCGTGAGTTACTTACGAACATTGCCAACGTGATTGCAAAATAAAATGAAATAATGCACACGAATCTGGAACATTCCTGGGATTTGCTGCTGGGCGCCTCGGCTAAGGCCGGCGATGCGCTTAATTTAAATCGCGACCACACCTCCATCACAGCCACCACCCCACACCACGAACACCGCATCACATAAGCCACCCCATCACAACGCCTGATGATGCTTCAAACGTGGGAGCAGGAGATCGCTCAGTGACACGGCTATCCCGACAGAACAGCTCTGAAGAGCAACCATCATGAATCGAGCCGTGAAAACCTACATCAGAAGAAGAACAACAACAACCGTCGTTCGCCACTTAGTGGCGGTGACGTCCCCATTGCGCCTGTGCCAGGCCAGGTGCACCTTGAGGCCATGCAGTGTCGAAGGCTCGCTGACAAGAGGTCATGGGACAGACCCAGGTGCCGTAGGCTGAATGAGATGACTGGCCGAGACTTCACCTACCGTGCCACATCACATCCACCAGCCCATCACCTCCACCGTATCATTATATACATCACGCCACCACCTCCAGCACCCAACTACATCGACCGCAGCCGGCGCCGCGGGAGCCCCCTACGGCGCTCATCGCCGGGAATGTGACCGCCACTGGAGGAACACCCCCGCCCCGCTCCCGACAGACGCCACGGGGGCAGTCTTACGCGCTTGCCGGAGCCACGGCGTGGCCGGCGAGGCATCCTGATGTCCCTCCTGCTCCCGTCCCTGTCCCCGCCGCGTGTGCTTTTCCTCCTGTTGCGTGTGTCGCCGCCGCCGCTCCCTCCCGCGCCGGGCTGGAAGCGGCCGCGGGGCGCGGCGCTTTATAGGCGGCAGGGGCGTCACGGGGAGGCCCCGAGGAGTCGCGGCTCCCGAGCGAGCGGAGACATTACTTATCGGGAACCCCACCCCCCACCCTCGCCGATGCTGGACCCCGACCGCATCCAATCCCCGAGCGCCTCGCTGCTGCCCGGTCCTCACGTCCCCGAGGCGGCATCGTGTCTCACACGAAGGCACAGATTTCTCACGATCCCCCTGAAACGCGTCAGGCCGGTCCGCTGAGGCCACAAGTCCCCTGGCCTGGCTATTCGGGACCGCTAGTGGCCTCCCTGTCATGGGCTCCCGTGAGCGGCCGCGTGGCCTCCCCCCGCCACCACAAGGCTGGGCACCTCTGGCCTCCCCTGGTCACTCGTTTGTGACCCGTCAAGAACATCATCCCACGCCACACCACCCCGCTATACGCCAGCCCACACCACCCTCTACTCCAGCCCACACCACACCATACAACAGCACAGCTCGCCACCAATCCACACAACTCCACCCCACACCAACCCTCACACCGAACCACTTCCCACCAAACCCCCTCACGTATCACCCCACATCACCCGGGCATGTCACGGCCAGGTGGTCAGACCTTGCGGAAGACGCCTGCCCCTCCGACTCCTGCTGCTCCGGCTCCCCGTAGGCCCCACGAGGCCGCAGCGCGCTGCGCAAGGCCGACAAGCCGGGCCAGACCACCCTCCATGCTGCTCACAGCGGCCGCGTGAGGCCGCGCGGTGCCGGGCGAGCGTCTATCCGAGCGCCGAGGCCCCGCATCGCGCCCGGCGCAGACCAGCTCGGCTCGCCAATGCTCGGGCGTCTCCCGGCGGCGGCTCGAGTCTCTCCCCGCCACGGGGAGCGGCGCCGGGGAGCGGTGAGGGGGGTCGGGGTGGTCGTGAGCGCTCTACGCGTCCCCCGGGTCTCGGCGGGACGAGGCTCCTGTTGCTGTCGTGAGAGACGAGACCCGGAGCGACTGGGCGAGTCGACTCCCCGCGCCGGAGTCGGAAGGCGAATATACCGGGGAATCGATCCGGCTGCCTGTGCTTGTGTTCGGTTTGAGTTGCCGAGCCACAGAACGTCAGGCGACCGGCAACAAACAACACACTCTGAGTCGCGATTATTGGGAACTGTGGAGACTTTGCTGCAACTGAGCGTATTGTGAGAACGTAAGGTAAGAGATGATGATTACTGGACGGAATACCACAGTGGAGCAGTGCGAGGGATTAACCAGAAAAGATAATAGTGATTTAGTGGTGAGTGAGAAGGTCTGGTAAGTGAATGGGGTGTGTGGGTGGTGAGTGAATGGGTGAGTGGATGGGTTCGTGAATGGGTGAATGGGTGGGTGAGTGGATGGGTGGGTGAGTGAATGGGTGAGCGTGAGTGAGTTGGCGAGTAAGTGTGTTTGAATGACAGCGTCGAGGACACAGGGTGGTGCGCGCGGTGTGGTGTGATGCACGTCGGCACGACACACCGACACCCCAACCCATCATCACTGACGCAGTGAAGGAAGCTGGCCAGGTGTTTCTATTGGCGCGTGGGGCACGCAAGCGCTCGCGTGACACTGGAGCCGGGGGACAAAAGTAAATTAAAACCACGCGCAACGTTTACCATCAACAACGCTTTAATTTATTTCGCGTATCTCGTTACGAAACTAACACATCTGATTTGACAGATGGACAGATGTTTATTATCACAGCATAAAATACCGAGTGAGCTTGCAAGCTCTTTGCGGGATTCCTGCATTGACACAAAACAAACACGCGAATTGACAAATTGACAGGGAGGTGCTTGGTCGTTGTATTGTGTTGGGTGAGTGAAAGTGTGAGTGTGTTGTGACCTGCAGTGGTAGCTCAGTGGTTAGCGCCATGGGCTGCAAACCTGGTGGCCAGCACCAGGCCCGGCCGCCTTTGTCTCCCTAGTGTCAGTGTTTTACACACCGCACTAGGTACTCATTTAAGGCCGACTCGACCTAGGGAAGGCCCAGGACCGGTTTAGAAAATCGTCACCAGCGTTGGTGGCCGTGAGCGGGATTCGAACTCGGGTCACAGCCAGGTTTGTAGCCCAGCATAGCGCTAACCACTGAGCCACCGCTCCCCCTGTGCGACGTCACACAGCTTGCCACCTCCATCACTACCGGGTCCGGAGGGACGGAGGAGCGGTTAAAGGCGTTTGTGAAGTGCGTGGGCATTTGAGATTAACGCGTTGCCATTAGCAGCTGTGGGCGAGGCGTTAATCATAATGTTCACATTTACAGCGCCGCTCACACAACGCTCGCAACGCGCTGTACAAAACTAAGATTTTGGGGGGCTCGAATCTCTGCTCGGGGGCCTTTCTACGTGGAGTTTGCATGTTCTCCCCGTGTCCGCGTGCGTTTTTGCCGGGCGCTCCGATTTCGTCCCACAGTCCAAATACATGCTGCTGCAATCTGAATTGTCCTCCGGAATAAATTGCTCCCGGTGCCCTGTGATGGACTGGCGTCCCATCTTGGGTGTAGCCCTACCTTGCGCCCTGTGTCTGCTGGGATAGGCTCCGGCTCACCGCGACCCTGTATAGGATTAAGCGGTTTCTGAAAATGGATAAAATAAACAGCACGCAGGCTGATAAACACTGCAAACAAAATGCATTTTGCCGAAAATTCCCCATTTGGACATGGCCATAACACGAGCACCTGCCTCCACACAACCACCGGCGTCATCGCGAAAATTTAGAAGAGAAAACAGAAGGGCCATTGGCCGAAACGTCGCCGTATTCCGTAACTTACCCTTCATGTCACACGGTGATTGACAAACGGTTTAAATAAAAAATAACAAACTGGACAGGCAGCCAGTCCGCCTCCATATCTCGGTGTCTCCACATGTGCTGTGTAAAAAAAACTAAATTTTTTGAATAAAGATTTGTTTTTAAAAATATACTTTTATTTGCCAGATGTACAGTATGATGAACGAGGCGAGTTGTCAGCATATGCCCCCCCCCTCCCCGTGTCCATGTGTTTTCACTTATGAGCTGTGTTGAATAATGTGGAGATGGTGCCAGGCCTCTGGGCCCCCTCAGCGCGCCCCGCGTCACCACGGTGTCAACACGTCACTGCTACACCACATCATTCTCAGTCCCCGCTTCATCCTACACAGGTGGAGGAGGACCGGAGCCTATCCCGGCAGACACAGGGCGTAAGGCAGGGCTATACCCAGGACGGCACGCCAGTCTATCGCAGGCCAGTTAACCTAGGCAATATGTCGTTGGACTGTGGAAGGAAACCGGAGTATCCGGATAAAACCCACGTGGACACGGGGAGAACATGCAAACCCCACACGGCAAGAACATACGAGCCGGGAATCGAACCCAGGGATATCTTGTTGTAAGGCGGCAGCGCCACTCACTGCGCCACCATGCCGCCTGTCTGAAATTATAATTAAGTGAATCCACTGCAGAGTTTATTTTAATCACGGGATATTTTGGAAGCGCATTCCTATTTTTACATACGGATACGAATTCTTGGCTTTTCAACAACACGAATCCATTTGATCACTTACTCATTTTAAACTCACCATTGATCAGCTTTCCGAAGCTGGCGATTACCTTTTTTCGCCAGGTTTCCACCTTTTGAACAAACGCGTTTAAAGATGGAATGCTCTTGTTTGAAGTAGGAAAATGACTTGTGCGTAATGTCCGTGTTGTGTCCGAGCGTGTTTATTAAAGTCGCGACGCAGTCCTGGTGCGAACTTGACTTCATTCGTATTTTTTACTGCAGCGGCTCGATATTTGTGCACCCGGCATACCAAATCCAGTATAGCCCTCGCTGTGGCATTGGTTTCTAGTCACGTATTTAATCCAGTCCACCAGCGACTCGAAAAACATCCGTTCAGAAAATAAGCTCTGGTTTTGAACTGCAAAGCCTCATGTCACATTCAAACATTGCGGTGTGTCACGTTTCAGAGTGCGTGAATTTCCCAGTATATATACGGGCCTCATTGGCATCTTGACACGTGGCACGACACACTCGGGCGGTGACACGGCGTTAACAAGGCACTTTATTACATGTTAAATTAGTTACCAACACATTAGCATATGAAGTGATTACATAATTCGAGTTAAAAAAAACACGAGAGGCACGGTGGCGTAGTGGTGAGTAGCGCTGCCGCCTTACAGCAAGAAGGCTCGATCCACGATGGTTGCTCTTCAGAGATGTTCTTTCGGGAACATCTCTGAGCGCTCTCCCTTTGATGATGCTTCCAACGTGGGAGGCAAAACGTCGCGAGGGAGAGCGCTCGACACAGCCATCCCGAAAAACAGCTGTGAATAGCAACCATCATGTATGACAATTAACTCTATAACTAAGCTTTAGAGAGAGCCGTGTCGAGTGTTCCTGCTCTCTCCTTTGCGACGCTTCGCCTTCAACACTGGAGGGATCACCGACGTGTTGTGTCGTATATAACACAACACGTTTTAGCTAAAACCAATTAGAAGCCTCGTGGATGCCTCCAACGTGGGGGGCGAACCGTCCTTTACATCTGCTTAACTCATGCCTCAATGTGTCCAGAGGCCGCCACTGGAGACCCAGTGATATCCACGTTGCAGACTCAAAGGCTTTGGTCAAAAGAGCGCCTGTGATGATCGAGGAGACGTTGTGGTGAGAGGGAGGGGGATGGCGGACCGCCAACCCCCCCGTTTACACGGCACAACTTACGACGCACTGACGTATCGACACGCGGCGCCTAAACACAGCACCGGGCTCGTGTCCACGGTCGGCTCGACTCGCAAACACAACGGAAACACAAACACAGGCCCCGCATGGCCCGCAGCACCAACAGCGGTGAGTAGCGCCTCCCGCTAGCGTGATAGCACCACAGCCGTCCCCGTCGCGGCCCGCGGCCAGGACCGGCGACACGGCGGGCTGCGCGCGGCCGGCCCTGCATCGCCGCGGGTCCCTTTGGGCCGGTCGCGCTCGCTCTGCCACCTCACAGATACGGGGCCCCCCACGCTCAGCAGCCCTACTACTCGTAATAATAATGACTTTATAACGCGCCGCGTATAATCGTTCAATTACGACGGTATTCGATGGAGAGAACGATTCAGAGGCGCGACGAAACTGCACAGAGGCTGGGAGGGGAAAAGCAGCCACGCGGCAAGGCGGCGCCAACATTTGCCGAATACAATAGTGAGGGGGTTTTTTTGAAACATGATCCGGCCAAGTTTGCGTCGTTAGGAGCCCTCCGCCACCCGACGCGGCCAAACCCGCGGGATCGTCACGTGGTGCGAAAGCGTTTAACGCGGGAATCGTCACCGGTTCAGCTCGCCCGCCCGTTAGGCTCACGAGCGATTCTGACCAAATTACCCGTGTCTCTTAAGACACGTTTAAAAAAACAGTTCCGCTAATGCGTTAAAAACGCACGACTAAAATCTCTACGTAGCTAAATGCGTTCCAGCCAACGGGCTGAGGAGTGACGAAGGTTCATTAACGTAATAAAACAAAGCGTACATTTTAACATCACGCGTTCCTGATCTCACCTGCTCCACGGACAACAAGACAAGGGAGAAGTTCCCCGCGCGCGCGTGGCCGCTGTGACTGCCCGGCGCGTCTGTCAGCGGAGACGCCGCGTGACGGGCGGTGACAACGGCGGGGCCGGCGCCGGGCGACGCTGTCATCGCCGTGGCCTCTACGGCCGAGCCGCTAACGGCGACACGACGCGAGAGTTCGGTTCCGGTCCGAGCCTCTTCACGAGCGTTACCGCGACGCGCTCCGGTTACAGTCGGGCAGGGACGGTTAGCGCGCGCTTACGACCCCGGTCGGAAGGCGTTATGGAGGTTCAAGGAGCGTGAGTATCGGTGACATCCGCGCCGACTGCAGGCGCGCGTCAGGATTGACAGAGACGGGGGGGGGGGGACGAACAGTCGTGCCTTGCGTGAGAGCTGCCCTCCACCGTACGTCCCTGAGCGTGGCTGCGTCGTCCGTCCGCGGGGCAGCGCCGAGCGACGCCCGGCGGCACGGCCCGTGGCGGCCTCCGCCAGGCCCTCACTTTCCCAGCGGACTGCGGTGCGTTTTGTCGTAGCTCACCGCGCTGTTGCCCCCGCCGCCGCCGCCACCTGCGGAAGGAGAGAGCGCGGAACGTCGGCGACGAGCCTGCCGCTCGATCCGCTGCCGGGTGGGCGCCTCCGCGTTGCGCGCGGGTCGACGCGGTTGTTTGAGCTCTACCGCGATGGTCGGTTCGGGGTGGTGAACGCGGTGAGGCTCAGCGGTGTGCGTCGAGGGCTGCTGGTTGTGCTCTTCTCTGCGCTCCTCGGGTGAGGCCCACGAAGGAGAGGCAGCCGTGTTCCGTCTCTGTATGTATCTGTGTTTACTTGTATCTACGTGTGTGTGTGTGTGTGGGATGCATAAGAGAGGGAGAGACGGCCGGCTCTGCTCGAGCCCCACAGTCGTGGAACTCGCTGGCCGAGTCTCTCACAAGGGCTCTCTCCGTCTCGCTCTCCGTCTCTCTCGCTCTCTCCCTCTCTCGAGATCTTTAAGTACAAGCTCAAGACTTGTTTTTTATAACGTAGGATTTTAATTAAGTTGCTCAACGCTTAACTGTCTATTAAGCCGTTTGAACCGGAGTGTATTAGGGGCGCTTTATAAATAGAGATTATTATTACTCCGTGCGGGCGTGAAAGCATCGCAAACGTGTTACCGGTACGGTCGTATCGCGACCCGCCTCGCTCCGCATTCGTACCCAACGCTTCGGCCACTTTCTTACCGGTACGCCGCACCGTACCGGCTGACTTTCACCTCTGACTGCGGGTGACCCGGTCGCAGGCAGCGCTGATGCGGGAGGCGCGCGGGGCCGCGTGGATACCGCGGGTCGCCGCCCTCGCCGCTAAAGCCTGTTCTCAAACACGCGGTGGCTCGCCGTGACCCCGCGTGCCCCGCCGATGACCCCGCGCGTGGGCTGTGGTGGCACGGCAGGCACACGCGGGTGCCCGCGATCCGCTCACACATCAAGCGCCACTGACGTTAGCCGTGCGTGGGAGTTTAACTCGGGTCGCTAGGTTCAAAACGCACAGCACTGGGGTATTTGGCCCATAGCGGTTACGTTGTGTGGAGGTTTATTTAGCTGTGGGATGAAACCAGAAAACACGGAGACAACCAATGCAAACCAGGAATGGAACGCGCAAACTCCACTTTTTTTGTTTGGTTATTTTTTAAATATTTTTATCTATTTTTGTCAATTCGCGTGTTTGTTCTGTCGCAGGAATCCCGTTAAGTGCTTGCAAGCTCACTGGGTATTTTTCTGCTGTAATAATAAACACCTGTCGTCTATCATCGGTCCACTCAGACTCAGTGCCGCTCGGCAGCACTCACACAACAAGGCGCTTGTGCCAGGAATCAAACCTTGATCTTATTGCCGTGAGGCCCTGCTGCACCAACCCTGCCGCGTCATTCAGAACGTTTCATAAGACGTCTGTGGGATTCAGGGGCTGTGCACCCACCTGATGGCTCCTTGCGAAGCTTGTGCTTGTAGCTGTGCGGATCTGCAAATCGAGAACAACACACTCAGCGCGTTATTAACGCAGAGCAGCCCAGGTTATTAAACAACAACCGACAGCTTTGCTCCGATTTCCTCCCACTTGTAAAATAAACACAACTCACGAATTGGCTGAGAACATCTTTTTAAAAAAACCCAATGTGCAGGCCTTCATCCAACAGTGGACTGGATGAATACAAACGACCGTACGTTTGTAGTCACTAGCAGAGTACCCGCCGTACGGGCCATCTTGTTCCAAGCGTGTAACACGTTCTTATGACGTGTCTTGTTGATGGCGTTTTCAGCTGACATGACGGGGGTCAAGGTAGAAGCGTTCACGTCGCGATCCCTGTCAGGTAGTACTTGGTATTGCCTGCGAATTCTACCAAACACTTCGAAGCCAAGCTGAAAGACGACGATGTCCAGAAGCTAGCCATCGTGCTTCGAAGAATCGCAAAGAAGAAGAAGCTGACATGACTGCTTTGACCTGGATTTCTTCCTGATTTCTTCCCGATGTCCTTTTGGGAATACCGCTGGCTCCCTGAAGTTTTAAAAGCGTAATCAAGAATCTGAAAGCCTTTGTGTTGTACACTTACAATCTGCGCTCACGAAGGATTCGAACCGGTTTACCCTCAGCGCGGACATACAAACAAACGCTTGCTGGATTTTATACAGACGAACAAATGCCCCGTGTTGCGAGACGGCCTCATGGCTGGAGTCTCAGGACGCTTCTCGGAGCCCCTGGCGGTCCTATGATGCCACCTCGTGGCGACACGGGAGAACTGTATGCGGCAGGTCTGCATGGGAGGGAGTTTCATGGTTCGGAGCGGTGCAGCGCAATCTGTCTGCGGGGAGCGGTGGCGCAGTGGTTAGCGCACTGCGCTACCAACCCACCGACCCGAGTTCAGTTACCGCTCACAACCAACGCCAGTGGCAAATATTTGAACCGGTCCTGGACAGACGGTCCTCTTGTTCTTGTTGTTATTTTTCTTAAACCGAACCTACGCTCCGTCTTCGATGCCACGAGTTGTCCCGCCCCGGGGGTCAAGGGGGGTCACGGGGATCACGGGAGCGGGGTGACGATGGATCATAGGGGGTCACGGGGTCACGGGGGGGGTCGTGGGGGGTCACCTGCGTGCTCGCGCTGCTTGACGCACTGTCCGCGGTTGGGCAGCCCGAGCGCGGGGTTGCCCGGGCGGATGATGTGGCACTCGTATCCCGTGGGGCACTGCAGCGGCACGTCGCCGTCCTCCGTCGTGCTGCACGCCTCCGCTGGGCCGCACGCGCGCAGAGGGGAAAGTCAGCCGGTACGGTCCCCGTACGCCCAACCGGCACGAGTCATGATTTCTCTTTCTCGAGCGCTTTTCACCCGACCGTCATTGGTGACTGCGCTCAACTCACTACGCCGGGGAGCGCCGGTTTAATCGCTCGAATCTGGATTCGAACCCAGAATCCCAGTGGTGGCAGCTCATGGCTCTGCGAGGCACTGGGGCCCCTCCACAGGGGACCTCTCACCTGGCAGGACCTCCTCGGGGCCGTCGAGCAGCCATCCGTTGCCTCCGAGCCAGCGCGGCTTGGGCTGCACGAGCCAGTCCAGCACTGCAACGGCACGCGGGGACACACGCCGGACTCGAACCCGCATCGCGGCAGCTCGCCGGGTCAACCGCGGATCGCTTCGCGTTCTTTTCCAGTCATTCGTTACCGGTGCCCGTTCAACCCCGTACAGGTTCACGGGCAGCCGGAGCCAATTCCGGCAGACACAGGGCGCACGGTGGGCCTATGTCCAAGTTTGACACCAGTCCATTGCAGGGCACCGGGGTTAATATAGTCAGCAAGCCAATTAACTTAGTGGGAGGGCATTTGGCGGAGGGTGTAGCCCTTACCTTCAGGCGG